>CM067349.1:28155396-28237896 GCA_034190875.2 Urechis unicinctus
ATACAGATGATATGCTGGGCATTCAGGTCATACAGCATTAACCATCTGATACAGATGATATGCTGGGCATTCAGGTCATACAACATTAACCATCTGATACAGATGATATATGCTGGGCATTCAGGTCATACAACATTAACCATGATAGGGGAATACAGCATTAACCATCGGATCAGATGATATACTGGGCAGGGTCAGGTCATCCAGCATTAACACATCTGATACAGATGATTGCTGGGCATTCATGTAATTCAGCCTCCCTCCCATGTGCCATTACCCTCTTATCCATATTCATTGCAGGTGGTGATACTGTTTCCTTAACCATTTTCATCCATCTGATATGCTCCAATTCCCCTCATTCATGACCAGTAACTAGCTATTTCCATGATCCCTGGGCATTCACGGCATACACCCTTCGCCCCCGCGTACAGACTCTATTCTTCCCTCTTCTGCTGTTCTTTTGCCGCTAGCCTACTTCTGATATCCTGACCATATGCTAAGGACAGGGGATCCAGTATTAACAATTTCTTCTCCCCTCATCTACTGGGCCTTCTGTTTCGCTTCAGCATTGTCCATCTCCTGCCGATCTACCCTCACTTCCCCCTGCCTCTTCTCCCGCTTCTTCGAACAGCTTTTTCCTATCCTTTCCTACACATTAACCATCTGATACAGATGATTGCTGGGCATTCAGGTAATACAGCATTAACCATTGATACAGATGATAGCTGGGCATTCAGGGCATACAGCATTACCATCTGATACAGATGATAGCTGGGCATTCAGGGCATACAGCATTACCATCTGATACAGATGATTGCTGGGCATTCAGGTAATACAGCATTAACCATCTGATACGATGATATGCTGGGCATCAGGTCATACAGCATTAACCATTGATACAGATGATATGCTGAGCATTCAGGTCATACAGCATTAACCATCTGATACGATGATATGCTGGGCATTCAGGTCATACAGCATTAACCATCTGATACAGATGATTGCTGGGCATTCAGGGCATACAGCATTAACCATCGATACAGATGATATGCTGGGCATTCAGGGCATACAGCATTACCATCTGATACAGATGATAGCTGGGCATTCAGGTAATACAGCATTAACCATTGATACAGATGATATACTGGGCATTCAGGTCATACAACATTAACCATTGATACAGATGATAGCTGGGCATTCAGGGCATACAGCATTACCATCTGATACAGATGATTGCTGGGCATTCAGGGCATACAGCATTAACCATCGATACAGATGATATGCTGGGCATTCAGGGCATACAGCATTAACCATTGATACAGATGATATGCTGAGCATTCAGGTCATACAGCATTAACCATCGATACAGATGATATGCTGAGCATTCAGGTCATACAACATTAACCATCTGATACGATGATATGCTGGGCATCAGGTCATACAGCATTAACCATCTGATTACAGATGATATGCTGGCATTCAGGTCATACAACATTAACCATCTGATACAGATGATAGCTGGGCATTCAGGGCATACAGCATTAACCATCGATACAGATGATATGCTGGGCATTCAGGGCATACAGCATTACCATCTGATACAGATGATTGCTGGGCATTCAGGTCATACAGCATTAACCATCGATACAGATGATATGCTGGGCATTCAGGTCATACAGCATTAACCATCTGATTACAGATGATATGCTGGGCATTCAGGGCATACAGCATTAACCATTGATACAGATGATAGCTGGGCATTCAGGGCATACAGCATTACCATCTGATACAGATGATTGCTGGGCATTCAGGGCATACAGCATTACCATCTGATACAGATGATAGCTGGGCATTCAGGGCATACAGCATTACCATCTGATACAGATGATATGCTGAGCATTCAGGTCATACAGCATTAACCATCTGATACAGATGATAGCTGGGCATTCAGGTAATACAGCATTAACCATCTGATACAGATGATTGCTGGGCATTCAGGGCATACAACATTAACCATCTGATACAGATGATATGCTGAGCATTCAGGTCATACAACATTAACCATCTGATACAGATGATAGCTGGGCATTCAGGTCATACAACATTAACCATCTGATACAGATGATATGCTGAGCATTCAGGTCATACAACATTAACCATCTGATTACTGCCATGCTGCCGTTGTGATCCGTTCACGTAGATGAAAATTTGAGTCAAGTCAGATTATTTCGGATCGGAGAGCTCATTCCCTCAGACAATATTCCCCGTACTAACCAAGCAGCATTTAAGATGTAGGGATAGACTCTCGTGAGTTGTCGAAAGTGAATAACCAAAATATATACGAAGTGGACTTCTCCTTACCATCTGTTAATCAACTGACCAATTACTGAACTCTTTAATCAATATTTCCACTCCCCCATAAATGTACAGTGCTTTGTTAAATTCTTCTCTCTTACATACCAACAACTGTGAAACTGTGGATGCGTTGTAGATGGATGTGATCACTGATGTTGGTGGCAGACGCCACAATGCATCCCACATCACCACTGTCTTCCGGTTGTAGACCTATATACAGCCAATCATAAAACGCGTGACATGGCTTGTTAAACGTCATGACGAAAATCTTTGAGAGCGTCTATCACTTACGCCGTTCTGTTCGTTAACGAAAATAACTATTCATTTGTAACAATATTACTCTGGACAGGATTAACTAAATATACAGATTGTTGTTTACTTGTGATGAGAAGACGAACACGGCTAGTTGATGGGTCCAACTCGCTGAAGCTGTAGCGATCCGCGTGCGGAAGTTCACTCAAGGCGTCTGCAAACGCTGGATTTATGGTAGCTCCCTTTGCCAGAATGAACGGCGAATCGGGCTGGATCTGGGTAGATGTTCCAGCGAAAGGGGCCAATGTCACGCCAGTTCTGACAAAATATACAGCTGAGTCAGGATTGTCGGGATCTGGAGCGCATTCGAGCTCATATCTACTGCCCAGTCGATAAGGCTCTTTGGCCTCGGTGTGGGTAGATATGTATCCATGGTACCCTGCAACATGCATGATGGGCCGATGAACGGGCAGGGTAATTCAACAGCCAAGGTGAGAAGGCTTGACAAAACCCGTGCATGGGTTAAAGAAAACCCTCTACTTAGCACAGCGGTTAGGAGTGTTAGGTGATGATCCTAGAACAGGCAGCACAGATACAAGTTAAGCAAGCCATACTTTTTCTAGTCTAAAATATTGAGTTGAGTGGCCTCGGGTACCACATATTCTACACTCACCAAATGTGATCACGATGTTGGAACCGAGCAGCACATGCTTCAGAGGTGTACTTATATGGGATTCTTCAGAACAACCATATTTAAGTATAGAAATATATATATATATATATATATATATATATATATATATATATATATATATATATATATATATATATATATATATATATATATATATATAATATATATATATATATATATATATATATATATATATATATATATATATATATATATATATATATATATATATATATATAATCTCCTATTACTAAGTTATTTACTTACCTTCGAACACCGCCCAGAAGATCAACACACCCGTCACGCTCATCCTAAGACGAACAGTTGCTCACAACTGTTGCATATCAGCTCGAAGCTGCTTTTACGTGACGTCATCGGCGATTCCCGGAACTCCCGGGTTTTCTGCAAAATAATTAGTCCAATCTTAAGCAGGCTCGTCGCTGTTGACTAAATGGTATTCCGCTTTCGCTGTTCGGCTTCTAGAGAAACGAACAAGGGTTGAAGTTCACACACCAAAAAGTTGATCATTCTCCGCGCTGATTTTCTAGGACCTAGGTCGACCCAGTCGGACGGTAGTATACAAGACGTCGTGCACGGCTACGACCAAGGGCGTCGAACAAAGCTTATCGCAGGGTATGCCAAATACACTTTGGTGTTTCGGTCAGCTCAACATTTGTGTTGATTTGACTGTTCCGCCGCGACCGAGTGACTACCAGTGGGTGGGAATCGCTGGCGAACCTGGGCACGCCGGCGGCGCTGCAATAGCAGCAGGTCGTGACCTTTGGGCAGGCCGCTCATGAAAACTACCGTAGTCGACTGGGATATCGCCGCTCTGTTCATTGTAGCACTTTTAATCCAGACAACCATTTTGACAAAAAAGGCTTCGCCAACTGGCATTTGAGCGGCGGGGTTTTCTAGAGCGGTGGTGGTTACAACATTGTTATTGTTATTGTTCGTTCAGAATTTACGCCGCTTTGGTTTCTATTTACTATGTACGACCGACATAACTGCAGGTGAAAGGTCAAATGCCTGCTCACCAGCTCCAGTGTTATAATGACTGAACAATTGGAGGGCGATCATCACCCAATCAGTCATTTAATCGACTCAGTATGTTCCATTGAAGGTAGTGGGTTTGTGTAGGTCATGAATAGACCCGTGATGTGGCCGCATGATATTGACGCTTATTCAAGTTATCACATCCTGATGAAACCATAGCCAAATAAGGAAACGGGTAATCATTTCTGTATTACTTTGACATTCACGAGTTCATGGTTGGCCTTTGGGGTTGTAAGATGCAAACGTCTACACGGATTACAGGGCATGCATGACAACCATCCGTTTTTTCGACTGACTTATAATAGAACGGACCCACAAACTGACTCTTATGACACACATAACCAGCATAACTTACATACTGCCTTCATCAGCCCCGGTGTAACAATAACTGAACAATTGGAGGGCGAAAACCTCAATGAAAGAGATAGTATACACATAGTTACGTGGGTGTGGGGGGGGGGGGGGCGCTTGGGAGAAGGGGTACGGTAGCCCAAAAGACCAACGTCAGGTTCTATTTATCACCTTGTCGGTCCAACAGTTTAAGCTAAATATTTTGGTCGATGCATTCGATCAACCCAGAACTCACCACTTTTTTCACGAAATATGCATGTTCTGACGAGTTTCGGGCGATCAGTGTCGAAAGTTATTATCTAATTCGGTTCGAGATAATGTTTCATATTCCTATCGTCTGCGGAAAACTATATTTTCGATAACTTTCCAAGTTTACCGGTGATATTTTCTTCCGAAATACAAGCGCGGAGGACGATATCCCAGACAGCCCCAGAAACTTCCGATGTAAATAAGGCGGTGAGAACATAGGCAAAAACTATAGCTGATAATTCCTGTCGCCTTTTCCCCAGGTTTTCGTTGCTTTCTTCGTGATTCGGTGTGATATTTGTGCGACAGTGAATGTTAGTGGCCTTTTCTACATGTTAGACAAGGTCATTTTAGCTTTTAGCTTCGTGCAACAAATAGTCCCTGAGAACCCGCGCCTTGTGAGTAGTCTCGCCTATGTTCCAATTGGTAAATCCTCCCGCTGGTCAGTTTCCGCCGCCTCGCCGTTATGTTGCCAAGTCGGGCTCAGATATTACCGTTTGGTGTGTTTTATGCCAAAATACTTATTCACATGATACTGTTGTTGCTGAAATTCAGCTTCTGGTCCTATAAATGTTTGGTGAGTTGATTTTATTAGCTAAAACTAGGTAAAGCAGCGGAACTCTTGATGATTCCGTTGACTTATGCCGGGAATATGCGTAGGACGCCAGAACTAAGAGGGAGTGCATGCATCACTCCCGTACTTAGTTCGAGTGCATGCATCACTCCCGTACTTAGTTCGAGTGCATGCATCACTCCCGTACTTAGTTCGAGTGCATGCATCACTCCCGTACTTAGTTCGAAAGAGCTACGGTAAGGGGTCATGGCGGAGAGATTTCCATTCAGTCATTTATTCGATTTAACAGTTAACCGTCATAGCTTATTCGAAATTGCGTCACCCAGATTTACACATCCCGTTTTCGCCACACTGGAATTTCTCGACAGCATCGCAATTTCTTTGCTTTGTTAGGACGGATCTGGGACCCGAAGTGAAATGGAAAAAAATAGCTATTTAATAATTTACCATTGGCAGCTGTATACAAATTATTATGATCACTTTCAGTAATTTATACCAAAAATATGAAATATGCAACACTTTTTTTAAACTTGTTGAAACAAATTTATTGATGATACCAATAGGGGCCTTCACATTCTCGGGTTTCCGTCGCGGCCGCCAGACACAGCCATAGAAACACGCAACGAGAATGCACGCAACCACGCAGGAACTTAAAACAGCTTGACAGGCAGAGAAACGTGCCCCCAGTTCCGGTAAAAATCGCTGTGCGCGACGGTGGCCCTCCTAGCGGCCGCGACGTAAACTCGATAATGTGAAGGCCCCAATTCGTATCGCCTATGCCATCGCTGGAGTTTGCGGCCGAAGTCCAGGGTTCGTTGGCCACGTTATTTTTCTCTCCAGTCGGTTACACTTGGGTCTCATATACATATAGCTGCACGTGGTCCTGCAGCTTCTTCAATTCTAACTGCATTCCTTTCTGAGGCATGGTCACTCAAGTCATCATAGAATTCACTTATCTAAAGCGTCCAACCGCAGCTCACCATTCGAACCGCTTTACACGTTGCTATGTTTTAGTGTTGTACTCCAGTACTGACGTCACGAACAGCTCGGTAATAATCGGCGAGCGGGCGGTTGTTTCCGTAAAATGAAAACGATTTATTGGTTTTTGCCGATGGTTGATCGACTTAGTTATAACGCCAGTGTGTGCCACTGGGCTGTAAACAGATGAAATGTTTGACAGAGTGAAATCGTTGTTGTGATCACCGGGATCACGCTCTTTGGCAGAAACTAGTTTGAAAGGGTTTCACATGGATATAACCAATCCCGGCACAGCTTCCTTATCATTTTGACCATTCTGAATGAAGTTTACAAAGTATACCCCCCAGGATCTAGTTCAGGCCCCGCGTACTGATATCTCAATACGTCTTGATATCAACAAAATGTGTCTGGACCTGACAACGCAAGCATATCCGTTTTAAGTGTGACAGTAAAGCTTAACAGGCAGTGAGCGAGCTTCTGCGGAGAATATCACAATACGAATACACAAATGTTTTCAATATATGTTAAGTTAACAATCATACAAAGTGAAAACTGACTTCCGCTTAAGTGACTTAGCATATGTGCCGACTTCAACATGTTGCAGATGATAGCGCATGTAAGCCGATGTCTAGGACCGTCTCTGTTCGGTCGGATAGCGTGTCATGAGAGAGAATTTCAGCTAAAAGACTGTTTTTGTCTTGACTTCATGGTTGTTATCTTACATAACATCTTGCAACAACTATTTTTTTTTCAAATCAATAGGTATAGCTTGGATAAAATATGCCTGATTTCTGTGATGTCCCTTAACGCAGCTGTGACATCCCCAGCGGAATAAACCCATTGAAAGCATTTTCCCGTTATGATTGGTACCACCGTCCTGTACAGCTTGCTAGTTAGTAAGAGTTTATTGACCACATCAGTCTCAAGCGGGATAACAATAAGCTAAATGTATACAGACTAACAAAATATAATACAATGAATTCATCGATGATACATTAACGATATTGTCGTAACCATTTAGTCCAAATAAGTCAAAAACGGTTGTAGCAAATAATAGATAAGAGGTAATGAACGCTGCCACGTAACATAACATCATAACGTACATGCACTGGTTCAGTTTGCAGCGAATATACATCGTTGTTAGGAATGTATTTAATACGAATTAGAATACTGGGGTGGGGGCTATGGGATTCTGGATCAACAATGTCACGAGAAGAACTGAAACGTACGCCTATTTTATGGCATGACTGCACGCCCACAAAGAAGAACATATCGATCGAGTACTTTTATTGTTTCGCAGGAATTCATGACATGCACAGCTGTTTCTGTATTCCGTTATGATAACAATTCCAACCTGAAAGAACATATTGTGTTTACACCTCAGCAACTATTGAATACCAATCATCATTGGCTAGAGGTGAAGGCCCGTGCGAGTGCGCACGCGCGTCTTTGTATGTGTTTCCAGGTGAACGTGCTTAGTTTGGAGTTGGGTGTGGCTGGTGGTAATACAGTGCTTATGCATAACCACCCGATAAGTTCGCTACTCTTGAACATCTTTCATGTACATGATTAGCTATACATGATCGTTGTATTCCATCTGCAATGTATAAAGCAACGGAAATACCCATACCTAGAAGCATTAGGTGACCATTATTCCGTTGTATAACCATTATTCCGTTGTATAACCATTATTCCGTTGTATAACCATTGTTCCGTTGTATAACCATTATTCCGTTATACAATCATTCTTCCGCTGTATTACCATTCTATCATTGAATTAAAGAGACTGTTCAGCCACATATAAGGCAATCAGGGATCATTTCGTTATTACATTACTACGATTAAAGCAGACGTAAGTAATGACATCTTCTAATTTGTGCCGCCGAGTTTACATGATGGAAGTTATGTTGATAAGTTTTTAACATTATTATTTAACTGGAAATGTTCATGATCTACTGTGGAGATCTGTTTTATTCAGTTATGTCGTTCCGTCGATAACGGTGCCTCCCTAAAACCATGAACTACACGAATGTTAGCTGTAAATCATAACGCGCTCTGAATTTACCTCGCTAACGATGTGTATTCTTCCGTTTTAGTTACATAATGTAGATTTCATAAAATCTTCACTCATTCAAGTTGTGGGCATAATTGTGCACACATTAGACCGACAAGCAGGAAGGATAATGTCCGACAACATAAATGGCGACTGTCGAAGCAAGGATCTTTTTTCTGAGACTACAGCGCCGCGTAGCGACTGAAAGTCTGAAATGTAACATTTTTGGTTTCCAATGTGCTGTTACCAAGCAGCTTGCTAGGCAACCACTTTCCTTATATAGGGCTGAACAGTCTCTTTAACATGCAGAGGAAAGTCTATTCTGAAACTCTGGTATGTACGGGTTACACAGGGCAATAGCGAGCGGATACGAAGCGAGCCGGGAACTGGGTAGGGTAGCGATAAAGGGCTACAATGTGTGACGTCACATCGTTGACAGCGGTACCAACTAGCTCCTTAACACCTTTTCGCTGTAGTATTCTAGTCATATCTGGGATGCAATATCTCGGTGACTATGAATCAGGGAAATATCAAACTTACATCGGTATTTAGAGAATCCCCGGGGCTATAACATATTGATGATTCATCAGCAAAATGCAAAGCGTTAAAAGTCCTTATTTTGTATAGTAAGGATTTAGGGACGCCTTGTTATTGAAGCCAATCTGCACGCTGTCGCGCGTTTTTTTGCGCGTGCAGCGTGGGGCCGGATGGGATTTCGACGACGTCACTCTGCTCAGGAGAATGGGGTCAATGGTGTCATAGAGATGACTCTCGCCAAGCATTGCCAGAAATCTAATCAACGCGGTTTACAATAAAAGTATCGCGGTTAATTATTTCACTTAATATCTCGAGTGTTGTACCCATACATATGATGGCCTTGTGTCGGAAGCGCTGTTGATCTAAGATGTTATCAACCCCTTATCAGTACCCCTCACCCCAGACCTCCTGGACTGGTTTTATCAAGAAGCTTAGATGACAAGAGAAATTGATAACATTGGCTCATTGCTCAGAGATCTCGTGTAAAGGTTCGGTTTCGCGCGTGAGTGACCTAATTTGATAACGTCATGTCCTCGAAGGAAAGTCCGTGCAGTTCACCTCATTAGTTATTGAGCTCTCGACATTTTCTGAAATACATAGGCAAGCAGTCAAGGGAGGCCACCTGGAAGACATTTATGATATCATCCATAAATATATTCATGGAATTGAGAGATATGGGAGATAGGGAACCGGTGTTTACAAGATTATAATGTCACAATAACTCTGCTGGGTTGAAAAGTGTGTATGCGTGGGGGGGGGGGGGGGGGGGGGGGGTGGTGGGTGGTCAGTGGAGGGTAGGAGTGGTAGGAGGCGCAGATTCCATAAAACACCACCTGCGCCGCTCGTCATATTTAAGCTGCTTTTATCAGTATTCTGAATTATTTAAACATAAAATCAATGAATATTCCCGTAGTCTTTCGGTTGAATTAATTTATTCACGGCAATGCGTAATTGTTTTGCTGTCATGACAAGCCAATACCGCATGGAACCTATGACGCATTTAGACCCTATGACGGATACGCTTCCTCTCCCTGCCCAAACAACCGGAAGTGTGAATACGACCTGGATATCTTTCGCTGCATCGTCAGATCTCCTCTACGGCTTTTAAATTTACCGCGGAAGAGGCCTTAAGGAAGTGCTCCGAATAACCTCAGCGGCTCGCAGGACCTATGTGAAGGTAACTAGGGATGTGCCGCCAATTTGGGTCGGTTTTCTGCCATTTTGGTATACAAATGGGTCGTTATTTCTTAAAGCCAGGGCTAGCAATGGGTCGGTTTTTTGCAATGACCTTGTTTGTATACCAATGGATCCGTATTTTTGACAGCGAGGTATAGCAATGGGTCATTGTTTTGCAATGGGTATACAAATGGATCAGTATTATGACAGACAGGAATATCAAGATGTCTTTAATTAACGTATGAGCCTCAATATTGCGTGTTTGCTCGGATCCCCTGGGTCAATGGTGGCCAACCCCAGCTGCCATCGGGGTCGTGTTTTTTCAGAGACAAGTTTTATGGCATGATAAGCAAACAGAAAGGTCAGGTCCGTACATTCTCCTTCCCTTTCCGGGACCAGTGAATTAACAAGAGCGTCTTCTTGCGAAATAATTCTGTCGGCTTGCTTTCTGAGCGGATTGTTATCATTGGGAGACACAGTTTTGCCGTGAAGCAGCAAAATGTAGGGCCTTTGACAGCGCTCCAGCAAATAGGAGATTCGGAGATCGCATCACTTGATATCCTCTTGTTTGCCAAAAAACACGACTGGTAGTGAGCAATGGCAATATCAGGGGGAATTTCTCAATAATTCGTAGCTGATGTCTCTGAGAATTGTTTTCATTACCCGGATGGCCGTTGCGGACATAACACTCTAACGTTGCGCGCAATGAAATTTCATTGCATGCCAAAGTTGAACTTTATGTCTTTGACGGCTATTATTTATATGCGCACGTGGCACGGCTGACAATGCCATAGCACAATATTTGGCCATCGTTTTCCAGTGAGAATATAAGCCACCGATTCTCAGAGTACAATGCATGATGTACAACGTATGAATTACTTTTGCCGCGTGTAGGTCATTGAAAATTCACGCAACGCGTCCATGATTCCGTTTATGATACATGATATCACCAATGAAGCTCGTCCACAAGTCGACCTGACAATAACGTCCGTTAAATCAGACAAAAGACGCGTGGAAGATCACTCCACATGCACATCCAAACATCTATACATACACACAAACGATTCAAACACATGTACACATTTAAACATACACTTTCCAACTAACACACCAACACAAGCACTTACTCTCTTTTCTCTCTCTCTCTCTCTCTCTCTCTCTCTCTCTCTCTCTCTCTCTCTCTCTCTCTCTCTCTCTCTCTCTCTCTCTCTCTCTCTCTCTCTCTCTCTCTATCTCTCTCTCTCTCTCTCTCTCTCTCTCTCTCTCTCTCTCTCTCTCTCTCTCTCTCTCTCTCTCTCTCTCTCTCTCTCTCTCTCTCTCTCTCTCTCTCTCTCTCTCTGGCGAAGATGACGTTAAGTTATTTCCATTATTTCTAATATATAACCACTTTGTGCAAAATAAAGCGACCTGATAAAATAAACACTGATATTTATCCGTTAGTTTAGGCGTAAACAAACCTGGAGGGGGCTGAGAATGCGGGGGTATTATGGTGATGTCTGCAATCATGGAGTTAAGAGTCATTACTCCAGGGTTTCAACTGACGTTCTTCAACAAGGATTCATTGGAAAGTAAGTTTATCGGTTGTTGTCACGTTCTGACGAGTCCGAGCAAGCACACTCAATCAAAATAGAACAACCAGACGCCCTGCCCCATACGTCTTCAATAACATTTTGACGTGGCGAGACAACAATATGATAGACTAACATGTTGTTTCCATAAGGCCATGGCCATGAGTTTTGTATGTAGACAAGTTTCTTTTGTACTACGCTTATCTAACCTTGGTTATACCGAGAGGCAATGGTGATACCAAGAAATGTTTTCTATTTGTTGTAGACACTCAAGTTTATTGGGGAATGAACGCCGGTCCAATGCCACGGCTCAAGCGGGCAGAGAGTTTTGTTTTGGGGTCCATACAGTTTCATCTGGCTCAGGGCCAACTTTGTCTTGTCAACAGTTATCAATGATTATCGCCTATGTTACCACTTCAACTGAAACGCGGCGCGCCAGTGCAGGCTGACCGTTTCGCTGAAAGACCTTCAATCTGAGCTTTTCCGCTGAAGGCTGAAGACGAGCTGTCGCCGTCATCGCACTACCGCTGTTTTTTCTCTTTTGCTACTGATTGTCAGATCGCTCCCGCAAGCCAAGTTGTTGTTAAACGCAGGCAAATTGGCTTAGCAACCAGAGGCTTTTGGTGATCATACCGGCACGATTGATCTGCCGTTGTTATCAAATAGCAACACAGGGAGAAAACAGGAGATCAGTGTGATAGCGTCACATCCACAGAATGACTCTTGGGTTGGAATCTCGTACTCTTCAGCCATCGGCGAAACCTACCCCCGAGAAGATGACGAATGAAAACACACAAGTACAACGGGGAGACAGCGAGCAGCCCGACGCTAAACCCAAAAGGTCCGGCAGCGTACAACTTGTGCAGGAAGAGAGGGGACGCAAAGTCAAAGTTCCTGTCATTCTTAAAGTCTACTCCAACAGTTTTGAAAAGTACGCTGTGATATCTAAAGACTGCTGCCTTTCCATTGCCAAAGATTACGGCTTTGTGAATCTCAGAAGTTGTGCGATAACGAGAGAGACTGACGGATTTCAACTCACGCCAAAGAGGGCAGAGGGCCCATCATACCAATTCCGGACGACCAAGGGTGATTTGGAGGAATGGTTGAAAGTACTTGAGGGATGCAGTCTCCCTCTAGCTCCATGCCAAAGCTCTCCCCGCCTCATCCGCGCCAACACCTCCAGGTCGGACTGTCCTAGAAGGCTGATGGCAACAGGTGGCAGTCCCCCGAGTCCTATCTCTCACTTCCTCATCAGCAGCAGCCCCGCTGGCTCGCCGTTAATACCTCGTCGCAGCGCTCTGCCGAGTCTGTCAGAGACTGATGAAGAAACGTAATCTCGAGAGCTGCCAAGATCCCGGTGGTGTCCCGGCGCTGCAATAACTGTCACTTAGTGAATATTGGAATCGGTTATGACGCTTAAATGCATGCATGTTTGGTTTGTATAATTGTTTTTGCTTTGCGTTGCCAATGACATTGGTTGATAAAGTCGTTCTCTAGTCGTTCAGTAATACAGAGTATTCCAACGGTGACTGTGTACAACAAGGATAAGTTGTACTCATATGATAAACTCGGTTGCAGTCTGCCGGATCGTGACTCGCACTACCTGACTGAATACTTGGATAATCAAGGTATCTCAATTGTGTTGGTAATATTGTTTGTATTAATAAAAGAACAGGTTAAATGCCTGTTATTGAAAAATTATTGGTACTCAGCTACACATCTATGTCTTCCCTGATCTAACCATTGTGATCACTGTGGATGAATTACCTAAAGCACTGGTGACGTTTTCAACACGGTGATGTGGGTGTGAGGTATGGGTGATTGGTGAAGAGGAGGAGGGTCGTACGGTTCCAAACACACACACACACACACCGCCAGGGCCGACTCGGTCCAGTGAAATACACAGAGCACTGGCCGATATGATATAAGACGTTTAGAACAGCAGTACACAAACATACACGTATTCATGCTCCCACACGCGTTTATACATATATAGATATATAGATATATATATATATATATATATATATATATATATATATATATATATATATATATATATTATATATATATATATATATATATATATATATATATATATATATATATATATATATATATATATATATATATATGTGTGTGTGTGTGTGTGTGTGTGCGTGTGTGTGTACATGGATGGCAACACGACATCTTTCTAAAGATAGCATTGGTAGCAGCATAATGAGCTCCATGGTCACGTGATTTCTCTCACGTAGAGCTTGTTTATTTATAGAAAAAAAGGTATTTATTGTTCACATTAGCACTTCACCCACTTATTTAAACGAAGAAGTATCTGGACTTAAACCCCCAGTTACAGACAAGACCATATCACGTTCTGAAAACTGTCCCACTTAACTGCACCACGGGATGTTTTTTTGTCAAAATCGTTCACCAACTGGTCTCCTTGCCACGTTGAGAACAACATATGGTCCACCTATTTGTGTAGGTATCTGATAACGATTCTTAAGCGATAACAAAGTCCGCGATCCAACACTTCACGACATTACGATATCCTCTGTGTGAGCTCGTGGTCTTATTTAGACATGTAGACACTTGAAATACGCGTTGATGGGTAACTTGTTAGTGCTGTTTTCATTGTTACCATTAATGACTGGCAGCTTGAGGTTTCTGTCACATCGAGCACATTGATCAATGGGCATGGTGGCGAGAAAAAGATGGCACGACCCCTATTGTACCCTGCTGCCAAACAATTCGCCATTCGCAATCTATAGCTTGACGAACCAAGATATTACTCACGTACATGTTGTACATTGAGTTGCTTAAGTACACGAGAGACTGACCCTCACCGATATATCAACACCGTAGTCACTAAGTGTCAATCAGTCATAAACAGGCAGTGGAAATTGACCAACCACTCTTATCTTTTGACACTTCTGTCGGTATAGCTGCATATAAGTTGAGCGTGGGTCAAACTTCCCTTTTAAAGAAAATGCTGGATCCCCTAATGAAATTTCTAATAACATAAGAACCTGAGAACTGACTGGGTGTTTGTAGTCTGCGTCCCAGACTCCAGGGGTTTCGCTACGCTTCTCGCCCTAGATGGCGAGACTATTGAATATCAGTAACATGTAAACAACGCCGCAGCCATCAGGCTAGGGGACCATGACTAGGGTGTTTGCTAGCCCATCCGGGTCTCAATTTCAATTTCACTATCATTCACCACAGAGCATGCATCGCGTAACTTACGCCACTGAACACAGCTCTATATTCAAACGCCACTGAACACAGCCCTCTGTTCACAGGCCACTGAACACAGCCCTCTGTTCACAGGCCACTGAACACAGCCCTCTGTACGCAGGCCACTGAACACAGCCCTCTGTTCGCAGGCCACTGAACACAACCCTCTATTCACAGGCCACTGAACACAGCCCTCTGTTCACAGGCCACTGAACACAGTCCCCTATTCACACGCCACTGAACACAGCTATCTGTCCACATGCCACTGAACACAGCCTCCTTTCCACACGCCACTGAGCACAGCTACATGTTACCTGTCACTGAACATACGCCAGTTAATGATAAAAAGTCTCGCCAACGTCAAAACTTGAGCGTACGTTTAGTACACACGTCTCGGTGTAATCCAATTGACTTACATATCGCTCGATAAACTGCCTGTGGGTGTTTTTCAACCAATGCCGTATTGATGACGTCAATATGATTGCCTTGTTTTGACAGAACTTTCATGAGTTCAGATAAGTACACTGTGAAATTAATCATCAACCCTGACCGTAAGTACGTAAGAGTCAGGCTACTAGTTGTTAACACGCCTAGACTCGTGGCCTTTGCAAGGTTGCAGAACAAACCACAACGATCCATGTATTTCATTTTATTTATACGTATAAAATTAAGTAAAGCTTAACAAATATACAGATAATATCGATGACTTCCGTACGCCATCCTTTTAAACTAGAACCAGATTAGCAGCACAACAGACCAACAGTCGATCGAGTACTACCTTGCACAGGCTCCACTTGGTTAAAAAAAGCGACAGATTGGATCTATTGTGAAAATTGCAGTGAGATAGTTAACTTATCCGAAAAAAGAATGCATGATAGGACAAGCTTTATCTTGAATCTTCACGATAGAGAATGGAATCTTCATTATTAGTTAGCTCTTTCGAACTAAGTGTGGGAGTGATGTATGCACTCCCTCTTACCACAAGGTGATAAATAGAACCTGACGTTGGTCTATTGGGCTATTATTGATAGACACTTTATTTGGGTCTATCAGATCATAACGCACATCAAAAGAAAATATAACCGTTAAAAAACGTTAGATCATAATGCGCATGTCAAACATTAATTAACAGATGTCCCTTTCTCTGATTCTCTCTTATTTCACACTATATCACTCTAACCCATCTACTCACTCACTCGCCCACTATTTCTCTCTATCTCTCTCTCTCTTTGCAGCAAAATACAATGCCAGGACCTGGACAGACGATGGCGCCTTCCGTGTTACTCCTATATTCAATTTCAACTGCTATATTGAACCGTTGTACTTGTAACACCAGTTTCGGTTTTTGGATTGTCTGTCAGCACCGACAACAAACAATCTAACCTGAATATGGATACCAAAACTACGGATTTGACTGAGCGTGATGAAAAAATGGTTTTTCTAACAAAAGAATTTATGCAGATGAGGAAATATTATGTCGATCATGGTGTTTCAGACGAGGCAGTACGCTCCAGCCTTTCAAAGCACATCAGATTGCCAAAACTCTCTACAGAACAAGGAAGTCAATCCGGCTATTTCAACTCGCGTAAAATGCTATGTTTGATCTTTTTACCCTGTTTGGCTGCTGTACTTCTTGGGCCTCTCATCTTAAGACCACAATTTTACGGGGAGTGGAATCTCTTTGAAATGATTTATGACTCCGAATGCCTGATTGATCAAAATTTAGTTTCCCTCGAGCTAACACGACCATTGTTCGATTGCTCGGTTTGTGAAAATTTGAAGGCGATGCCTATTGTGCATAAAATATCGAAACAGGAATTTGAGCAGAAATATGCATATTCTGGTGTTCCTGTCTTGGTGAAAAGTGCTACTGAAAACTGGACAGCTATGGATACCTTCAATTTTAAATACTTCAAAACATTGTATCATACCAATCAAGAGTCACTGCGTATCGTTGATGAAGAATGTCAGTTCTTTCCCTACAAAACTGAATTTGAAACGCTGACTGAAGCACTATCCATGCCAGACAGCAGAGCCCAGTATCACAAGGGGGAAATGCCCTGGTATATTGGCTGGTAAGGCTTTGACTGGTTTACCAGTTACTGCATGTATCTCATCAGCATCATTCTTTCTATCAAGGCCTCAAGAGAAAATGTTTAGAACTGGATATATGGTTTGTATTGTCCCTCATAGGTATTGGGGCAGAAAAATAATTATCACTGAAACTTGGTTACTAAGTACAGTCCTGGTTGTTTTTTTATTAAAATCTTATGTGGGTTATTTATTATGTAGATCAGCTGTATATACGCAGTTTGTCCATTACAGGAGTAACTGTGACCAAACTGTAAGAGATGAACTGAGGAAACATTATCAACGTCCTTATTTCCTGCCTGAGGATTCTGAATCAAGCATCTTGGATTGGATCTTCATGGGGGGTCCGGGACCTGGTGCATATATACATGTAAGATTGGTGACATTTAAGTCCATTAGTCCAATATAATCTTGTCACATCCCCTGTCATTGTGGAATGGTTCTGTGTGCTAGATTGATAATGTGAATCGACCTTCATGGCAAGCTCAGATAACCGGATCTAAGACATGGAATCTTTTCCCTGCACCTGAATGCGAGGCGTCGTGCACGAATCTCAATGTCACAATGACACCAGGAGATATCAGTATGTTTTATCAGCTTCTTTGTCTAATGTTAACCTGACTGGTAGTTCTGTCATCCAGTCATTTCAGAGTGCCACATGAAACCAAGCTAATTATTGGCTCATTTGTTGCAGTTGTGGTGGACACTAATCAATGGTATCATTCCACATTTATCCATGATGGAGAACTCAGCATCACCATTGGCTCAGAATATGACTGATGTTGTTTTCTGATTACACACTTAAAGCAAACTCATATAACTCAACATTATCAGATGTTGATCTCTTTCATTTCTAAAATAATATGAACATGATAGTCAAGAACAATAAAAATGAATATATATATATTCATAAATATATTTATCTGTATATATATATATATATTATATATGTGTGTGTGTGTGTGAGTGAACATTGCTATCTTTTGCAGTTAAGCGCCATCAGATGATTTTATGAGGAAGGCTGCATTTCAATCGTAGCTCTTGTCCCACATAAACAACTATAATCTATATAACAAATACAATGATGCTGCTGAAGTATAAAAAAGTACCATCTTTCTCCATATTTACTTTTAATTATGATTTATCAATAATTTAGTAGTACTATAAATATGATTTCCATATATGTACCGAAACATGCTTTCTGAATTACTTCAATGAGACCTAACATACCAGTTATTCTTAATATTATTTCATACTATTTAATTTCTAGAGACAATACAATATGATCATAATGATCGACACTAGTTGAAGCTTGAGGTATAGCTGGACATCATCAAGGTGGTTGTTGTGGATCAATAATGTCAAATACCTGCAAGAGGGCAGCATGTTGAATAAAATGCCACCCTATCAAGGTTGGTGATTGTCTCCTAATTGGCAGGATAAGTGGAGGGGGTCTGCTTGTCTCAGCAGCTGAGTGAATTAGTATCTGATTATTACGGCTGAAATAATGTTGAATAAAATATGCTTTTATTCCGTAAAAGAAGCAACATTGTTCTGAGTGCTACTAAGATAACAGAAGGCAATTATGACAAGTCTTATATTCCTATAATGTTATATATTTATGCTGCAGAGTGTTCAAATCAAATACAACAGAATTATTCTTTGGTACAGAAATTTGTGAATTTGTAAAACAGGCATTAACACTGGGCTGCTCGTTCAATGCTTTTGCATGCGTCTTTCAATTTCCCAACCAAATCCTGAAAGCCAAGATGATTAACATGATATGCATGGGATACTGAAGGCACTGAAATGAGTGGCGAGTAACTGATGTGAGTATAGAGAACAGTATTGGTGCCTACAAGTCGGGCCACACCAAATTATTATTTTGACAGAAATTAGCTCTCTTACCAGGCATTGTATTTGGCTACAATCATTATCATCAACAATGTGGACAATAAATATTCATAATGTACCTGTAATTGTTCATGTGTGCAAGAAAATTGGACATCCTCAGTGCTTTCCATGCCACAAAGCTGCAGGTCATATTTAATAACATAAATGATAAATTTCCAACTGACACTCATTCCAAAAATATATATCAGATTCAGTTTTTATACCTACCTCTGTTTTCAAGTTGATCAAATATGTAGGCTGACTCACTTTCTCGATATGGTTATTCTGTAGAAATATTAATATAAACACATAAAAAGGCTAAATATTTGTTCATAAATGAAATGGACTATTGCTATTATATAATAATTCTTACTGGCATACAGCAAGGGCCTAATTTGAGTGACATACCTTAACAAAGTAGTTTAATCTCCAGTCAGCATCAACAATGTGTGGAGGATTGTATCCAGTGCTACCAGAGAAGAGCATATAGTGTATATATATATATATATATATATATATATATATATATATATATATATATATATATATATATATATATATATATATATGTATCACAAGATTGTCAATTTAGAGTTGTGCTCTGCTAAGTTGGTAAATGGTTTAATAGATTAAGAGATCACGACCTCAGTTTATTTTTAATTCAAGACTACATTATCAGCTAGTATGAACCGAAAGCATGCAATAGTTTGCTTTGATTGCTTTTGTTAGATGATTGTTGTCTGTCAAATGTAAACTAGTCATATTTGGGACTGATTGAATACAAATTAAAAAGGATACAATCATCTCAATCTTACCTTGATAAGAGTATCCTTAGCCTCTGTTTATTTACCTTCAAACAGAAGAACAACCATGACTAACATGAACTTGACTAAGTCTCAACAAGTAACTCAGTATATCCAGGATACATGCATCTGAGTGAGATGGGGTTACCAGGTATATATCACAGCAGGTTTCTATCCGATCTGATGATAACTTGCAATCCTCCAAAACATGACTGAAATCAACGAGAAAATATCATTGTGCAGAAGAAGTCCACATCAATTTTTTGTGGATTTATCTAAAAAAAAAACTTAGATATCATAAACCCTGTGGGAAATAAATGAAATTAATTTGCATGATTAAGACCCATTAAACTGTAGAATTTTAAGATCTACCAAGGGGAAAGAACAATTGATGGCACCTGAGACCATCTGCATCACGGTCATGCTTGGCTGCTTCGAGGAAGAGCGTCCCTAATGCACTGAACGACCCCTTCAGATGACCTTGACCCGCACCTTGTTCTGGAACACAGACCAGCCAAACATGAGCAGAGAGGAAAATCATACTGTTATAGCGGTAGATCTTTGCCATAATGTAAGAGCCTCACTTTAACACTCATACACACCAAAAGTTGCAAGGGTCTTCAAATTGATAACAGTATTTACCAGAGACAAGGCCAACCGTTCCTACAAGTCTGAATTCCAATAAAGCAGCATGCTGCTGATATATTATATAAATATTCACCATATCTTCCATGGAGATCCAAAGTAACAACACTATTTACCTACAGACAAGGACACAATAAATATTCAGTAAAATAGTGTTATATTTTCTATATTCTACCTTGAATAAGCTCTGTACCCCCCTCCCCCCCTTTCCCACAAACTGGCCACCTGGCCTCTGTATTAGTCCATTAAAGCTCGCTACCAAATCTGCATACGCTCTCTCTTGTTTGCCTTCCTTGCCAACCGAAACCAAATTACCAATGCATTGTCAGAATAAACAAGTAACACAATTGATCAAGATGAGAGATTCGGTGCCATTGGCTGTCGTAGCTAGTTGTGTCAGTTCCATTGAGAATCACTGGCACTGCTCTCATCTGTATTGGGGAGGGCTAGCGCTGCTTGAATCTGAATGGCATCAACCTATGTCCCATAGTATATTTATTAGCCCGCGACTTGTCTATGGTGCAAATTGTCACAGCAATTTTCTATGAAACATCTTGTTTGGCTTGGGGCCATTTCCCCAGTTGTAAGTTATTGAATTAGCTTTGCCATGTGCTGACATCACCCTCTCGATGTATTTTATTTTCATAGTTGCGTATTACGCTTATTTCAGACCCAGACCTCCACCCCATGTTGTGGTATGGCAGAGCTGTTTCATCAATTTGCCGTAGTTTGGTGCGTGCGCTACTCCATCACCCATGTCACACAAAAGTAACCTTGGCACCAAGAGCTTATTCAAGGCAGAATATATTGCGAGCCCTCTTTGTGGAGCCATAAGCTCTTTGCCATTAACTAATTTCTTACTCGCAGTTGGACATTGTTAAATAAATGCATTCCATAGTTGAAGGCACATTCATCGCCATCTTGGAATAACACACTCATTTCTATTTGTTATAGAGCATCAAGAAGCCACAGGAGAGGCTATCAAAATTAGCTACCAGCCTCCAACAGAAATTTTACCGTCCAAAATCATAACATAAGCATATGACTATATATATAAATCTTTATTACCTACTACAATACATGCGATTCACAGATAAAATAGATACAAAGACAAATAGAAATGAACACTTATCACGCCTTATTTAACTGCCAAAAGTATGACCAAGCACTCACCACTTGCGAAATCAAGCAGTCTGTCGGCACCAACACACACACTATCTAATGATTCAGTCTCACTGTAAAGATCAAAGTTGTGAATATCAAGAGATGGAAGAGAGCAGTCATGAGGTTGACTTATGTGGAGTGGCATATACTGGACTGCCAGTCACTCTTGATTTTGCCCATCACATAGAAGCCTCTCTCACATTCGGCCATAGAACCCTTACCCTAACCCAAATACAAAACAATATAGCACTCTTTCTCTAGCAGACAATTCACTTAGGGCCAGGTCAAACTGCTCAGTTGCTCAATCCAGTCACCTTGGCTGTACTGTTTACTCTTCAAAGTGGTCGGTTCATATTGTATCCTTTCCACATCCACACATGCATTCTCTGTAGAACATAAGCAAAATGTGTGCACAGGGTCCCAATCTCTTACTAAACTCTGCCAACACACATCAGCATCATATCAGAATCAGATTCTGTAATTTGTAGTTTTTGTTGTAATTATCTTAATGTGTCACAAAATCATAACAAGCCATTACCTCTCATATTGTCCTTGTCAGGCCAACTCTGCATGTCCATGACCTTAGTAGTATGAAGAACATCTTTGTCAATGTCTGTAAAATGCTTGCAAAGGCTTGCAAAATATGCTTAGTATGCTCTAGAGCTGCTACGTGGCAGCTTCACACCTTTAATCCGCTTCCTTTTTGCATCCTGCTTCCCTTCGAAGTCTGACTGAGGTAGCAAAAACGGTGGGGCAGCCAGCTAGTTTCACTTGACTTAAGTTATTGCGATCAGTGCAAGTCTGTTTATCGGTTGGAATAATTATTTCATTACAGTAATTTTCCATAATGATACACATAAATAATCCTCAGCGAAGCATATACTACATAGAGACAAGATAATCTATACAGTTTCAGTTCAGAACTTGACATACCGTATATTCCCTAATTAACGCCCCACTCCTAATTAACACCCCCCTTCCATTTCAAAGAAAAGATAAAATCATGACTTACCATAAATTTATTAATTCATCCTTTTATATTCTCAAACTTTCACTATTCTGACACACATTAACACATAAACTGTTTTAGTTTGCTCCGTACGTGTTGTTTTTTATGCATAAAAGACATGGACATGATGTGACTATTGTTTTTTTTGGTATATAAGACTTAAACATGAAGTAAATTTTATCGATTTTTGACGCTTTATAAACGCCCCCCCTTTCCAAAATGTAACGCCCCCAGGGGCGCTAATAAGGGAATATACAATAGTTTCTCTTCTAATTTGGACTTGATGTGTTACTTTATCTGTTTAAAACTAGTGTTAGACAATAAGTGATTCTGCAGAAGATGCTGATTATAGTTGAGGTGTGATCTGCACCTATCATTAGCCCTATTGAACCAAGTACAGGAGCTGCAGTAATAAAACCTGAAGTTGGTCTGCTGGGCTACCTATCATATATTAACATGCTTGAATTTTATTGTAGAAGAACTGTGCTTCTTTGGGGGCATATTCATAACGAATCTTAACTTGAGTCATCTCAACTTGAGTCTGCGATCTCAAATCATATTCATAAAGAATAACTAGGGAGATTTCAGTGGATCCAACAAGTACAGCTGAGACAGCCAACTCAGCTTACCGTCTCAAAAACCTGACTTTATGAAAACCTGATCTAAAGCTTGCTGACACACGCACATATTATGGTAGGATACGCGGACAAAGCCGGAGACAAACGTGTCAAGCATGGTAATGAACCCAGAGAGAGTGCAAAAGCTGACTCGCCACCCTTGCGTGTGATGAGGCGAACTCAACTCGCACAAAATCGTTTTCAGTCTCCATTGTCAACTGGGCGAATCTGAATTAACCCTTCTTTCATCTGATATTTCCCTGTGTGCCCCTGTTGGGGATGGCATGTGCATTAGTCAACAACATGATTGACTATTTCACTTGTGAATTTTTCTATTATGACTCCAAGTTGATGAGATCATTTGGATTCTGCCCAACCACTGAGTTTTTCTAGTTTGAATCCAAACTGTTAATGTCCAGCAATTGAACTATGTGTACTGTGAGACAGTTCTTGCAAGGTGGCACATGGATACATCGACTTGAAACCCGGGGGGGGGGCACTTATGTGTATAGAGGTAGTATATATGTGCTGCGCGACGGAGTATGTTTTTTCGGCCTCTCGACTTGTATGACGGGCTTTTTTGGCCTCATACTTGCACAACGGGGTATGTTTTTCAGCTTCAATCTGTACGACGGGTCATACATTCGCATAATACCTTGTACAACGAGGTATGCTTTTGGCCATTTAGACCTTGTACGACGGGTACGGGTTTTTGAGGTCCCGCGGCACACCCCTATCCAGAATAAGGCCAAGTACCCCCCGGGCTTGAAACCAACTTTATGATCACTGAAACAAGGTTAATTTGAAGTTAATGTTTTTATGGCAAGTCTAAAAAACTGACGTCGATAGTAAGTCAAGTTTTTGCGCATACCTTGATATTTATTCAGAAGAAGATTCATTACCCCGCATAAAGCAGCGTATCCTCTACATTTAAATCTGCTCATGTGCTTGGTATACATGCAATCACGATTTAGTAATGAAATGATACGTCCGCGCAGGGCTACTTAGGAAATCCACAAGCCACAGGGTGACGCCCACTTTCAGTTTCCTACCGATTGTGGGCGATAATAAGAACAAAATGGAAATATTTAACATGCATCTTACCATTTGACAAATCCGTCCTCGATTCATTCAACAAGGAGTCACAGGCGTGATGCACGAGTTTCTTAAATACTTTGTCAGGTATTTTTGTTGAATCGCCACATAAATTTAGCCCATTCAACACCTCAGTGGATAACTCCATAGCTCATATGATTCATAAAAATCAAACATGATGAGAGCACTGCATGTTTGCAGCCTAGAGTTAACAAATTTTATATCTGAAGCCTTTTTACAAGGTCTACCGATAAAATTGATCATTCACAGTAAGGTAACACGAATATGTTGAATGCAACAAAAACAATAGCCCCGGTCGAACGATAATATATATATACCGTTCTGCGTCGATCAGTAGACTGAAATTTTCCGTGAACATCATTGCATTCTATAACTCATTCTCTTGAGCATGTTCGGTGTTTGGTAGGTGTCTGAATCGATCTCAAAATCTATAACATTGCGTCGTTTTCAAACATCGTAAGACGTCTATTCGAACGTCTTGTAAGGCTACAATAAAAATATAAATGCGACCAGATGTAAAATTTTCCGTGTATTGGGCGATGTGTGTGAACTTAATCGTCATTTATTACTTAATTTTTGACGCTTACCGTGAACATAAAATATTAATAAGTGATATTATAAACACGACATTCCCTTTTGGTTGATTTATCTGAGTTGATTAGAAGTACTGCTTTTAATGGGTCGAAACATGGGCGAATAGCATTGCGACACACGGGCGAGCCATTTTCATGCACCTCCGATAGTTATCGCTAGCTGTTGCTTCCAATGCTTTCAGCCTCTTTCATATAGCTCTTTTGAACAAAGTGGAGCTTGCGCTCCCTCTTGACAACAAGAGAGTACCCGAACTGGGCTACTTTCACACTCTCCGTTGCGAGCCCGGCGTTACGTTCGCCAGCTACCTTCACTTAATTAGACCAAGGAGTTATATAACCTAAGAGTTGGTTATAACTCCTTGATTAGACTCTGCCAATTTGTATGGAACATATGCAAATTCATTATTGCCCAGACATATAAATGACGGTTTCATAGTCACACATTCCACTTTTCAACATACGAAGTGGGCTCGGGACAGTTACAGACAAAGACATCAGACAGCTCAGCTGCCAAGACTTTACATCGAAACCGAAACTGCCCGCTTCTCAAAGCGCGCGAACCGGGCTCGGCGCCCCACGTCAATATAGAGTGCGGCAGAGGTGTGTAAGAACGACCAGCCTCGCTGTGGAGAATGCCTCTTTCGGTCATCAGTATGCGAATTACGATTTGCATTCAATAAATTAGCAAAATATACAATCTATATCACATCCCTAATACTCCATGGTAACAGCCATGTAAGCCTTGCCCAGCTACGGTCATACCTCATGAGGGTACTAAGTAAGGAGGAGCTTCTGTCATGCCCGTATTGAAAGCGTCCGTTCGGAGCCCGGTCCGTCCTAATCTCACACGGGACTTCGCGCATTAATCGCTTCATTATGCCAATCGGAAGTTGATCAAATTGTTGGTTTTTGTTAGTTGGTATAGTTTCTGATACACCTGGGACCGAGTCATAAATTGATTTTTGGTGCAGCTTATGTACTAAACAATCATATATAACGCTAAGAATGATGATCATCGCGATCAATTGCTACATACCGCGCATCTGGTCAAATATCTACTTATGCTAATTAGTTCCCATATAGGGTCGCATAATTCGTCAAGGTTGGGCGAATCGATTGTCGCTTTCTGTTGTAGTTTTCACTGTTTCATTTCGCATAAAATGAGTCATAATACTGATTTTCGAGATAAATAGAGTACTGTCAATAAGAAGTAGCGTTGATGCTGATCAATGCAGTCAGTTGCAACGAACCGAGCGTGGAGTTAAATTACTTTCGCATGCAAATTAGTATCCAAATAAGGTCACAGCGCTTCTCCTCGCGGTAGCTGCAGTGTATGTTTAATTTCCCAATAAAGAACCAGCTCAAAACCTCTCATATTGCTTCAGATGGTAACGTATACTTATGGATCGATACTCCCACTTACCGAAATTAAAGAATGTTCCAATGAAAAAAGACACCATCGTTCAGTCATATAAATGCAGACCGTGACGAGAGCAAATTACCGGGTTGATCTACACTCCACATGCATTTAGCGATGCGCGTTTCGTCAACTGGTCAAGGTTTGACAAGCAGAGACGTCTTCACACATTAATTGTTATGAACTTAATGATAAATAAGATGTTAATTCGATCTTGGAGGAATAATGTCCCTTACTTCCTCCGAAATTCGGTTAAGTGCAGTAACTTTAACTTTCATGGAGCTCACGGGATATAAGGATTTTCAGTGTGTTCTGTTCTGGCAGATGTGAAATGAGCATGTATTAGACTTAGAGTCTTGGACGGGGGTAAAATGCCCACTTTAACTTATTTAAGCCGATAAATTTGATTCACTGTTTTTAATACGAAAGTTTTATTACCTATGTGTGATGTTTAAGGGAATAAAATTATAAGGCTAGCTCCATAGCACCCCCCTCCCCCATCGTACTTAAATATGGACACACAGGATAGTTCCCTGAATTTAAAAACATCCACTTTTCACGAATTTTATTAGTGATTTAACCCTATTGTTAGCCAGAAAACACACAAAAAAAGGTCTTCAATACTACCCCTTTTTGTCTTTTTGGGGATTTCAAGAATTCTTGCGGTAAAGAACCCCTTACTTTAACTTTTTACTTTAAACCTAATTTATTTGTTTTTAATTCAGATATTTTTTTGCCATTTTAACTTTATTATGTGAGTTCCTTTCTTATATAACTAACAAAACAACATATCTTTGCTGAGAGCCACATTATGTTAAGCAATAAACAACTGTTCACTGAAAACGTTTGTTTGCTAGTTACAACTTCCCAAAGTAACCTTTTTTTTAAAGGTCAACTACAACGATTTTCATCATTTCTTTATAATGTGTTTCAAATTGAAGATTAATAACTCATAAACCAACGGGGACCCATAATTCATTGCAACGGCATGCATAAGTACTAAAAATCCACCGATAAGGTTTCATTCGGAAGAAAATACGAAGCCATCTTCTCGATGCCATTTCGCCTCAGTTGGCCGCTAGGTGCACGTTGCGTGACGTCATTCCTGCTGCGCTGCCTCCAAGAGAATTTGACTGCGAGCGAGCGAGCGAAGCGAAAAACGATTGTTTGGATTTTAAAATTACACCGTTTTGACAAGCCATGTCGTCTTTTGATAAAGTTTACGAGTCCCCATAGCATAACATTGGGGCAAATCATGTCTATGACTATTTATTTGAGCCAATACAGACGGGAGTTGAAAAATCCAAGTCACACTACCAAATGGCACCGGGAGTCTAACTCAAGGACAAGGGTCCGCTTCGGATGAAGAATCAACAAAAGATTTCGATGAAATGGTAAGTTTTAGAATACCCTTCCCAAGCTTTATTGAACTATATTAACTGGTAAAAAATAATCGTTAGTTTCATTTACCCAATAAATTTACACATTCTGTAAGTTGAGGATGGTATGTTGACAGACCTAACTACTACAACAAATAGTACTTGGCTAGTGAATGTAGCTTTGTCATTGCACCCTGAGCACATTGAATATTGTGGACAGATGTTTGCATGCAGTTTATAAAGTATTTTCCTTTTATATTAATTCATTGTACCACAAATATAAAAATTTACAATGACTCTTTAATTATTTCTCTAACTTATGTGTAGATGTCATTACTGCATCCCAATGGACACAGCCACAGAAGTTTGGAGAGAGTGATGGCTCCAACGGAGGAATGGACATGCATCACCAAGCATCCCAGATTCCTGGCTAGCTGCATGAATAAAAATGTGCTGGAATTGTCCAAATTTGAATCTAGGACAGACCTGTTGGAGATGAGGTCTCTACAATGAGTAAGTTAGCCATTATTGCTACCAAAAAGGATGGTCTGGGGTTGAACAATCATATTTATTACAAAGGGAACATTAATTCCACTGTGTAAAATATTCAGTGTTCATATTGATGAACTACAATATATTTTACATAGCCAAGAATAAATAATGCCAGTTACATGAAATCCAGAGGCAGAGCTTACAATAAAATTATGAAGTGAGGGAATGGTTGACAAATGACAATTGTTTTTTTAAACTATACAACTTATTTTAAAACCATAGACAACTAATTGACATATTGCTTCAGATTATTCAGGTATCTAGCTTACCGCCAGTTTACACTCTGGATATGGCACAGACTGGGCAAAAGAAACAGGAAAGTGCTGGCAGCCTGTGTGGCAACAGCTGTTAGAAAATCCTTCCCTGACCCGGGTGGCAAATATACAGGTTATCTACAATGGAGCGGAAGATTTCTTGGTCAGGTTGAATCGACACCTGTGAGCACCTACGAGAAGATCCTTTTCAGGTTTCTCGTACTGGGAGGCAATAGGTGGTGGGACAGTCCTGTCATCTGCAAGGACCTCAGCAAGTCTGTAGCTTGGGTATTTTTGCCTTAGATCAAGCACCTGATGTACATAGTCTGAAGCAAAACAATGATATTCATATTTTATGATAGTCATATAATAAGTAAGTTATATTATATGCCAATTTTTAATTGGGTAACAATGTTTGTGCAAATGAAACTTATTCAGGTTTTGGTAATAAATGTCAAAAAAACATGTGTTTCATTTTAGATTAATGCATGTTCACACCAAAAGAAATTGGTACTTTGACAGGCTTGGGATTTTCCCATACCTGAACATGTTCAGTGTTCTAATAGCACTACCGCCACTAACAAAAATCCCTGAAGCCATAAACAAATTCCCTGCGGGCATAGCTCCTGTAAAAAGTTGGCAATCCC
The DNA here is from genome assembly GCA_034190875.2 of Urechis unicinctus. Classification (NCBI taxonomy): domain Eukaryota; kingdom Metazoa; phylum Annelida; class Polychaeta; order Xenopneusta; family Urechidae; genus Urechis; species Urechis unicinctus. The sequence goes on from CM067349.1 coordinate 28,184,654, forward strand.
ACATGTTACGGTGTCCATTCACGCCGATTTATTCAAAACAAGCAAAACTCCCCCGGTATCTTTGATTCTGACTAGGGCCATCCTCCAGATCAACACCACTGTACATAAGCATTCTGTGAGCTAAATTTTTCTTCCATCAAATAAAACCCTGTGATTACACTACAAACAAAACAATATTTACCTAACAGTTCTTCAAACGCCATGTCATCATCAGTTTCCATCTCAGCATCATCACTTCGTCAGTGAAGTCATAGTCAGGGTCAGTTTCCATCTCATCATCGCTGTCCACCAGTCCAACAGATTCCTCCTGGGGCTCATATTGGGTGCCCCTGGTGACACTTTTGGTGAGATGGGCCAACTTGGGTACCTCTTGAATATTTCTTTATCCCAGGAAAGATAGAACTCTGTGTCTGTAGAGACTTGTCAGCCATCTATGGTATCAATACAATAAGTATGCTACAATTTCATTCATCATAGCCTTTAAGGATGTAAATGTTTACAAATTCACTCTGAAAAGACACATGGATTCATACAACAGAAGTTATCCCTGCCAATGCATTTCATCATATATAATAATGCAGTTGCCTTGTGACACTCACCAAAACATTTGCCTGCACCCCTAATGACAAGTGAGAGCAAGCTTCATGGTCGGCAGACGGCAAGGCACTCGCCCCTGGTGTAGCAAACAGCGCGGACACTGACAGGCGAAGTTTACTCGCCTAGCCTAGGTCGGCAGTACTTGAGTGTGACACCTCAGTCTGTGATTCACCACTGTCACTTGATTTATCTATCTGCTCAGCTGCCAATACCATTTCGGAGCCTAGGTTTCTTACGAAATCCTAGACTTCGGAGCAGCTCTGGGTCAGTCTCATAAGCACTTTTCTCGAAATGATCAGAACATAGAACTGTCGTATAACTATAAGGACAGTACTCCAGTGTTTACGCTTGACTTTCGACACCCATATGCCGCGCATATGTCTTTTAGAAACAAAAAAAAATCACGCCTGACATCTCATTGTTCCGACAACCAAACGCACAACAATAAGGCATAATCCACACCAAGAAACGCACCAGACCGTGAAGAAAGACGAGTTAGTCACACGCTGTCAACCAACCGGGAAGGCTAAAGATGGCGATGAATATTCGCAAACAACATGAATGACGTCACTGTACGGAAATTCACGAAGTTTACCGAGCCGTATCTTGTCAGATTTGACGTGGGAAATATACATTTAAAAATCATTTTTCTTAAAGAAAAAAAGCGCGCAGTCACCTTATTTTGGTCACGATACCCTTTTAAAACATAGAACTTTGGAAAAATGGAATAAAAAAAATCTTTGTAGTTGACCTTTAAAGCAAATTCAAGAATTCCATTCTAAAAAAACCAAACACTACCCTTTCTTTTTTCCGCTGTTGGAGGTCAGCTTGATAAATTTGTGAAATTGGGAACGATAGTGAGGTGCATTGGTGACATTGAGTGGTGGTGGCGCCGGACGTAGCCTTTTTAAATGTTGCTCATTTTTGACAATAACTATGCGCAGAGCAGGCCTTCTGCCAAATATTGGCGAAACCCCAAATGTAATTTGCATAAATGCGGGGTTAATTATGCACAATTCAGTTCGTGTATGATTAAGCGGCACGTCGGAGAACGGGACGGCCCTGTGAGGAATTCCTCACTGCGCCGTCCCATTCTCAGCCGTCCCATTTTAAGATGGGTTGTGACAGCTTCTACTCTGATGAAATGCCAAAAGTTAACTCACCACTCTCTCTTGTCCACGTTGGTACGTCAAACGCTGTCAGAATATATGTCAGACAAATGATTATCTATACATCGCTGTCAGATTATATGTCAGACTAATGATTGTATCTGTATGTTGCTGTGAATATATACTCGATGACAACTATTTAGGCAAACCGAATATATGAGCGTCAGTCGCGAATGGTGGCCAGCTTAACGCATTCAAGAATTATGTATGAGCGGAACATAATGGCTAAATAACTGTTAAAAACATTTTTAACCGTGTGCCGCAAAATGTGTTAGACACCAGCATATTAATATGCTGTTTTAATTTCACATAGCTAAGGTTATGCACTGCAATAACTGCTTAAACATCGATAGTCTTAAAATATTATTGATTTTAAGTGCTGATTTTCTCAAAATCATTCACATCAAGGAGTAAGAAAGGCTATAATGGCATCGTAAACACCAAGAGGATGGATACTTATGTATTAGAAGCCGGAATGGGGGGGGGGGGGGGGGGGCGTTTTCTGACTTAAGTGCCTGTGGTATCCGGGTACGAAATGGTTATTCGCACGCCGGCGTGCGAACAATAATTTGAGGATTCCTTATTCGCACGCCAGACGCATGCGCTTTAGGTGACCATGAGGCTACCCGGATATGTGCCTCATGGAAGAGCTGCTTGCGGCCCCAACAAAAAAAAGAGCAAATGGATTCTGTGTTCAGGGTGCTTGCTCTGGTACCACTTCGTATGTGTACATGAGTCATTAAAACCAAAAGGCTCTTTCATTTGCAAATAACTCTTACTTGAGCGGTTAAAACTCAGTTTAGATATTTTTCCTCTTTGAATAACAAGTGATATGTTTTATTGGTTTGGGTGTTTGATCTGTATGATGATAACAACTTGAACTCCCTAATGATAATTAAAACTGCATAAATATATATTGTATTTGTTATTGAGTCGACTGGATTGGAAGCTTAAATATTATCTGGTTTATTTTTCACTTCAAATTTGCATTGTTTATGAATGTAAAAATGTTTAAATAAAAAATTCCTTGCGAAATCTTGTGGACACCTTTGCTTCGACAAATATGCAAATATTGACTTCTATATATCCATGATGGTATGTTAATACAGTAATTTAATTTGAATTTAGTCTATTCTCATGCTATCAAGGTTTCTGGTGTGAATTTGGATTGCATAAAGATACCTCCCTGCATGAATTTGAATTAAAAGGTTATAAAATAAAGCACAAAGTAATGAAAGTGAAAACTTATTAAAGGTATTTGGCCCTCCATTTTGGCATCAATCACTATAAGCCTATACAATTTACGTACACAGACCTAGTTGCCACACCCAGTTCCTTATAAAGGTTCAAAACAAGGGAATGTATATGTTCATTTGTTAATCACTGATAAACTCCTTGCATTGGCATTCACAGAAAGTTTGTCAGGGATGTAGACCGCTTAAAGCAGAGGCAAAGATACCTTAAAAATAAAGCATGAACGATTGATAACAATACTGTGGATTCAATAAAACTATCAAACTAATTAACGAGTATTTGACCCCCCAAAAAAATCAATATGATTATCAAAATAAGATAAATTTCGCATTCTTCATTCACTCTCCCACGCTGGCGTGCGAATATGTTGAGCGCATCACACTATTCCCAAGCCGGCGTGCGAATACTATGATAATGCTCTACTATTCGCACGCCGGCTTGCGAATAAGCTTGACAACGTTCACTATTCTCACGCCGGCGTGCGAATATAATCATCAAACTCTACTATTCGCACGCCGGCGTGCGAATTTGGTTGGAGTGGCTCATTATTCCCACGCCGGCGTGCGAATAACCTCTTCCATCCGGGTATAGAGAGAGCATACAAGAGCGTAATTGGGATTGATACTGATAATATTTTGAGCAAGGTTTGGTGAACAGTGACAGCTGTTTATTGTTACTGAAGTCATAACGTTCGTTATGTTATTGAAAATCTATATCTCTTTAACTAAAAAGTCATTTGACAATAAGGAATTAAAAAAATAATTGCTAAAAATTGGATAGCAAATTACTCTTTTGGGGGGTTTTATTTACTTTTCATTATATCATAAGTTCAATGAAATAAATATAAAAAGACAATTTTTCCTGCTTCTGTAAGCATCAGGCCCAAGAAAAAATATTCTTTTCTGCTAGAAATAACAAGAAAAATGATTAGTCAATTGCACATATTACAGACATAAATAAGGCAATGTCACATTAAGCAACAGATTTACAGATCCCTGAAATCACAGATTTGTAATGGTGGCAACTTAAAACCAGCTGAGTAATATCACATGCCTTGACTTTTCAACTGATTTGAAATTCGTACAAGCAGACTACGATAAAACCAAGATGCATTTTCACAGCCCCATAAATATACATTCAGAGAAACATATTTGACACAGCCTTTTCATTTTATTCAATGAATCTTTTCTATCGAATGAGACGTTCAAACAAATCAATATAATACTGCATTAAAAATAACAAACAGTGATATCAACTTATACGTGAAGAATTTTCTGTGTCTGATTTCATCTGTATTAATGAGTCCATTGTACATGTCATTCACTGATTATTGGACTTGGAACTGTTCAACTCTCTCCAACAAGGCCTCAGAATACCCAGGTGAGTAATACCTATAACACAACAAAATATCATTGTTAGAAATTCATTGTTGAATGTTTTATAATAGATTCTTTAATGTTTCACTAGTCAGGGATGAACAATGACAATCGATGAAGGGAGCTATAAATAATTTCATACTTGACAATTTCTTCAGGATAGCAGTTATTGATGGTGTTGATATATTCAGCAAGGGCACTTCCAGGTTCTGCTTTGATCTCTTGTATTTTCTTCAGGCCTCCACTAGTAACAAAGAGCCTTCTAGCCTTCGAGTCGTGTGGCAATACTTTACTGAACTGGCCAACAACATGTTTGAGGACATTTGGTGGAGCATCATGCAACAAGGGTTCAAGTGCTGGTAAGTGGACGCATTTCTGTAAGATGTTCTTGAGGGCTTTCTTTGCCTTGATGAAAAGGGGAAAAACAATACATTAGTTACATACAAGAGTTGGTATTTACAGCTTGAATATCAATTGAAAACCTGCTCACTTTTGTTTGGAGATCTTCTGAGGCATCTGCACGGAGGTAGGACTGGAGGAGTTTGGGGAGAACATTTGCTACAGCTACAGCCTTGGCATGTTCTGGTGTATGTCGGCCAATCTGACCTAACGCCCAAGCTGCTGCAGCTTGTATATGATCTTCTCCTTCCTCTGACAATGCAATTGCAAGCTGAACCACACCCTAAACGGAAACGGCAAGATATAACTTTCTACTGCTAGCTATGTTTACTTCATCAAGACAGTCCACTATCAAGTAGTTAACTTTCATGGAAAAACTAACATCTAAAAAGTTTACCTTGGACACAATAACAGCCATAGCAAGGGTTTCTGAATGAGCAGCCACATAGCCCAACATCATGATTCCAGGTAGCCTCACGTTGCCTTTTGTATCTCCAATATAGTCCACAACAGCAGCCACACCACCAGCATTTACAATCAACTGGGAGAGCTATCACACAAACAAACATAACTGACAATGGAAAGAAAGTATTTAGTGATGTGTGGATTTTCGAAGGCTAATGTGATTTTGATCACATTACACAATAACTTATGTCATACCTCAGGTGTGTGCTTGGCAATCTCACGGATAAGGGTTGCAACATTCTTTTGAACATACTCATCGCTGTCTTTGAGACATGTCAGCACAGCTGGGAAGATCTCAGCCTCAACAACCATTTCTGCTAGATCAACGGAGTGCTTTGCAATTTGGCTCAGTGCAGAGAAGACCTGCCTCTGTTAGGAACATTTTACAATAAAATCAATCAAACAATGACATTATTTTCCTAGCAGATCAGACAATTCATTCAATCTTTAACACTGGATTAAACATATGTGTTGTGCTCATGCTGTAGTTATTTAGTTAACTCTGTTTGAAAATTATGCATACCTTGAGTTTGGCATCAGGGTTGAGGATCATTTGAGCCAGATGGGCAATAGCACCAGAATCTACCACTGTCTGGGCCAATTCTGGTGAATGTTTGCAGATGTCACTCAAGGCTGATGCAGATATACGTTTAAGGGAAAGTTCTGGCTCTTGAATGCACAGAACCAGGAGAGGAACAGCACCAGCATCAACCACGGCCTGGGCAAGCTCTGAAAGAAAATGCAATACAATGAATATTCATAAAAATAAATGTTCAATTAATACAATATGAAATGCAATGAATATTCATAAAAAGAAATTGATCCTAAGTGTCATTACTCAAGGCAGCTGTAAATATAGACCTGCATTGTGTCTTGCTATGTATCCCAATGCCCAAGCAGCAGATTCCTTTACCCCTGGGTCAAATTCCTCAAGGCAAATAACCAGTGCATCAAGTGCACCACAATCGACTACTGACTGTGCGAGCTGAGGTGAATGCTTGGCAACAGCTCGTAGCACGAATGCTGCTGCTTTCTTGTAGAATCTCTGCAACAGTTATATTTTTCATGATTCAATATGCCACCAATCAAGTGTAAAGACTGTTCTATAGATGTCTGAGCATCACTAAAGATAATATGAAAATAGCATGAGCCCTACATTTTGCTCAGCAAGAGAGTAGACCAACTGTGGCAGAATGTCCCCCTTCACAACAGCTTCAGCTAAATCATCATTGTAATTAGCAAGTCTGCCAAGGGCCAAGGCAGCTGTCTGCTGAATCGTAGGCACAATGTCCAGCAAAAGAGGCCTCAACAGGGACATTACTCCTGCATTTTGTAAGATTTCAATGTTCTGTGGCCTGGTAGCTAGTTCAGCCACAGTTTGAACAAACTGGGTACGTGATTTCTGATACTGCTCAAACACTGGGGAAAAAACAAGCGAAAATGTGAAAAAAATACACACAAGAATAATAAAGCACAGGTGTTTATATAGTTACTTCATAACTATACTTAATTATTAGAAAAACATTATTCTGGACTGTGATGTCGGTTGAAATACTGTAGGTTCAGCTAACATACAGTCCGAGTACAACTCTATACATGCTTATTAACTAAATAAATGAGAATTCAATCCACACATAAGACTTTTTCACAGCCGCTGAATAATAGTCACGTTTTGATGCATGTTGGGCAGTATCAATATTGAAGCGGAATATGAGTCGTGAACTAAAACTTGCATGAACAAAATCCAGGTGAAATTTCAATGAAAAAATGATGTAGCAGGAAGTTTATGCCGCTGGAGACTTCAAACCAACAATAGTTACCTAAAATATTGGAGGTTTAATGTTTTATTAGTTGGACTCGGAATAAATTGCAGTTTCTTGCGTTAACTCCATCGAGGTTCATTGAATAAGGTTCGGTTATTGCATAGCCCCCATATAAATTATAAAACGCAGCGATTGTGTCTTGTGATGAGGATTGATACTTTGGCATAGGATACAGTTGAACCCGGTGCCGTGGGACTAACACAGTTGCGGTAACTGGGTAAGTCATCTTCAAAGTTCAATGAATCAAGATTCAATCCAGTTCCTGGATAAATAGTAAAAGGCGAACGATTCACAAAATGAATTATTACCTTGCAACACTTGTCGTTGACTCATTTCGGCAGTGTGTTCGAAATATTCCCGCACAACAGAGTAAAAAGGAACTTCGGAGTGTTTGAAGTTGTTCAATAAGTCTCCTGTCTGCAATTGATTATTTGTTGCTAAGGTGACACCGGAAGTAACAGTATCATAGGATGTGTGTAGTGTTGCAAATGTATACATTCGAAATAATAGTTGAATATACTCGCTTGGGACGCTCTACTGCACTCTTACCTACGTTCTTATTCTTCGCGAATATAATTAACCATTTTCCTAACAAACTTCAGCATGAAAGGCTTCAAACATATATTTCCCCTATATTCAACCAGGTATCCAATCCATACCCGCAACACTAGACAAGCACAATTACTGTTCACAAATATAATTTATCACACGTATGCAAAACACATTATTATAATAACTTTTTCGAACACAATAAAAAATATTTCTTTACATGTAATGCAAAAGTTTGATACTCAAAATATCCAATCAATAACATCATATTATAAAAAAACATTGTATTGATAAGTAATACGCAAGCTGCTAAAAAATAGATTGCTATGTACGTGAAAATGATCAGTGTTCAACAAAATTATTAAACTAATGCCAATGCTTTTGAAAAAAGCTAATGAACATTAATAACCACCCCTACCTGATAAAAGGCCTACAAGTTGAGACAGAATAACTTGATTCAAACTGGTGACCCTCTTGCTATCGACAAGCCCATTGTCTTAGAAGGGTATCCTGGTCTTACAAATTCCTTTATCATACATTCGTTTTAACTGTTTATGACTATTTATCTATAATTTGATAATTTATTACAAATGGTTGAGATTTTCGTTTGGTAAATAAATGAATCTGAATCTAACACAGATGGATATGAAACAGTAGTCATTAAACTACCCGGTTTGTTGAAATATAATAGTTCGACCCATACTCGAAGTACATCATTCTTCAAGTGTCGTTTTAAAAACAAAATTATTAATATACACATTGCTTTCCATTTATGACGTGTGGCTGACCGCTGAATTTCAAATATGAACTCTTTACTTCTCAAGGCACTTTTAGGAAGGAGAAATTTATAGAAAGTGAATTTGAAATTCAATCCTCATATCAGTTCCTCTTTGTTATTAGTGACCACTACAAAGAACACCTCTCAAGCCATATACACAGGAACAGCGGTCAATTTACTCCAGATGAGCCGGTTCTTCTCCTAATTGGAAATACTGTATTGTCTCATTTCTCCAGCAACACAATAAAATGGCTTTGCGTTTGACATTTAGAGCAATTGGACATCGTAATGCTGTTGAAATATACCCATGTTTTGTTCAAGTAAGAATCGATATCACAAATGGTACCCCTAAAAGCATATAGATTAGAATGGTACCTTTGTTTGGGAAGAAGATAACTCCATAAACTGCTCTTACGCTGCATTTATCGCCCATGTTCTTTGCCTGTCCCTTTAACCAGCATGAACGCTCAAGTCTTTTCATACGATGTGATATCGCAAAGGTGATGCATGATTGCCACAGCCCATTTGCCACAAGCCTGTTACCAACACTGACACTGGAATTCCCAATGCTTCATTGCTTGTAGTAGTAAATCAGATTGTTACAACTTACATAGAAGACATTCGTTAAATGTCATGTCTCCCCGATAGTTTTAATTTGTGTTGATTATACGTTTGCTTGCGCGGAATTGAGGAGGACATTACATGTCATGACAATAAGCAGTCTATTCTAAAGCTGTAACTCACGGAAGCGGTGACTTAAATGTATCGGGATCTTAAGAGGTGACGTGCAATTTCAGCATATTATGTCCTGGCCTGGTCTAGTCTTGGGCCACTGCAGTTACCATGTCTTGGTCTGTATAGCATAAAGAGCTACCAAATGTGAGTTCACATCACTATCAATGACTAACTCATTCACTGATGTGTTTGTAGCATTCTAGTCATACTTGGAGGCAATGTCAAAGCATGCCACTTAAATTTATTTGATTCACTTATTCTTATTTGAGGGTTTGAATACAGGAAAAATTAATGTCACTGATACTCATGTATCAGTGATAGGCTCTCTAATCTTAGGTCCCACTTTAACAAGAGTTATAATTGTAATATGAGCATTTAAATTCAGCACTCAAAATTAGCACCTGTCTGCCTGCCAATGAAATTGGTGTCAGGAGGGTTAAGCAAGCACAACAAGCTGCCCGGCTGGTGGGTAGATTTTTTTTCCATGCATACACCTTGCGCCCAGTTCAGTACTGCAGCAGTGGGGCTCTCATGATTAAGTGCCGCTTGAACTGTAAACCCCAAACACATAAGTTCAGAAATCTTCCCAGCTATATACTATCATGTCTTATGCATTTAAATTTATTGACCCATAGTATATAAACTGAAATTAAACTGTTAAATAAACCGATGACGTAGATAGACTCACAGAAAACGTTACCCAACCAACGTGCCTCGATTGTTTGTGAAGACTTTATACATAGATCAGTGATCAGCTGACTGCAGTCGTTGTTGAATTTTGAGGCGCAAACGTTCAACGAGTTAGACAACAGCCCACCCCACTCCCTCCCAAGCTATCTAATGGCAGCCTCACATTTTTAAATACAACATGCACCAACTGACGTGAATAAGTTGAACGGTTGCTTTGCAGCATCAAATCAACCAAGCTCTCCATTTCTGGCCAAAATACATTTTCAATAGGCCAGTCGGGCCGGTAACCTTGAAATTCTACCGACCCTACAAATTTTTTCTACCGGCCCTACATTTTCAGTTATAAATAATAGTAAAATGTACGCGTTTTTATTGTTTTTACAAATTTTTCATTCAGTTTATATTAAATGTACGCAATTCTTATATTAAATCAACATTTATTCAATATTTACGAACTTGTCAAAACATACAAAAAGCAAGCATTTATTCAATGAGGTCAACAGCACAATTTTCCAACACACACATACTCTTCATCATCATCACTTCTTATATCTAGTCTGCGACCTCTCAGTCCTGAAGGCACGACATCTTCAGAAATTTTGTGGTGTTGAAAAATCGCATGCCGTTATATAGGTATGCTTACTGGCGGCTTGGAAGGGAAGAAACGCTTAAAGAAAACATGCCACGCGCGTTACGTAAGTCATACAACTGTTGGTGGGCCTATCGTTAAATGCAATTAGAACGAGATCTTTGCTGCAATCACACGGCAGACGCGGAAGAAAAGTCTCGAGGAGCGCGCGAAGAAAACATCGCTCGCGTATGGGTGATGTTACGTCTTTCCGTCGCGTCACTTACAACTGTTACTGGCGCGAGAAGAGTTGACTTGTCTACTTTGACAGTTGCATTAAGTTTGTTTTGTTGTGGCTATTACGATTCTGAATAATCACTGCAAATGTTCTTGTATGCGTGAATCCTGCTTTTCTGCATTACCTGGCTTTTATCTCAATTCTGATGAATACCATTCACAGATGAAACATGGTAAATCAAATTAATGAATTAAAATAAAAATGCCTTTATGCGATGGAAAAGCGGTTACATAAAATTTGTCAACAGACAGGAAATGGGGAGTCTCGTTGATTCGTTGTTGCCAAGTAACCGTTCGACATATTCAGGTCAGTAGGTGCATGTTGTATTCAAATACGAGAGGCTGCCATTAGATAGCTTGGGAGGGAGTGGGCTGGGCTGTTGTCCATGTTCTTGTCTTCACACCAGATACCGTGATGGGTCAGCTGATCCCTGATCTATGGATTATAAAGTCTTCCCTAACAATCAAGGCACGTTAGTTGTATAACTTTTTCTGTAAGCCTATCTATGCCATCGGTTTATTCAACAGTTTACTTTCAGTTTATATACTATAGGTCAATAAATTACGCAAGACATGATAGTATACAGCCGGGAAGCTTTCTTATCTCATGTGTTTGTCGGGTTTATGGTCCAAGCGGCGCTTAATCACGCGAGCCCAACTGCTGTTGTATTGAACTGGGCGCGAGGTGTTAGCGCGAAAAAATCTTCCCGCCAGCCGGGCGGGTGGTTGTGATTATTTACCCGCCCGACTCAAATTTCACCCGCCATTGGCAGGCGGGCGGGTCTCATGGGATTCACCATACAAGGGCATTTGCAATGATAATGTTATATCCTAATAAACACAACAAAACAAAGTAGGCATGTCCACTCTTCTCACACTATTCATAATATTGAGTGACTGGCTTATCTGCTGTGTGAGACAGGACAGAAAGACGTAACATCACCCATGCACATAATGTTTACATCAGCTTTTTCTTCGTGATTGCTGTGCGCTCTGTTGCATTGAACAATTGGCCCATTAACAGGTGCACGACTTACCCAACATCATAAGAGCACAACTTGCGAGTTGTCTTCCACATCGTCTGCAAGCAAGCTGATATATCGTCCGATTTTTTTAACAGCATGCTTTATCTGATCATGTCTATGTGGCGTTATGTTCATGGTATTAAACCACTGTCGCCTAAGAAGTGCAAAATTGGAAAGGATGTAAAAGCTCAGAAAGCCCTGTATTTGTAACTGAAAATGTAGGGCTGGTAGAAAACTTGTAGGGTGTGAAAAATTTCAAATTTATCGGCCTGCATGGCCGGTGAATTTGGCTAATTTCGAGCCCTGAAATTGATACCAAGTTATATCGAACCCCAGTAATACCTGATGTGCTAATCAGCTGAAAAAACATGCCATTACTCCATCCTCACCCCTGCCATGACCACACCCAAATCCCTGTCGTGCAAAACCCCACCACATCCCCAGTAATCTCACCCATTATGATTTTCCTATAATATATGGTAATAACGTCAGTTACACCACATTACACGGCGCTGTCGACAGCCTCTGTCATAACTGCTTGTGGTCTCATTTTATCCAATATCCCCATGATATTCAGCATAAAAAAGCTCCCCTGACTGACCACCTTGGACATTTCTCGACTGCTCCATGTATTTGGGCTTTGACCATACTGATCCCCATGTGGGTCAGGGGGTAGAATAGGCCCACTGTATCCTCCTGCATGTAGTAAGAGCCAACTAAAAGGGGAAAACCTGATGGCTGTGGGTTGCGACTTGTTTCGGTGGATAATGGGATCCAGGTGGTTGAGTTGCGGTCCTTTTGAGGGCTATGTCTGCAACACACTATTCTGGCCTGGATTACGAGAGGCTCGGATGGCCTGGTCGAGTCAATCGGTTGGTAATGACTTGCCAGGTGGGACTTACCCTAAGATATTATTTGCATTTTTATCCTTTTCATCATCATCCACTTGTATGTCCCTCTTCTTTCCATTTATCTTAGAAGGCGGCTGTTTAATCAGGTCAATCTTATCTATTCACCTTTGTAGGCACCATATAACACATTAGTATTGGTGTACCGTTAAATCATATACTTACCTTACCTTACCTTACCTTGACCATGCTGAGCTACAGTCCTTGTCAACTTGTTGTAACACCTCAGGGTCAGGGGTTACAACTGCTTGTGATGAAGCTGACTCGATGGGATCCCAAATGACCATTGATTTATCTGAAATTAGTCAGCTTTCTTCAACTTTATCTATAAGGGTGACTCTTTATATTTCTCCCCTTACACAGGATCCCTTACACAGGATCCCGCAATATATCTGTTTGCATTTGTATCTAAGTGCCCATACAAGTTTATTTGGTCAGCACCTCTCAGATATATTAGCCCTAGCAATTGGTGCCTACCATTAACCAGTGAGTAATAAGTGATCAGTGTTAGCACCCAGTTAATCACTAGTGCCAGTATCCCAATTTGCAGTTCAGTTGATGAATATACATTCACCAGGTAGGGTCAGGGAGATTGTAGTTGAGTGCATACTCCAGTGAGCTATAAAACTATCAATTTATGTATTGGTTTGTTAAGACAACTTACATATATACACATAATTGTTAAGCCCTCTAAGGGTGTAAAGAAACAAGAGTTATCTGCTGGGGATGAGTGCGTTTGCAACTCAATTTAAGTGCAAATGATAGAGGCGATAATTTTTGGGGTATTTGATAACTAATTTAACTTTGATTCATTTGATAATGAGATAACTACTTTTAAAGTGACTAGTTGCTTCAGGCAACTACGCTATTGTTAGAGGAGAAGGCTGTATCTTCCATAAAGCCTGGCACATGGCCATTTCTGAGAAAAAATAATATTTAAACTCATTTATCTGTTCTCATTATGACTCAGTTAAGGACCAAGTACAAACGTCCAGATACCCCAAACCCGGACCCGGTTCTTGCAAAGAAGCTCTTGTCAGAGGAGAGAAAAATACCAGTTGAGCGAGAAAGATTCCCTGGAGAATTCTCAAATGAAAGACCCTATCCTAAACGTTATTACGACAAGAAACCCATCAAGATGTTGCTGGAGGCTGGCAAGCTCTATAGCTATTGTACATGTGGGGCCAGCAAAAGTCAAGTGAGTAAACTATAGCTAAAGGACTCAATATCACTTCCTGTACACTTTGTGTACATTCCCTTTTCTGCTACTGCTCATCAAGAATAAGATTGATGCTATTTCGGGTTTTCTCCGTGGCTGAAACTAGCCCATTATTATTTTAATGACTTCAATGATATTCATTGCCATTATGCAGCCCATGTGTGATGGAGCTCACAAGCATCTTGATGGCTCAAGTTTCATCAAAACCGAGCCCAAATTTCGACCCATGAGGTTTCGTGTAGAAGAAACCAAAGAATACTGGCTGTGTAACTGCAAGCAGTCGTCAAAGCGACCATTTTGTGATGGCACTCACAGGAAACAAGAAATACAGGACAGTGTGCGCTCCTGATAGCATGGCTTATTTGATCATCATCTTGAATAGTATAAGAATAGTGAGTGATTTGTATTTCAACCGAATCATGCATAATTGTTAATAAATTGTTTGTGAACATATTCTGGTTGTATTCAGGACACCTATGTTCCATAAAATATTTGTTGTGATAGACTAGCTGAAAAGATACCTTCAGCTGCTGCCTCGTTGTGTGCCGGGATATATATATATATATATATATATATATATATATATATATATATATATATATATATATATATATATATATATATATATATATATATATATATATATATATATATATATATATATATGTATATATATTTAAAAGAATGGTATGATGATGTACTTAAAGGAAGTGCAGTCAAATAAGGTGCCAAGTCACAGCTCAGCGTTCATTACTTATCTTGGCTCCTGGTTGTGGGGGTTGGGCTAGCCTACCAGGAATTAAAGGGGTAATTGGGCAAATCGCTCGAAGATTATCCGCCTCCGCGTGTAACACTCATTTAGGTATGAGACATAACGCTATCGATCATCACGGCTATCACTCGCAAAGAAGAGGTGATGAATAAGTTTAACGTGTTTAAGCCCAAGGAACAGTGACAACAACTTACTCATTGGTCTTATTGACCACATGCAAAGCATCGTTTGATATTTTTTCAGTTAATTCCAACAAGTTATATATCTTAGTGAACAGAGAATCATTGCTGGAACCGATTAGCCACAATTGCAATATTAAGTCAAGAGTTGTTCGTGTATGGGTCCACTTATCTCTGGTAAACAGTGGGCGGTCCTTAGTAGTACATTTTTATTCTCCACCTAATGTGTGCCGAGGTTACTGAGTGACGTTTGTCCATCTACTTAACGACTCTCACGAGTCCGCATCAGACACTAAAAAAAATTAATATGAAGAAGCTGTACTAAAGTCTGTATACATTATGATTACTCCACGAAATGACTTGCCTCTCATTATGTGGAAGACATATTGGTTTAGCCAGAATTTTTTTTTTTACTTCTCCAGTCAAGGTTTTTCGGGGTTTTCTCCGGAACGGCTAAACATATCAACATGAAATTTTGGGGAATGATAGATCATGTTATGACACAACTACCAATCCAGTTTGACGCGCATGCGCAGTGATGGAGGCTTATGGGATCGATTTTTCGTCCATTTTTCCCCCCATTTTCTGTAACTATCTCCTCCATAACTACTGCAGTTACGAACATATGAATTATATGGTTGTAACAAGCAATTATCGTAGCATGGAGTAGGCGAAGAAAATACTTGTTTTCACCTTTTGTACTTTGTATAATGACATATATTTTAGAGTACCTATCGCGATTTTTGCTACGAGTTCTCTCCTCGCTGATATCTCTGAAACGGCTGTATTTACGCACATGAAATTTTGTCAGTAAATAGAACTTGGCCTCGTTATAATGATTGTAACAGTATTTTAAGCATTCACAGTAACTAAAAACAGTAAAAAGGACGTTAAGTTTGAATGATTTCTACTGCAGCAGCTTAGCAGCAGGCTATCTGCAGTTCGTGTCTAAGTAGGCCAAACCTTACGTAATCGACCAGAGCCATTCATCGCTTACCTTGGCTGGCTTTAAGGGGTCATGTCAAAACAGGCCAAACCTTACGTAATCAATCAGTGGCATTCATCGCTTTCGCCGTGTATTGACTTGGTTTAGGGGTCATGTCAAAACATCTAAGCGGCAGCAGCTTGTGATCCTATAATAGCGCGCGTTACCAGCTCTTCTCGGTTCGTGTATATACGGTCTTTATGTCTCAGCGACAGTGTGCACTGGATGTCCCGGTGCAATCAAAGCGGGTATATATACAAATATATATATATATATATATATGTATACACACGGTTTCCGATGCCAAGCTTCCGAGCGCCGAGCAGCTATCTATAAATAGCATATATATGTGTATATTTATAAGTGTGTGTGTTTATATACGTATATATGAACACTTGAAACCGAACAAGCATTTGCGGCTTGTTGTAAATTTTTATATATATATATATATATATATATATATATATATATATATATATATATATATATATATATATATATATATATATATATATATATATATATATATATATATATATATATATATATATATATATATATATAAACAATCTATAATCGAGGTAAGGAAAAAGCTAAAACACAACAGGCGCTTTTTTCTGGATGTACAGATACAAAATTGAAAAAAAAGAACCACAGTTTGATACATACTCTTAAACTTCGATGAAAGAATCAAAGAACAAACCTGTCCTGAATATTGGGTACCTTCAAAGTTCTACAGATGAATGACATAAGTTCCTTCATCTGTTCACAAGGCTCGAAGACTTGCGCACACGATAACTTATTTCTGCTGATCGGGGAACTCGCCTGGGAATCCTTCTTCATTGCTTCCATTGCAGATTCTATCCAGTCCTTAGACAAGTCGCATTGCTGTAGAATAGACGCTATGACGTCACGTGGTCGTGATACTAAATCTTCATATTTGTATGCTGGCATTATGGACGGATCGGTCGCCGTTAAATCCACGCATCGGCGAATAATGGACGCCCACATGTATGCTCCAGTGAGGTAGGCTATTTGTGGGTGATTCAGTGATGGATACACTCCTCGTGCGATCTCGGGATATCTCGCCTTTTCCTTTGGGGTGGACACTACACCCAAAATTGCATGCATCTTTAATTTCGCTGGCATAAGAGCATAGAAGCTGTCTGTCATACTAGTAATGTTAAGCTGATTTCGGATTTTGACCGTTGATTTGACACATTCAGTACCGTTTCTGTACAAGAAGAAGAAATGAATATCATTGAATGCTTCCAATAGAGTATGAATTGTTGTGATGAAATCAAGTTTCGAGTGGCCTGGAAAAGCCTTGATAAAATAGGCCTTGACAAAATAGGTGCGAGGTTTGCACAATAATCGCACAGAGGCGACAAGCATCTTCTTACATTCCTTCTCTTCGTCTTCATCCTTGCAAGCCGTGTTGATCTGCGCGGGATCCGTGAACATGTACGGTTCAGACAGACTCACACAACAACGCGACTCCTCGAAAATGTTGCATAATAACGTTGATCCAGAACGAGGCATAGAATATCCGATGATGATGATTTTCGGTTGTTGTTTCTGGGCAAGCTGCTGAGTCAGTATTTCGAATGATGCATATGGTATTGTAATGATGCGCACGGCTTTTGCATACTGAGCCGCTTTATGGAAGGAGTCCACCTCCATTCGCCATTCTTCTTCGTTATCGTGCACTTCGACGAATACCACATCAGAAGAAGTAGTGCTATACAACGAGACAGAGTCTCTGTACAGGATATACTCAGGATGGACACATGAATTGTGAACTAACAGGAAATGTTTGATGGACCCTGGTTGTGTCACTGGGCAAAAGTTATAACGCGCCACTATATCTTGCACGTGTGCGCTTGTATGATAATTCTCCGATTTCCTCGAATTTTCTACCTCCCCACACGTCCCGTCAAATTTCCACTTTAAATACTGAAAGCTGTTCCATATATATCGGCACAAGTGAAATAAAATAAGCTTAAATATTGCCACTAATATTGGAATTCGACCTTCCATTTGACACAAAAGAGTAGCGTTGTTTTGGTACGGATATGTCCGAGCTGCTTGTTGACATCCTCTCTCCTTCCGTCTTATTCGTTTATTGCGTCAATCGATGCTCGCCACAACTCTTGTATTTTAGATGAATCACCTTCCATCTTGTCCCGATAAGGCCAGGGCAACGTCCATCATAAGAAGAGGCGGTAAGGGCCGCCACCAGCTGGCCACTGCTTCTTGTGTCAGAACGTACCTTGTGAACGGGAGCCATTCCACTCAGAAATGTTCTCAAGAACTGAAAGGCAAAAAATGATTTCCAAAGACCCAGAAATTGACCCCCTTGGTTGGTATACGATTGGATCTTTCAAGTGTTTCCAAAGACCCACATATTGACCCCCTCTTGGTTGGTATACGATTGGATCTTTCCAGTGTTTCCAACACGGATGTGTTGTGTTTGCTATATAGGGCTACAAAGTGTGACGTCACATCGCTGATAGCGGGCTTCTTAGCTTTTCGCTGTACCATTCCACTCATGCAAGGGATGCAATATCTCGGTATCCACGAATCGGAGAAATATCAAACTTACTTGGTTAGTGACAGAGTACGGGGCGGGGTGGGGATCACGGATGTGGAACATGCAGGGCTAACTGTGGCAGCGTTTGGCGGACCGCTCAGGGGTTAACCAGACTCCAGCAACCTCCGTGGGGATATTCCGTTCACTTCGTGACGTCGTGGATAGACTTTTGCTGTGGACATAACCGAAAAAACAGCTTCGCTACTAGTGGGAACTCATTGCCAAAATCGTAAAGTTTTCCCTGGAGCATGATGCCGAGGTTAATATGGGTATAGGTCAGCTTGCCAGTGCGCAGGTGTGTATGAAGCCCCACAACTTATCGATGTTCCTTGTGAGTACACACAGCGAACCACAGCTATGTCTGCGCCGTGGGGCTAGAAGGGTCTATTTTCTCTTCTCTCAGATAATTTATATCTAACTAAATTTCTTTTATACAACCTTCAAGCTCAGGAATACGCTCTGGTGTTCATTGCTATACCTAACACCCTCGTTTATTCACTAGGCCGGTATATACAGCGCATAAATGTCCGCGCAATGAAATCACTCAGTGTATTGAGGTCGGTCGATATCATTCACACAGGAGTACCGCATTTTTTATGTCTTCTAGTGCTTCGCCTTGCTCACGTTGGATCAGAGCGTTTTATTATTGATTGAAACAGTCTGGTATGTTTTTACAGATCTAGCCTTAATTTCTCCCTTCATTTGGATATATTTTCTGAACATATTGCGCATTCGAATATTTGAGTCCCCAGAAGTTGATAATATCACCTCCATTCAACTCTATAGGCGGGTCGTAGGTTTAAGTAGCATAACGTTCGCATGGAATCCTTGTTAAGATGTGATTATCTGCCACAAGACTTTCATTTTTATTGTTGGAGCGACTCTTGCAGGACGGCTCACTTGTGCAGTCACCCCTATACGTAATATCCTACCACGCGATAACATGGTATAGCCACAATCATTTTGGAGTGAGATTATACCACCAATCACACACATATCAACCCTCGGTTCTCCTGCTTCATTCAAAAAGGGGCCACTTTTTACTTCGGCCCAAAGCGTAATTATTGGCTTTCGGGTAGATTCTCTGCTGGCCTCCTCTTTTTGGCGATCCACATGCTGTTTGTTGGCAGCATCCTTTGCTGATGTGGGATCCCGCAGCCGTAGTATTTTGTTACCTTGCACTTAAAGGCCTCCAGCCACAGTCCCGCCAGATTACTCCACTACAAAGGTCTTTTTTGCATATTCATAGAGGTCTGGGGTCAGTCTTTTCTGTTGAGGTCCATAACTGCTCGTTTATACAACGCTAGCAGAGCGTATCCGCACCTTATTCCGAGAGCAGGGCAGTACAATCGCCTTTTTCCTGACAGCGATTGGGGTGGTATCTCTCAACCCAATTGCTGTGAGGAAAGAGGCTCCAAACCGTGACCGGTAGGTGGGATTTCTTCTGAAAAGATCCGCCACTGAAAAGAAGGTCACTGTCAGCTAAGATGACATCTCCATACCTAATTTCCCCAAGGAAGCCTGACTTGCGAGTGATATGCTGGTCGGAAGCACGTCCGCCCCAGCAGTCAGTCAGAGGAAGGATATTATTCCATTGGGCACAATGGTTATCAAAAATTTAACTGTGTTTGACTTCTTGTAGTCTCTCAATGAAAATTTCAGAACGATCAATGGTGCATGTGAGGTTGGAAACTTCTCTGACAGTGATGACGGTAAAGCTTGTCTTACATCTTTACGCCAGTAAATCAGAGGCTTCAGTTCAATGGCCAGGAAATTCACCCAGGTGTTTATAATTGCCGAGCACGTTCCACTAGATCTGCAAGAAAAGCATTTGATAGGTCCAGTCGTAGTTTCATCATAAACAGCGTCATTTCATCTAGAGCAGAGAGCTTTCTTGTTGGGCCACTTCTTTTCGGTGTTGCATTGAAGGCTCTGGGGACTTTACGATAATTTCTATGATGAACTCATTCCAATAGCTAAACAAGCCATTCCTCTAAATACTAATCACCGTAAACAACTAAACTCCCATCCTTGGTGGAATCCTAACTGTACCCTCATAATCAAAGAAAGAAACAAAGCCAGCAACAAATACTATCATAATAAAACTTGAGATGACAAAATTCAACTTAAAAGACCTACAGCAAAGGTTAAAGTGCAAGTAACGTCTATTTTCGAATCCCCAATCAAAGTTGAATAAGGTGTATTTCAGCCTGAGAAAGACGTTTCCGACAATATTTTCGTCCATATTTTCAATATTTCCATCGATTTTTCGGACCGTTTTGGCATATGGGCAAAAAACGACGGCCATTGGCTCCTGAGTTTGTGACGTCATATGTCACCGTCCAGCCGGATAGCGCAGTCATTTCCTCGTTTGTTTACATGGGAACTGTGGTAGGTGTGAGCATAATCGTATTTTATACCGTCATCATGTACATCATATACCGCAACGAATCACATAATTTAATGTGGCATGGAGTACTTGTTCGCCTAGAATACATTAAATTGTGATAAACTTCTATTATGTTGGGTGAAAACGTCAACCAAATGGGACCGAGCGATAATACAGGCAGTACTGGAACAGAGGTCTGCACCTCGATTTCAGGCCCGTTTAATGGTTATCAATGATTGATTCACCATTTGCCTGTCCTGTTACGGAGAATATCTTTTCTTGTGCTTTTATTTGATTTAATCGCAAATGAAAACTGATACTACATTAAATGGGGATTTCACTCGATATTTCGTTTTTGCTATAAATTGAATAAAATTTCAATAATTTATATTCTCCTTGACAACAGAAAATATCAATTTTATTTTAAATATTGGCACTGGTTTTGGGTACCGAGACCTATCAGGGATAAGCTGTTACAATTGAATATACCTCTCCAGTGAATTGTACAGGATCCAAGTTCAGTGACATGTTTATGACTACATATATCATAGGCCTTTAAAGAGTTCAAGGCCTTACACTAGTTCTTTGAATTACCTGGGGTACCAACCTCAATAATACATACTTTATCTTGTCCTTATTAGTTCTATATTTATTACTTACACCTAGTACAGTGCATAACTGCCATTATACTTTTCTTTTAATTATATGTCAAAGGAGCAAAATGTCCTCATCTTCCTTATATACAGACAACTCCGGAAGCGATGAGCTGGATTACAGCAGTGAGTGTTCGTCTCACCAAGAAGAGGAACATAGAACCTAAGGGGGGCATACAGACATGCAGATTTGAACCTCCAGCTAAGACAAGGCCTGCAAATTCTCCTAAAAAAGAAGAGGACTTGAGCCGACTGGGTAACAGCACTTGGTATTGGCACATTTCAGTCCAAACAATCTTTGCAGATATTTTTCTCTTTACTTTACAGTTGTCCTTAAGTCTTGCTTCAAGTCATCTTCTTATTCATGTTTTATGTCAATTTTTTGTTTGCAGAAAAGCTAGTTATTCATTGTAATTATGTTCTATACTAGGTGCTCATGTGGGCCAATTATTACAATAGCAGAGAGTAAATGCTGCCAGGAAATTCCACAAGTTCTCGAGAAAGTAAAATCTATGGGCGCGGTCTGTATTACAGCACACCCAGGATTTGTCTCAGGGTTCCTGTGTCCCTCGACACTAGAAATAGCATATAGTGCTTATATCCAGAGGTACAAGAAGAAAGTTACTACTCAGCATGAGTGAATATACTTAAAATGGTCTGGTTCAGATGATAACTGATGAAAAATATTCATGTACTCTTTTTATTGCAGGTTATTCCGATTCACTGCATATCGGCAGTTGGTACAGTGGTGATGGGGTAATCTAGGCCGACATCATAGAGTGCCACTGCCAGCTTGTGCTGTACTTAAAATTAGAGATGATTTCCCAAGGGTGAATCAGTTTATGTTGGTTTCAAACTGCCAGCGTTACAATAATAAAGGGACAAAAAAGCATTATTCTGTTATTTACATTAAGCTATGATGATACTACACGCTGATGACAACCAGCAACAAAATTCAGTTAAGGCCAGTCCACCTAATTTATTATACCATATGCATAAAATGATAGGAAGCATCAATTCCAAAATCATGATATACCTGCAGGGCATCTTGTTCCTGTATCCTGCATCTCGTACAAAAGATATTTCATCACTCAAATAACAGTATGTTAACAGTCGTTTATTAATTTTTGCAGGATATTTTATATATCCTGTGCCATTGCACATCAATCATCATGATTAAATTTCGCGGGCACATTATACAAATAATGCTTATGCAATTCTGCTCACAAATACCAACAATGTCTGGTTCTTATTCACTTGTCTGTGATAATAGAAATGGCAAAATATATACACCAGTCCAACATATATATTTACAAAATTAATTCTCAGCAACCCACAAAGAGGAATCATATAACAGTGTTTGAGTTTCACCACAGCTTAGCTTACCTTAGACCCATTTAACATTCAAATTGAGTCATAAAGCCATACACATGCTGGATGATTTGAAAATAAAAATGGTTAATATTGTTGTTTAACATCACTTTCAACATCAGAGGTCATATTGTGGCGGTTACCTCACCAATGATGTTTAAGATGATAGGTCCACAGCTGTGGTCTAGCAGGGTGGGTGTTTGTCTAGTTTCCCAAATGTGGCAAGTTCAAATCCCACTGTGTGCTATGCACGGTGGTGCCATTTGGGCGATAGGATCTTAAACTCCAATGTTTGTTCATCATCTTACACCACCAGTTTGAAATGACCATTGATGTTCAAAGTGAATTTTAACCCCAATATTTACCATTTATTTAGTAAGTATGATGATAAGAAATAGTTATGTCCTTGTGCACTTGTTAACAGATAGGTAAAATTAAATGTTACAAGCTTGACTTAGCTGAAGCCAAAGCTGAAAAATAAACAGAGCTTAAATATTACTTGTAAACAAGCAAATATCAATCGGCCAACCACCAATATAATGCTTAGGCCACCACCATCAACTCCATCACCACCCCTCCCCTACCCCATCACTACCACCACCATCATTCATCATCACCTTTAGATACCTTACTACATGACTCATCTAAAGAAGAAACCTCTCCATATGCTGCCTCTCAGCCTCCTCCTTGTCAGGGTAGTCATACATTTCAGCAAGTGCACCTGGTTCATTGGTCATCACGGATGTACTTATTGATACTCGTGTGCCTATCGGTGATGATGCAGTCCAACTGGAGTCCTTGGTCATCCAAACGAAATGACATGCTTCGTTTGAGGCCCTAGTCCTAGATGCGAATTATTTCAGTACTGGTACTCACATATTCGCACAATGATGATACACCCGTCTGTCTGCCAAAGAAATTGGTGTCAGGAGGGTTAAGCAAGCACAACAAGCTGCCCGGCTGGTGGGTAGACTTTTTTTCCACGCATACACCTTGCGCCTTGTTCAGTACAATAGCAGAGGGGCTCTCATGATTAAGTGCCGCTTGAACTGTAAACCCCAAACACATAAGTTCAGAAATCTTCCCAGCTGTATACTATCATGTCTTATGCATTTAAATTTATTGACCCATGGTATATAAACTGAAATTAAACTGTTAAATAAACCAATGACGTAGATAGACTCACAGAAAACGTTACCCAACTAACATGCCTCGATTGTTTGTGAAGACTTTATACAAAGATCAGTGATCAGCTGGCTGCAGTCGGTGTTAAATTTTGAGGCGCAAACGTTCAACGAGTTAGACAACAGCTCACCCCACTTCCTCCCAAGCTATCTAATGGCAGCCTCACATTTTTAAATACAACATGCACCAACTGACGTGAATAAGTTGAACGGTTGCTTTGCATCAACAAATCAACCAAGCACTCCATTTCTGGCCTGGTGACAAATTTGATATCATGTCTACCGTTTTTCAATTCACTAAAGGCATTTTTATTTGAATTCTTTAATTCGATTTACCATGTATCATCGTGGGCTCATGGGATTCACCATACAAGGGCATTTGCAATGATAATGTTATATTCTAATAAACACAACAAAACAAAGTAGGCATGTCCACTCTTCTCATGCTATTAATATTTACGAGTGACTGGCTTATCTGCTGTGTAAGACAGGACAGAAAGACGTAACATCACCCATGCACATAATGTTTACATCAGCTTTTTCTTCGTGATCGCTGTGCGCTCTGTTGCATTGAACAATTGGCCCATTAACAGGTGCACGACTTACCTAATGTCATAAGAGCACAACTTGCGAGTTGTCTTCCACATCGTCTGCAAGCAAGCCGATATATCGTCCGATTGTGTTCATGGTATTAAACCACTGTCGCCTATGAAGTGCAAAATTGGAAAGGATGTAAAAGCTCAGAAAGCCCTGTATTTGTAACTGAAAATGTAAGGCTGGTAGAAAACTTGTAGGGCGTGTAAAATTTCAAATTTATCAGCCTACCGGGCCGGTGAAAAATTTGGCTAATTTCGAGCCCTGAAATTGATACCAAGTTATATCGAACCCCAGTAATACCTGATGTGGTAATCAGCTTAAAAAAACATGCCATTACTCCATCCTCACCCCTGCCATGACCACACCCAAATCCCTGTCGTGCAAACCCACCCCATCCCCAGTAATCTCACCCATTATGATTTTCCTATAATATATGGTAATAACTTCAGTTACACCACACAACACGGCGCTGTCGACAGCCTCTGTCATAACTGCTTGTGGTCTCATTTTGTCCAATATCCCCATGATATTCAGCATACAAAGCTCCCCTGACTGACCACCATGGACATTTCTCGACTGCTCCATGTATTTGGGCTTTGACCATACTGATCCCCATGTGGGTCAGGGGGTAGAATAGGCCCACTGTATCCTCCTGCATGTAGTAAGAGCCAACTAAAAGGGGAAAACCTGACGGCTGTGGGTTGCGACTCGTTTCGGTGGATAATGGGATCCAGGTGGTTGAGTTGCGGTCCTTTTGAGGGCCATGTCTGCAACACACTACTCTGGCCTGGATTTCGCCTGTACGAGAGGCTGGGATGGCCTGGTCGAGTCAATCGGTTGGTAATGACTAGCCAGGTGGGACTTACCCTAAGATATTATTTGCATTTTTATCCTTTTCATCATCATCCACTTGTATGTCCCTCTTCTTTCCATTTATCTTAGAAGGCGGCTGTTTAATCAGGTCAATCTTATCTATTCACCTTTGTAGGCACCATATAACACATTAGTATTGGTGTACCGTTAAATCATATACTTACCTTACCTTACCTTACCTTGACCATGCTGAGCTACAGTCCTTGTCAACTTGTTGTAACACCTCAGGGTCAGGGGTTGCAACTGCTTGTAGTGATGCTGACTCGATGGGATCCCAAATGACCATTGATTTATCTGAAATTAGTCAGCTTTCTTCAACTTTATCTATAAGGGTGACTCTTTATATTTCTCCCCTTACACAGGATCCCTTACACAGGATCCCGCAATATATCTGTTTGCAGCAATATATATATATATATATATATATATATATATATATATGTATATAATATATATAGTATATATAGTGTATATATAGTATATATATATATATATATATATCTATATATATATCTATCATATATATATATATATATATATATATGATATATACGTATATACTTACAAATATCCATATATATATGCTATTTATAGTAGCTGCTCGGCGCTCGGAAGTTTGGCATATATATATATATATATCTATATATATATATATATATATATATATATATATATATATATATATATATATATATATATATATATATATATATATATGTGTATGTGCGTGTATGCGTGTTTGTGTATATATACCCGCTTTGATTGCACCGGGACATCCAGTGCACACTGTCGCTGAGACATAAAGACAGTATATACACGGACCGAGAAGAGCTGGTAACGCGCACTATTATAAGCTGCCGCTTAGATGTTTGCCAAGTCAATGTTGAGCGGACGAAAGTGATAAATGTCACTGGTCGATTACGTAAGGTTTAGCCTGTTTTGACATGACCCCCTACCCAAGTCAATGCAAACCCAGCCAAGGCCTCTGGTCGATTACGTAAGGTTTGGCTTACTTAAACAGCACCTGCTGTTAGCCTGCCGCTAAGCTGCTGCAGTAGAAAACCTTGAAACTAATCGTCCTTTTTACTGTTTTTTGTTACTGTGAATGCTAAAAATACTGTTACAATCATTATCACGAGGCCAAGTTCTAAATACTGACAAAATTTCATGTCCGTAAATACAGCCGTTTCAGAGATATATCAGCGAGGAGAGAACTCGTAGCAAAAATCGCGATAGGTACTCTAAAATATATGTCATTATACAAAGTACAAAAGGTAAAAACAAGTATTTTTTTCGCCTATTCCATGCTACGATAATTGCTTGTTACAACCATATAACTCATATGTTCGTAACTGCAGTAGTTATGGAGGAGATAGTTACAGAAAATGGGGGAAAAAATCGACGAAAAATCGATCCCATAAGCCTCCAACACTGCGCATGCGCGTCAAATTGGATCGCCAGTTGTGTCTCAACTTGATCTATCATTCCCCAAAATTTCATGTTGATATGTTTAATCCCGAAGAACTATCGTTGGAAGACATAATAAGGCATCAGTGTTAGCACCCAATTAATCACTGGTGCAAGTATCCCAATTGGCAGTTCAATTGATGAATATACATTCACCGGGTAAGGTCAGGGAGATTATAGTTGAGTGCATACTCCATTGTGCTATAAAACTCGCAATTCATGTATTGGTTTGTTAAGACAACTTACATATATACACATAATTGTTAAGCCCTCTAAGGGTGTAAAGAAACAACAGTTATCTGCTGGGGATGAGTGCGTTTGCAACTCAATTTAAGTGCAAATGATAGAGGCGATAATTTTTGGGGTATTTGATAACTAATTTAACTTTGATTCATTTGATAATGAGATAACTACTTTTAAAGTGACTAGTTGCTTCAGGCAACTAGGCTATTGTTAGAGGAAAAGGCTGTATCTTCCATAAAGTCTGGCACATGGCCATCTCTGAGAAAAAATATATATATATATATTTATTTTTATATTTATATGTGTATATTTATAATATATGTATGTATATATATATGTATATATTATATATATATATATATATACTCTATGTATATATATATCTATATATATATATCTATGTGATATATATATGCTGTCTATATATATGTTCTATACTGTATATATCTCTCTATTATATATTTCTATATATTTCTTTCTTTCTCTATATATCTTCTCTGTCTCTTTCTCTCTCTCTCTCTCTCTCTCTATCTCTCTACCTCTCTCTCTCTCTCTCTCTCTCTCTCTCTGTTTATATCTCTCTCTGTCTCTTTGTCTCTTTCCCTCTCTCTGTCTCTCTCTCTCTGTCCCTCTCTGCCTCTCTCTCTCTCTCTCTCTCTCTCTCTCTCTCTCTCTCTCTCTCTCTCTCTCTCTCTCTCTCTCTCTCTCTCCTCCCTCTCCCTATAATTAATATCTATATCTCCGTATATCCCCCCCCACACCTTATAGGTTTGGCCTACTTAGAGTTGGCACATGCGCCAACGGCATGTCTTCCAACGGCAAGCCTGGACGACCAGCAATACGGTACCAACAATATAACACAACAATATTATCTCTAAACAAAATATATATATATGAATATATATATATATATATATATATATATATATATATATATATATATATATATATCTATATATATTATATATATATATATATTTATATATTATATTTATATATATATATATATATATATATATCTATATATATATATATGTATCTATATATATATATCTCTATATCTATATATATCTCTATGTCTATATATGTATGTCTCTATATGTATCTATCATGTATATCTATCTCTATATCTATATCTTTCTATCTATTTCTTTCTTTCTCTATCTCTCTATCTGTCTCTTTATCTCTATGTCTCTCTCTCTCTCTATTCTCTCTCTCTCTCTCTATCTCTCTCTCTCTCTATATCTCTCTCTCTCTCTCTCTGTCTCTTTCCCTCTCTGTGTCTCTCTCTCTCTGTCCCTCTCTGCCTCTCTCTCTCTCTCTCTATATCTCTCTCTCTCTCTCTCTCTCTATCTCTCTCTCTCTCTCTCTCTATCTCTCTCTCTCCCTCCCTCTCTCTATCTCTATCTCTCGTATATAAAACACACACACACTTATAGGTTTGGCCTACTTAGAGTTGGCACATGCGCCAACGGCATGTCTTCCAACGACAAGCCTGGACGACCAGCAATACGGTACCAACAATATACCAAACAAATATCTCTCTAAAAAAATATATATGAATATATATATATATATATTATATATATATATATATATATATATATATATATATATATATATATATATATATATATATATATATATATATATATATATATACATATTTATTTTTATATTTATATATCTGTGTCTATATATATTTATATATATCTCTGTATGTATATATGTCTATCTATATATATGTCTATAATATATATATATATCTCTATCTATCTCTCTTTCTCTATCTATATCTATATCTGTATATATATATATGTATATCTCTCTCTGTCTGTCTGTATCTCTCTGTCTGTATATATCTATCTCTCTATATGTCTATCTCTCTCTGTATATATCTCTCTCTATCTCTATATCTGTGTCTATCTCTATATGTCTCTATCTCCTCTATAATATCTCTCTCTATCTCTCTCTCTCTCTCTCTCTCTCTCTCTCTCTCTCTCTCTCTCTCTCTCTCTCT
The DNA here is from genome assembly GCA_034190875.2 of Urechis unicinctus. Classification (NCBI taxonomy): domain Eukaryota; kingdom Metazoa; phylum Annelida; class Polychaeta; order Xenopneusta; family Urechidae; genus Urechis; species Urechis unicinctus. The sequence continues at coordinate 28,213,832 of CM067349.1, forward strand.
CTCTTCTCTCTCTCTCTCTATATCTCTCTCTATCTCTCTCTCTCTCTTCCCTCTCTCTCTCTCTCTCCGTCTCTATCCCCCCCCCCTTCTCCCTATTCACATCTCTATATGCTATTTATAGATAGCTGCTCGGCGCTCGGAAGCTTGGCATCGGAAACCGTGTGTATACATATATATATATATATAATATATATATATATATATATATATATATATATATATATATATATATATATATATATATATATATATATATATATATATATATATGTGCGTGTATGCGTGTTTGCGTATATATACCCGCTTTGATTGCACCGGGACATCCAGTGCACACTGTCGCTGAGACATAAAGACAGTATATACACGGACCGATAATAGCTGGTAACGCGCACTATTATAAGATCACAAGCTGCTGCCGCTTAGATGTTTTGACATGACCCCTAAACCAAGTCAATACACCGCGAAAGCGATGAATGCTGCCGCTGATTGATTACGTAAGGTTTGGCCTGTTTTGACATGACCCCCTACCCAAGTCAATGCAAACCCAGCCAAGGCTCTGGTCGATTACGTAAGGTTTGGCCTACTTTAAACACGAACTGCTGTTAGCCTGCCGCTAAGCTGCTGCAGTAGAAAACCTTGAAACTAATCGTCCTTTTTACTGTTTTTTTGTTACTGTGAATGCTAAAAATACTGTTACAATCATTATCACGAGGCCAAGTTCTAAATACTGACAAAATTTCATGTCCGTAAATACAGCCGTTTCAGAGATATCAGCGAGGAGAGAACTCGTAGCAAAAATCGCGATAGGTACTCTAAAATATATGTCATTATACAAAGTACAAAAGGTAAAACAAGTATTTTTTTCGCCTATTCCATGCTACGATAATTGCTTGTTACAACCATATAACTCATATGTTCGTAACTGCAGTAGTTATGGAGGAGATAGTTACAGAAAATGGGGGAAAAAATCGACGAAAAATCGATCCCATAAGCCTCCAACACTGCGCATGCGCGTCAAATTGGATCGCCAGTTGTGTCTCAACTTGATCTATCATTCCCCAAAATTTCATGTTGATATGTTTAACCGTTCCGGAGAAAAGCCCGAAAAACCTTGACTGGCTAAACCAATATGTCTTCCAACTATCGTTGGAAGACATAATAATGGTATGATGATGTACTTAAAGGAAGTGCAGTCAAATAAGGTGCCAAGTCACAGCTCAGCGTTCATTAATTATCTTGGCTCCTGGTTGTGGGGGTTGGGCTAGCCTACCAGGAATTAAAGGGGTAATTGGGCAAATTGCTCGAAGATTATCCGCCTCCGCGTGTAACACTCATTTAGGTATGAGACATAACGCTATCGATCATCACGGCTATCACTCGCAAAGAAGAGGTGATGAATAAGTTTAAGGCCAAGGAACAGTGACAACAACTTACTCATTGGTCTTATTGACAACATGCAAAGCATCGTTAGAAATTTTTTTAGTTAATTCCAAGAAGTTATATATAACGTAGTGAACAGAGAACCATTGCTGGAACCGATAAGCCACAGTTGCAATATTAAGTCAAGAGTTGTTTCGTGTACGGGTCCACTTATCTCTGGTAACAGTGGGCGGGTCCTTAGTATTACATTTTTATTCTCCACCTAATGTGTGCCGAGGTTACTGAGTGACGTTTTTGTCCATCTACTTAACGACACTCACGAGTCCGCTTCGGACAATAACAAAAATTAATATGAAGAAGCTGTACAAAAGTCTGTATACATTATGATTACTCCACCAAATGACTTGCCTCTCAATTAACTTGGTTTTTCCTGGTCATTATCGATTAGAGGTCGAGTATTTCGCTATACGGGACCAAATTGAGGACCGGTGCGTGTGGTGTGGGGGGGGGGGGGGGGGGGGGGTGGCTGAGAGCTTTGCGTGTTAAACACTGAGGGTTGCAAATCTGTATTTTTGTTATGTTTGGCCATATAAACATAAACCGTTATGAACAATTATATGGACAAAGGAATCAAATGATTAGTTTGCATGTACAGATTGGCAAAAACTTAGTAGGATATCGTCATTCAATTTGAATGTCAAGAATCTTTTTCATGTTATAATATCTTTGCACCTGAGAAATATTTAGACCGAAGATGAACACTTGAAACCGAACGAGCATTTGCGGCTTGTTGCAAATTTTCTTCTCTGATCCAAATTGGGCACCAGGTTTGTCGTACAAAAAACAACGAAGTAAAAACAATAGGATTTCACAGCAACAAATAATGAACAAAAATTCTAAGACAGTAACAGCACTTCATATATATATATATATATATATATATATATATATATATATATATATATATATATATATATATATATATATATATATATATAAACAATCTATAATCGAGGTAAGGAAAAAGCTAAAACACAACAGATCTAGACGAATACAGGCGCTTTTTTCTGGATGTACAGATACAAAATTTAAAAAAAAAGAACCGCAGTATGATACATACTCTTAAACTTCGATGAAAGAATCAAAGAACGAACCTGTCCTGAATATTGGGTACCTTCAAAGTTCTACAGATGAATGACATAAGTTCCTTTATCTGTTCACAAGGCTCGAAGACTTGCGCACACGATAACTTATTTCTGCTGATCGGGGAACTCGCCTGGGAATCCTTCTTCATTGCTTCCATTGCAGATTCTATCCAGTCCTTAGACAAGTCGCATTGCTGTAGAATAGACGCTATGACGTCACGTGGTCGTGATACTAAATCTTCATATTTGTATGCTGGCATTATGGACGGATCGATCGCCGTTAAATCCACGCATCGGCGAATAATGGATGCCCACATGTATGCTCCAGTGAGGTAGGCTATTTGTGGGTGATTCAGTGATGGATACACTCCTCGTGCGATCTCGGGGATATCTCGCCTTTTCCTTTGGGGTGGACACTACACCCAAAATTGCATGCATCTTTAATTTCGCTGGCATAAGAGCATAGAAGCTGTCTGTCATACTAGTAATGTTAAGCTGATTTCGGATTTTGACCGTTGATTTGACACATTCAGTACCGTTTCTGTACAAGAAGAAGAAATGAATATCATTGAATGCTTCCAATAGAGTATGAATTGTTGTGATGAAATCAAGTTTCGAGTGGCCTGGAAAAGCCTTGATAAAAAAGGCCTTGACAAAATAGGTGCGAGGTTTGCACAATAATCGCACAGAGGCGACAAGCATCTTCTTACATTCCTTCTCTTCGTCTTCATCCTTGCAAGCCGTGTTGATCTGCGCGGGATCCGTGAACATGTACGGTTCAGACAGACTCACACAACAACGCGACTCCTCGAAAATGTTGCATAATAACGTTGATCCAGAACGAGGCATAGAATATCCGATGATGATTTTCGGTTGTTGTTTCTGGGCAAGCTGCTGAGTCAGTATTTCGAATGATGCATATGGTATTGTAATGATGCGCACGGCTTTTGCATACTGAGCCGCTTTATGGAAGGAGTCCACCTCCATTCGCCATTCTTCTTCGTTATCGTGCACTTCGACGAATACCACATCAGAAGAAGTAGTGCTATACAACGAGACAGAGTCTCTGTACAGGATATACTCAGGATGGACACATGAATTGTGAACTAACAGGAAATGTTTGATGGACCCTGGTTGTGTCACTGGGCAAAAGTTATAACGCGCCACTATATCTTGCACGTGTGCGCTTGTATGATAATTCTCCGATTTCCTCGAATTTTCTACCTCCCCACACGTCCCGTCAAATTTCCACTTTAAATACTGAAAGCTGTTCCATATATATCGGCACAAGTGAAATAAAATAAGCTTAAATATTGCCACTAATATTGGAATTCGACCTTCCATTTGACACAAAAGAGTATCGTTGTTTTGGTACGGATATGTCCGAGCTGCTTGTTGACATCCTCTCTCGTTCCGTCTTATTCGTTTATTGCGTCAATCGATGCTCGCCACAACTCTTGTATTTTAGATGAATCACCTTCCATGTTGTCCCGATAAGGCCAGGGCAACGTCCATCATAAGAAGAGGCGGTAAGGGCCGCCACCAGCTGGCCACTGCTTCTTGTGTCAGAACGTACCTTGTGAACGGGAGCCATTCCACTCAGAAATGTTCTCAAGAACTGAAAGGCAAAAAATGATTTCCAAAGACCCAGAAATTGACCCCCTTGGTTGGTATACGATTGGATCTTTCAAGTGTTTCCAAAGACCCACATATTGACCCCCTCTTGGTTGGTATACGATTGGATCTTTCCAGTGTTTCCAACACGGATGTGTTGTGTTTGCTATATAGGGCTACAAAGTGTGACGTCACATCGCTGATAGCGGGCTTCTTAGCTTTTCGCTGTACCATTCCACTCATGCAAGGGATGCAATATCTCGGTATCCACGAATCGGAGAAATATCAAACTTACTTGGTTAGTGACAGAGTACGGGGCGGGGTGGGGATCACGGATGTGGAACATGCAGGGCTAACTGTGGCAGCGTTTGGCGGACCGCTCAGGGGTTAACCAGACTCCAGCAACCTCCGTGGGGATATTCCGTTCACTTCGTGACGTCGTGGATAGACTTTTGCTGTGGACATAACCGAAAAAACAGCTTCGCTACTAGTGGGAACTCATTGCCAAAATCGTAAAGTTTTCCCTGGAGCATGATGCCGAGGTTAATATGGGTATAGGTCAGCTTGCCAGTGCGCAGGTGTGTATGAAGCCCCACAACTTATCGATGTTCCTTGTGAGTACACACAGCGAACCACAGCTATGTCTGCGCCGTGGGGCTAGAAGGGTCTATTTTCTCTTCTCTCAGATAATTTATATCTAACTAAATTTCTTTTATACAACCTTCAAGCTCAGGAATACGCTCTTCGGTGTTCATTGCTATACCTAACACCCTCGTTTATTCACTAGGCCGGTATATACAGCGCATAAATGTCCGCGCAATGAAATCACTCAGTGTATTGAGGTCGGTCGATATCATTCACACAGGAGTACCGCATTTTTTTTATGTCTTCTAGTGCTTCGCCTTGCTCACGTTGGATCAGAGCGTTTTTATTGATTGAAAACAGTCTGGTATGTTTTTTACAGATCTAGCCTTAATTTCTCCCTTCATTTGGATATATTTTCTGAACATATTGCGCATTCGAATATTTGAGTCCCCAGAAGTTGATAATATCACCTCCATTCAACTCTATAGGCGGGTCGTAGGTTTAAGTAGCATAACGTTCGCATGGAATCCTTGTTAAGATGTGATTATCTGCCACAAGACTTTCATTTATTGTTGGAGCGACTCTTGCAGGACGGCTCACTTGTGCAGTCACCCCTATACGTAATATCCTACCACGCGATAACATGGTATAGCCACAATCATTTTGGAGTGAGATTATACCACCAATCACACACATATCAACCCTCGGTTCTCCTGCTTCATTCAAAAAGGGGCCACTTTTTACTTCGGCCCAAAGCGTAATTATTGGCTTTCGGGTAGATTCTCTGCTGGCCTCCTCTTTTTGGCGATCCACATGCTGTTTGTTGGCAGCATCCTTTGCTGATGTGGGATCCCGCAGCCGTAGTATTTTGTTACCTTGCACTTAAAGGCCTCCAGCCACAGTCCCGCCAGATTACTCCACTACAAAGGTCTTTTTTTGCATATTCATAGAGGTCTGGGTCAGTCTTTTTCTGTTGAGGTCCATAACTGCTCGTTTATACAACGCTAGCAGAGCGTATCCGCACCTTATTCCGAGAGCAGGGCAGTACAATCGCCTTTTTCCTGACAGCGATGGGGGGTGGTAATCTCAACCCAATTGCTGTGAGGAAAGAGGCTCCAAACCGTGACCGGTAGGTGGGATTTCTAAGGTGCCGCCACTGAAAAGAAGGTCACTGTCAGCTAAGATGACATCTCCATACCTAATTTTTCCAAGGAAGCCTGACTTGCGAGTGATATGCTGGTCGGAAGCACGTCCGCCCCAGCAGTCAGAGAGGAAGGATATTATTCCATTGGGCACAATGGTTATCAAAAATTTAACTGTGTTTGACTTCTTGTAGTCTCTCAATGAAAAATTTCAGAACGATCAATGGTGCATGTGAGGTTGGGAACTTCTCTGACAGTGATGACGGTAAAGCTTGTCTTACATCTTTACGCCAGTAAATCAGAGGCTTCAGTTCAATGGCCAGGAAATTCACCCAGGTGTTTTATAATTGCCGAGCACGTTCCACTAGATCTGCAAGAAAAGCATTTGATAGGTCCAGTCGTAGTTTCATCATAAACAGCGTCATTTCATCTAGAGCAGAGAGCTTTCTTGTTGGGCCACTTCTTTTCGGTGTTGCAGTGAAGGCTCTGGGGATTTTACGATAATTTCTATGATAAACTCATTCCAATAGCTGAACAAGCCATTCCTCTAAATACTAATCACCGTAAACAACTAAACTCCCATCCTTGGTGGAATCCTAACTGTAACCTCATAATCAAAGAAAGAAACAAAGCCAGCAACAAATACTATCATAATAAAACTTGAGATGACAAAATTCAACTTAAAAGACTTACACCAATCAAAACCTAAAACAATAACACAAAGAAAATCACCAATCAATTAACCCTTTTCCTTAAAGGTCAACTACAACGATTTTCATCATTTCTTTATAATGTTTTTCAAATTGAAGATTAATAACTCAAAACCAACGGGGATCCATAATTCATTGCAACGGCATGCATAAGTAATAAAAATCCACCAATAAGGTTTCATTCGGAAGAAAATACGAAGCCATCTTCTCGATGCCATTTTGCCTCAGTTGGCCGCTAGGTGCACGTTTGCGTGACGTCATTCCTGCTGCGCTGCCTCCAAGAGAATTTGACTGCGAGCGAGCGAGCGAAGCGAAAAACGATTGTTTGGATTTTTTTAAAATTATACCGTTTTGACAAGCCATGTCGTCTTCTGATGGAGTTTTTCGAGTCCCCATTGCATAACATTGGGGCAAATCATGTCCATGACTATTTATTTTGAGCCAATACGGACGGGAGTTGAAAAATCCAAGTCACACTACGAAATGACAAACACCGGAGCTCTTAAGACCTAAGTCTAACTCAATGGGTCCGCTTCGGATGAAGAATCACAAAAGATTTCGATGAAATGGTAAGTTTTAGAATACCCTTCCGAAGCTTTAATGCACTATATTAACTGGTAAAAAATAATCGTTAGTTTTCATTTTACCAATAAATTTACACATTCTGTAAGTTGAGGATGGTATGTTGACAGACCTAACTACTACAACAAATAGTACTTGGCTAGTGAATGTAGCTTTGTCATTGTATCCTGAGCACATTGAAATATTGTGGACAGATGTTTGCATGCAGTTTATAAAGTATTTTCCTTTATATTCATTCATTGTACCACAAATATAAATTTACAATGACTCTTTTAATTATTTCTCTAACTTAGGTGTAGATGTCATTACTGCATCCCAATGGACACAGCCGCCACAGAAGTTTGGAGAGAGTGATGGCTCTAATGGAGGAATGGACATGCATCACCAAGCATCCCAGATTCCTGGCTAGCTGCATGAATAAAAATGTGCTGGAAGTGTCCAAATTTGAATCTATTCAAATGGACAGACCTGTTGGAGATGAGGTCTCTACAATGAGTAAGTTAGCCATTATTGCTACCAAAAAAGGATGGTTTGAGGTTGAACAATCATATTTTATTACAAAGGGAACATTAATTCCACTGTGTAAAATATTCAGTGTTCATATTGATGACTACTACAATATTTTTACATAGCCAAGAATAAATAATGCCAGTTACATGAAATCCAGAGGCAGAGCTTACAATAAAATTATGAAGTGAGGGAATGGTTGACAAATGACATGACAATTGTTTTTTTAACTATACAACTTATTTTAAATCCATAGACAACTAATTGACATATTGCTTCAGATATTCAGGTATCTAGGTTTACCCAGTTTACACTCTGGATATGGCACAGACTGGGCAAAAGAAACAGGAAAGTGCTGGCAGCCTGTGTGGTAACAGCTGTTAGAAAATCCTTCCCTGACCCGGGCGGCAAATATACAGGTTATCCACAATGGAGCGGAAGATTTCTTGGTCAGGTTGAATCGACACCTGTGAGCACCTACGAGAAGATCCTTTTCAGGTTTCTCGTACTGGGAGGCAATAGGTGGTGGGACAGTCCTGTCATCTGCAAGGCCTCAGCAAGTCTGTAGCTTGGGTATTTTTGCCTTAGATCAAGCACCTGATGCTATTAATATGTTTATGATAGTCATATAATAAGTATATATAATGCCAATTTTTAATTGGGTAACAATGTTTTGTGCAAATGAAACTTATTCAGGTTTTGGTAATAAATGTCAAAAATAACATGTGTTTCATTTTAGATTAATGCATGTTCACAACAAAAGAAATTGGTACTTTGACAGGCTTGGGATTTTTCCATACCTGAACATGTTCAGTGTTCTAATAGCACTACTGCCACTAACAAAAATCCCTGAAGCCATAAACAAATTCCTGCGGGCATAGCTCCTGTAAAAGGTTGGCAATCCCACATCTTACGTGTGTCATTCACGCCGATTTGTTCAAACAAGCAAAACTGCCTCCCCCGGTATCTTTGATTCTGACTAGGGCCCATCCTCCAGATCAACACCACTGTACATAAGCCATTCTTGTGAGCTAAAAATTTTTCTTATTTTTTTTCAAGCATCATCACTTCGTCAGTGAAGTCATAGTCAGGGTCAGTTTCCATCTCATCATCGCTGGTCCACCAGTCCAACAGATTCCTACTGGGGCTCATATTGGTGCCCCTGGTGACACTTTTTGTGAGATGGGCCAACTTGGGTACCTCTTGAATATTTCTTTATCCCAGGAAAGATAGAACTCTGTGTCTGTAGAGACCGTGTCAGCCATCTATGGTATCAATACAATAAGTATGCTACAATTTCATTTCATCATAGCCTTTAAGGATGTAAATGTTTACAAATTCTGACTCTGAAAGACACATGGATACATACAACAGAAGTTATCCTGCCAATGCATTTCATCATATATAATAATGCAGTTGCCTTGTGACACTCACCAAAACATTTGCCTGCACCCCTAATGACAAGTGAGAGCAAGCTTCATGGTCGGCAGACGGCAAGGCACTCGCCCCTGGTGTAGCAACAGCGCGGACGCTGACAGGCGAAGTTTCTTCGCCTAGCCTAGGTCGGCCAGTACTTGAGTGTGACACCTCAGTCTGTGTGATTCACCACTGTCACTTGATTTATCTATCTGCTTCAGCGTGCCAATACCATTTCGGAGGCTAGGTTTCTTACGAAATCCTAGACTTTTGAGCAGCTCTGGGGTCTCATAAGCACTTTTCTCGAAATGATCAGAACATAGAACTGTCGTATAACTTATAACTTATAAGGGCAGGAACTCCAGGCACGAAGCGGACTTTCGACCAGTGTTTTATGCGGCGCATATGTCCTTTTAGAAACAAAAAAAAATCACGCCTGTACTTCTCATTGTTCCGACAACCAAACGCACAACAACGAGAAACGGCAAGAACGTCCACAGACTCAAGTAAACGCTAACCAGACCATGCTTGAATGACAGTCTAGTTAGTCAACACGACTGTCAACCAAAGGGAAGGGAATGCGAAGTTTTCTTTCTCTCTCTGCGTAACGGCTCTGTCTCTTTCTCTCTCTGTCTCGTCTCTCTGTCTTCTCTCTCTCCTCTGTCTCTCTCTCTCTCTCTGTCTTTCTCTCTCTCTGTCTCTCTGTCTCTTTCCCTCTCTGTGTCTCTCTCTCTCTTCCCTCTCCCTCTCTCCTCTCCTCTCTCCTCTCTCTCTCTCTCTCCTCTCTCTATCTCTCTCTGTCTCTCTCTCTTCTTCTCTCTCTCTCCCTCCCTCTCTCTCCTTCTCTCTCTCTCCGTCTCTCCCCCCCCCCCCCCTTATAGGTTTGGCCTCCTAGAGTTGGCACATGCGCCAACGGCATGTCTTCCAACGGCAAGCCTGGACGACCAGCAATACGGTACCAACAATATAACACAAACAATATTATCTCTAAACAAAATATATATGAATATATATATATAGTATAATATATATATATATATATATATATATATATATATATATATATATACTCCTATATATATCTCTTATTCTTTTTATGTATTTCTCTTTCTATTTGTCTGTTCTCTCTCTCTCTATCTGTCTCATCTCTGTATCTCTATGTATCTGTCTCTCTATTCTATCTCTGTCTGTCTCTCTCTGTCTGTCTCCCTGTCTCTCTCTATCCCTCCCTCTCTCTTTCTCTCTCTTTCTTTCTTTCTTTCTCATCTCTCTATCGCATCCTGTCTCTTTCTCTCTGGTATCTCTCTCTTATCTCTATCTAATCTCTGCTCTCATCTCTCCTCGCTGTCTGTCTCTCTCATCTGTCTCTATGTCTCTTTCTCCTTCTCTGTGTCCCTGTTCTCTCTCTTCCTCTCTCTCTCTATCTCTCTGTCTCTCTCTCTCTATATCTCTCTCTCTCTCTCTCTCTCTCTCTCTCTCCCTCCCTCTCTCCTCCTATCTCTCTATACTCCTTATATCCTTACCCACACACCTTATAGGTTTGGCCTACTTAAGTTGGCACATATACGGCATGTCTTCCAACGACAAGCCTGGACGACCATCAATACGGTACCAACAATATACCATAAACAATATTATCTATCTAAAAACCTATATCTATATCTATATATATCTATATATTATAATATATCTCTATATATGTCTATATGTATCTATAAATATATCATCTCTATATATATCTATATATCTATCGGTAATCTCTATATCTCCTCTATGGTATATTCTCATATTGTCTATCTCTATGTGTATCTCTCTGTTCTCTCTCTCTCCGTCTCTCGCCCACCCCCCCACTTATAAATATTCACATATATATGCTATTTCTAGATAGCTGCTCGGCGCTCGGAAGCTTGGCATCGGAAACCGTGTGTATACATACACATATATATATATATATATATATATATATATATATATATATATATATATATAATATATATATATATTATATATATATATATATATATATATATGCGTGTATGCGTGTTTGCGTATATATACCCGCTTTGATTGCACCGGGACATCCAGTGCACACTGTCGCTGAGACATAAAGACAGTATATACACGGACCGATAATATCTGGTAACGCGCACTATTATAAGATCACAAGCTGCTGCCGCTTAGATGTTTTGACATGACCCCTAAACCAAGTCAATACACCGCGAAAGCGGTGAATGCTGCCGCTGATTGATTACGTAAGGTTTGGCCTGTTTTGACATGACCCCCAACCCAAGTCAATGCAAACCCAGCCAAGGCTTTGGTCGATTACGTAAGATTTGGCCTACTTAAACACGAACTGCTGTTAGCCTGCCGCTAAGCTGCTGCAGTAGAAAACCTTGAAACTAATCGTCCTTTTTACTGTTTTTTGTTACTGTGAATGCTAAAAATACTGTTACAATCATTATCACGAGGCCAAGTTCTAAATACTGACAAAATTTCATGTCCGTAAATACAGCCGTTTCAGAGATATCAGCGAGGAGAGAACTCGTAGCAAAAATCGCGATAGGTACTCTAAAATATATGTCATTATACAAAGTACAAAAGGTAAAAACAAGTATTTTTTTCGCCTATTCCATGCTACGATAATTGCTTGTTACAACCATATAACTCATATGTTCGTAACTGCAGTAGTTATGGAGGAGATAGTTACAGAAAATGGGGGAAAAAATCGACGAAAAAGCGCGTCAATTGGATCGCCAGTTGTGTCTCAACTTGATCTATCATTCCCTAAAATTTCATGTTGATATGTTTAACCGTTCCGGAGAAAAGCCCGAAAAACCTTGACTGGAGAAAAAAAAAAAAAAAAAAAAAAAAAAAAAAAAAAACTGGCTAAACCAATATGTCTTCCAACTATCGTTGGAAGACATAATAATGGTATGATGATGTACTTAAAGGAAGTGCAGTCAAATAAGGTGCCAAGTCACAGCTCAGCGTTCATTAATTATCTTGGCTCCTGGTTGTGGGGGTTGGGCTAGCCTACCAGGAATTAAAGGGGTAATTGGGCAAATTGCTCGAAGATTATCCGCCTCCGCGTGTAACACTCATTTAGGTATGAGACATAACGCTATCGATCATCACGGCTATCACTCGCAAAGAAGAGGTGATGAATAAGTTTAAGGCCAAGGAACAGTGACAACAACTTACTCATTGGTCTTATTGACAACATGCAAAGCATCGTTAGAAATTTTTTTAGTTAATTCCAAGAAGTTATATATAACGTAGTGAACAGAGAACCATTGCTGGAACCGATAAGCCACAGTTGCAATATTAAGTCAAGAGTTGTTCGTGTACGGGTCCACTTATCTCTGGTAAACAGTGGGCGGTCCTTAGTATTACATTTTTATTCTCCACCTAATGTGTGCCGAGGTTACTGAGTGACGTTTGTCCATCTACTTAACGACACTCACGAGTCCGCTTCGGACAATAACAAAAAATTAATATGAAGAAGCTGTACAAAAGTCTGTATACATTATGATTACTCCACCAAATGACTTGCCTCTCATTTAACTTGGTTTTTCCTGGTCATTATCGATTAGAGGTCGAGTATTTCGCTATACGGGACCAAATTGAGGACCGGTGCGTGTGGTGTGGGGAGTGGGGGGGGGGGGGTGGCTGAGAGCTTTGCGTGTTAAACACTGAGGGTTGCAAATCTGTATTTTTGTTATGTTTGGCCATATAAACATAAACCGTTATGAACAATTATATGGACAAAGGAATCAAATGATTAGTTTGCATGTACAGATTGGCAAAAACTTAGTAGGATATCGTCATTCAATTTGAATGTCAAGAATCTTTTTCATGTTATAATATCTTGCACCTGAGAAATATTTAGACCGAAGATGAACACTTGAAACCGAACGAGCATTTGCGGCTTGTTGCAAATTTTCTTCTCTGATCCAAATTGGGCACCAGGTTTGTCGTACAAAAACAACGAAGTAAAAACAATAGGATTTCACAGCAACAAATAATGAACAAAAAATTCTAAGACAAAAATTCTAAGACAGTAACAGCACTTCATATATATATATATATATATATATATATATATATATATATATATATATATATATTTATATATATATATATATATATATAAACAATCTATAATCGAGGTAAGGAAAAAAGCTAAAACACAACAGATCTAGACGAATACAGGCGCTTTTTTCTGGATGTACAGATACAAAATTTAAAAAAAAAGAACCGCAGTATGATACATACTCTTAAACTTCGATGAAAGAATCAAAGAACGAACCTGTCCTGAATATTGGGTACCTTCAAAGTTCTACAGATGAATGACATAAGTTCCTTTATCTGTTCACAAGGCTCGAAGACTTGTGCACACGATAACTTATTTCTGCTGATCGGGGAACTCGCCTGGGAATCCTTCTTCATTGCTTCCATTGCAGATTCTATCAAGTCCTTAGACAAGTCGCATTGTTGTAGAATAGACGCTATGACGTCACGTGGTCGTGATACTAAATCTTCATATTTGTATGCTGGCATTATGGACGGATCGATCGCCGTTAAATCCACGCATCGGCGAATAATGGATGCCCACATGTATGCTCCAGTGAGGTAGGCTATTTGTGGGTGATTCAGTGATGGATACACTCCTCGTGCGATCTCGGGATATCTCGCCTTTTCCTTTGGGGTGGACACTACACCCAAAATTGCATGCATCTTTAATTTCGCTGGCATAAGAGCATAGAAGCTGTCTGTCATACTAGTAATGTTAAGCTGATTTCGGATTTTGACCGTTGATTTGACACATTCAGTACCGTTTCTGTACAAGAAGAAGAAATGAATATCATTGAATGCTTCCAATAGAGTATGAATTGTTGTGATGAAATCAAGTTTCGAGTGGCCTGGAAAAGCCTTGATAAAAAAAAGGCCTTGACAAAATAGGTGCGAGGTTTGCACAATAATCGCACAGAGGCGACAAGCATCTTCTTACATTCCTTCTCTTCGTCTTCATCCTTGCAAGCCGTGTTGATCTGCGCGGGATCCGTGAACATGTACGGTTCAGACAGACTCACACAACAACGCGACTCCTCGAAAATGTTGCATAATAACGTTGATCCAGAACGAGGCATAGAATATCCGATGATGATTTTCGGTTGTTGTTTCTGGGCAAGCTGCTGAGTCAGTATTTCGAATGATGCATATGGTATTGTAATGATGCGCACGGCTTTTGCATACTGAGCCGCTTTATGGAAGGAGTCCACCTCCATTCGCCATTCTTCTTCGTTATCGTGCACTTCGACGAATACCACATCAGAAGAAGTAGTGCTATACAACGAGACAGAGTCTCTGTACAGGATATACTCAGGATGGACACATGAATTGTGAACTAACAGGAAATGTTTGATGGACCCTGGTTGTGTCACTGGGCAAAAGTTATAACGCGCCACTATATCTTGCACGTGTGCGCTTGTATGATAATTCTCCGATTTCCTCGAATTTTCTACCTCCCCACACGTCCCGTCAAATTTCCACTTTAAATACTGAAAGCTGTTCCATATATATCGGCACAAGTGAAATAAAATAAGCTTAAATATTGCCACTAATATTGGAATTCGACCTTCCATTTGACACAAAAGAGTATCGTTGTTTTGGTACGGATATGTCCGAGCTGCTTGTTGACATCCTCTCTCGTTCCGTCTTATTCGTTTATTGCGTCAATCGATGCTCGCCACAACTCTTGTATTTTAGATGAATCACCTTCCATCTTGTCCCGATAAGGCCAGGGCAACGTCCATCATAAGAAGAGGCGGTAAGGGCCGCCACCAGCTGGCCACTGCTTCTTGTGTCAGAACGTACCTTGTGAACGGGAGCCATTCCACTCAGAAATGTTCTCAAGAACTGAAAGGCAAAAAATGATTTCCAAAGACCCAGAAATTGAGTATACGATTGGATCTTTCAAGTGTTTCCAAAGACCCAGAAATTGACCCCCTTGGTTGGTATACGATTGGATCTTTCAAGTGTTTCCAACACGGATGTGTTGTGTTTGCTATATAGGGCTACAAAGTGTGACGTCACATCGCTGATAGCGGGCTTCTTAGCTTTTCACTGTACAATTCCACTCATGCAAGGGATGCAATATCTCGGTATCCACGAATCGGAGAAATATCAAACTTACTTGGTTAGTGACAGAGTACGGGGCGGGGTGGGGATCACGGATGTGGAACATGCAGGGCTAACTGTGGCAGCGTTTGGCGGACCGCTCAGGGGTTAACCAGACTCCAGCAACCTCCGTGGGGATATTCCGTTCACTTCGTGACGTCGTGGATAGACTTTTGCTGTGGACATAACCGAAAAAAAACAGCTTCGCTACTAGTGGGAACTCATTGCCAAAATCGTAAAGTTTTCCCTGGAGCATGATGCCGAGGTTAATATGGGTATAGGTCAGCTTGCCAGTGCGCAGGTGTGTATGAAGCCCCACAACTTATCGATGTTCCTTGTGAGTACACTCAGCGAACCACAGCTATGTCTGCGCCGTGGGGCTAGAAGGGTCTATTTTCTCTTCTCTCAGATAATTTATATCTAACTAAATTTCTTTTATACAACCTTCAAGCTCAGGAATACGCTCTTCGGTGTTCATTGCTATACCTAACACCCTCGTTTATTCACTAGGCCGGTATATACAGCGCATAAATGTCCGCGCAATGAAATCACTCAGTGTATTGAGGTCGGTCGATATCATTCACACAGGAGTACCGCATTTTTTATGTCTTCTAGTGCTTCGCCTTGCTCACGTTGGATCAGAGCGTTTTATTATTGATTGAAACAGTCTGGTATGTTTTTACAGATCTAGCCTTAATTTCTCCCTTCATTTGGATATATTTTCTGAACATATTGCGCATTCGAATATTTGAGTCCCCAGAAGTTGATAATATCACCTCCATTCAACTCTATAGGCGGGTCGTAGGTTTAAGTAGCATAACGTTCGCATGGAATCCTTGTTAAGATGTGATTATCTGCCACAAGACTTTCATTTATTGTTGGAGCGACTCTTGCAGGACGGCTCACTTGTGCAGTCACCCCTATACGTAATATCCTACCACGCGATAACATGGTATAGCCACAATCATTTTGGAGTGAGATTATACCACCAATCACACACATATCAACCCTCGGTTCTCCTGCTTCATTCAAAAAGGGGCCACTTTTTACTTCGGCCCAAAGCGTAATTATTGGCTTTCGGGTAGATTCTCTGCTGGCCTCCTTTTTTTGGCGATCCACATGCTGTTTGTTGGCAGCATCCTTTGCTGATGTGGGATCCCGCAGCCGTAGTATTTTGTTACCTTGCACTTAAAGGCCTCCAGCCACAGTCCCGCCAGATTACTCCACTACAAAGGTCTTTTTTGCATATTCATAGAGGTCTGGGTCAGTCTTTTCTGTTGAGGTCCATAACTGCTCGTTTATACAACGCTAGCAGAGCGTATCCGCACCTTATTCCGAGAGCAGGGCAGTACAATCGCCTTTTTCCTGACAGCGATTGGGGTGGTAATCTCAACCCAATTGCTGTGAGGAAAGAGGCTCCAAACCGTGACCGGTAGGTGGGATTTCTAAGGTGCCGCCACTGAAAAGAAGGTCACTGTCAGCTAAGATGACATCTCCATACCTAATTTTTCCAAGGAAGCCTGACTTGCGAGTGATATGCTGGTCGGAAGCACGTCCGCCCCAGCAGTCAGAGAGGAAGGATATTATTCCATTGGGCACAATGGTTATCAAAAATTTAACTGTGTTTGACTTCTTGTAGTCTCTCAATAAAAATTTCAGAACGATCAATGGTGCATGTGAGGTTGGGAACTTCTCTGACAGTGATGACGGTAAAGCTTGTCTTACATCTTTACGCCAGTAAATCAGAGGCTTCAGTTCAATGGCCAGGAAATTCACCCAGGTGTTTATAATTGGCGAGCACGTTCCACTAGATCTGCAAGAAAAGCATTTGATAGGTCCAGTCGTAGTTTCATCATAAACAGCGTCATTTCATCTAGAGCAGAGAGCTTTCTTGTTGGGCCACTTCTTTTCGGTGTTGCAGTGAAGGCTCTGGGGATTTTACGATAATTTCTATGATAAACTCATTCCAATAGCTGAACAAGCCATTCCTCTAAATACTAATCACCGTAAACAACTAAACTCCCATCCTTGGTGGAATCCTAACTGTACCCTCATAATCAAAGAAAGAAACAAAGCCAGCAACAAATACTATCATAATAAAACTTGAGATGACAAAATTCAACTTAAAAGACTTACAGCAAAGGTTAAATACACACTAAAACAAAAATAAATGCTCCTCCCTAAACAAACCAAATTTAAAAGAACTGTGGAAACTGTCAATATCCTCAAAGGAAATTATCCTATCACTAATATTCTACCAATCCAAAACCTAAACAATAACACAAAGAAAATTCACCAATCAATTAACCCTTTTCCTTAAAGGTCAACTACAACGATTTTCATCATTTCTTTATAATGTTTTTCAAATTGAAGATTAATAACTCATAAACCAACGGGGATCCATAATTCATTGCAACGGCATGCATAAGTAATAAAAATCCACCAATAAGGTTTCATTCGGAAGAAAATACGAAGCCATCTTCTCGATGCCATTTTGCCTCAGTTGGCCGCTAGGTGCACGTTGCGTGACGTCATTCCTGCTGCGCTGCCTCCAAGAGAATTTGACTGCGAGCGAGCGAGCGAAGCGAAAAACGATTGTTTGGATTTTAAAATTATACCGTTTTGACAAGCCATGTCGTCTTCTGATGGAGTTTTCGAGTCCCCATTGCATAACATTGGGGCAAATCATGTCCATGACTATTTATTTGAGCCAATACGGACGGGAGTTCAAAAATCCAAGTCACACTACGAAATGACACCGGGAGCTCTTAAGACCTAAGTCTAACTCAAGGGTCCGCTTCGGATGAAGAATCAACAAAAGATTTCGATGAATGGTAAGTTTTAGAATACCCTTCCGAAGCTTTATTGCACTATATTAACTGGTAAAAAATAATCGTTAGTTTCATTTACCCAATAAATTTACACATTCTGTAAGTTGAGGATGGTATGCTGACAGACCTAACTACTACAACAAATAGTACTTGGCTAGTGAATGTAGCTTTGTCATTGTATCCTGAGCACATTGAATATTGTGGACAGATGTTTGCATGCAGTTTATAAAGTATTTTCCTTTTATATTAATTCATTGTACCACAAATATAAATTTACAATGACTCTTTGATTATTTCTCTAACTTAGGTGTAGATGTCATTACTGCATCCCAATGGACACAGCCACAGAAGTTTGGAGAGAGTGATGGCTCTAATGGAGGAATGGACATGCATCACCAAGCATCCCAGATTCCTGGCTAGATGCATGAATAAAAATGTGCTGGAAGTGTCCAAATTTGAATCTATTCAAATGGACAGACCTGTTGGAGATGAGGTCTCTACAATGAGTAAGTTAGCCATTATTGCTACCAAAAAGGATGGTTTGAGGTTGAACAATCATATTTATTACAAAGGGAACATTAATTCCACTGTGTAAAATATTCAGTGTTCATATTGATGAACTACAATATATTTTACATAGCCAAGAATAAATAATGCCAGTTACATGAAATCCAGAGGCAGAGCTTACAATAAAATTATGAAGTGAGGGAATGGTTGACAAAAATATATGACAATTGTTTTTTTAACTATACAACTTATTTCAAATCCATAGACAACTAATTGACATATTGCTTCAGATTATTCAGGTATCTAGGTTACCTCCAGTTTACACTCTGGATATGGCACAGACTGGGCAAAAGAAACAGGAAAGTGCTGGCAGCCTGTGTGGTAACAGCTGTTAGAAAATCCTTCCCTGACCCGGGCGGCAAATATACAGGTTATCCACAATGGAGCGGAAGATTTCTTGGTCAGGTTGAATCGACACCTGTGAGCACCTACGAGAAGATCCTTTTCAGGTTTCTCGTTCTCGGAGGCAATAGGTGGTGGGACAGTCCTGTCATCTGCAAGGACCTCAGCAAGTCTGTAGCTTGGGTATTTTTGCCTTAGATCAAGCACCTGATGTACATAGTCTGTTATATTATATGCCAATTTTTAATTGGGTAACAATGTTTGTGCAAATGAAACTTATTCAGGTTTTGGTAATAAATGTCAAAATAACATGTGTTTCATTTTAGATTAATGCATGTTCACAACAAAAGAAATTAATACTTTGACAGGCTTGGGATTTTCCCATACCTGAACATGTTCAGTGTTCTAATAGCACTACTGCCACTAACAAAAATCCCTGAAGCCATAAACAAATTCCCGGGCATATCTCCTGTAAAAGGTTGGCAATCCCACATCTTACGTGTCCATTCACGCTGATTTGTTCAAAACAAGCAAAACTCCCCCGGTATCTTTGATTCTGACTAGGGCCATCCTCCAGATCAACACCACTGTACATAAGCATTCTGTGAGCTAAATTTTTCTTTTTTTTCAGCATCATCACTTCGTCAGTGAAGTCATAGTCAGGGTCAGTTTCCATCTCATCATCGCTGTCCACCAGTCCAACAGATTCCTACTGGGGCTCATATTGGGTGCCCCTGGTGACACTTTTGGTGAGATGGGCCAACTTGGGTACCTCATGAATATTTCTTTATCCCAGGAAAGATAGAACTCTGTGTCTGTAGAGACTTGTCAGCCATCTATGGTATCAATACAATAAGTATGCTACAATTTCATTCATCATAGCCTTTAAGGATGTAAATGTTTACAAATTCACTCTGAAAAGACACATGGATTCATACAACAGAAGTTATCCCTGCCAATGCATTTCATCATATATAATAATGCAGTTGCCTTGTGACACTCACCAAAACATTTGCCTGCACCCCTAATGACAAGTGAGAGCAAGCTTCATGGTCGGCAGACGGCAAGGCACTCGCCCCTGGTGTAGCAAACAGCGCGGACGCTGACAGGCGAAGTTTACTCGCCTAGCCTAGGTCGGCAGTACTTGAGTGTGACACCTCAGTCTGTGATTCACCACTGTCACTTGATTTATCTATCTGCTCAGCTGCCAATAACATTTCGGAGGCTGAGCCCAGGTTTCTTACGAAGTCCTAGACTTTTGAGCAGCTCTGGGTTCATAAGTACTTTTCTCGAAATGATCAGAACATAGAACTGTCGTATAACTATAACTTATAAGGCCTTAAAGGCAGGACTCCAGTGTTTACGCGGCGCATGTCTTTTAGAAACAAAAAAAAATCACGCCTGACTTCTCATTGTTCCGACAACCAAACGCACAACAACGAGAAACGGTAAGACGTCTACGCAGACGTCTTGTAGGGCTAACTTAAACCATGCTTCAATGTACTTGTCGCCTTTGCCCTCGTAGTTTTGCTGTTGTCATTTGAATGCGAAGGGCATTGCGATTAGAAAATTACGATTAGATTGCCAGTTATGAAACCCATCCTGACAATGCATTCCAACATATATGGAGCTTTCTCATTGATTCACAGAAAGGCCCTGTTCTCTAACCTGGCTCAGCATTAATGCTACATTCCACAGACGCACCAAGAGTTATCTAGATAAATCATAACGTTACACAGTAAACTGAGACACATTTCCAATGACTGCTCTGAGCACACTGAAAACTATTAGTAATTACGGATTGACTTTGTTTCTAAACCATTTTGATTTTAATCTGGCATTATAAAGTTAAGCCTACTGCAGGACATTTAGCCCACGGTGCGTTGCTGAAATACAAAACAGTATTCAACGTTTCCATGGGAGGAATACTGCATATGAGCGAGTGACTATTTGTCCACAATAGGAGGCATCAAGATTTTACTTGACAGCGCCTTAGAATTATACTCATCCCGACGCCATGTGGATAAAATTGTCATATTATTTAAATATGGTGGAGTATCATGTGCTGTCTAGCGAAAATGGTAGTCTTCAAAACATCACCAGACACAGACAGCATGCGAAAATTGCACTAATCAAACGCATATATGTGTGATTCCCTGACTACACTTTATTGCCTTATGGCAAAATGCCTGAAACAAAGAACAACAAAGAGTGGTAATTGATAAATGCCGTTACTATTGATATTACGAATGGTTATATCCGAATACACTGCGTCAACATGTACAGGTGGAAGTATATAACACTAAGGCCATCTCACTCATTGGGCTGTGTACACTGCTATCATATTATAGCATTTGGCTTTAGTGTAGAAGATGGAAATGAATTATTAGATACTTATCTTAGGCACTGCCTTAAATATGCAATATTCACCGGATACTTTTTTATTAGTTTGTGTTGTCAGAAATCAGAAAAATACAGCCGTTTGGCATTTAGCTCGAGGAGGAGAGATGTGACTATGTTGAATATTATATTATACTACAATAGACAATATAGCATTTGGATTGTGATGTTTAACATTGCTGGGGTAATATCGTGACATTTGGAGTTTTAAGGGAAGAGGTTGGTTTGTTTTTTAAATAGAAAATTATCGCTAACAGTGAAATCTTTTAATTTGGTGATATCTGCCAACTGAATGCCAAAATAGGGCATATTGTGAATATCAAAATAAGTTCATCAAGCTATCCTTCATCAAATATATGACTTCATTAACTACATCGACAACGATTATTGCAATATGTTAAAGGAGAGTACAAAAGCGTATTACAGACCCCATCCAGAATATTCGAGATTTGATTTGCAACCCACTGGATTTGTGGATATAATGCTGGCAATGATGGCATCAATAGAGCAGGCACAATTGTTTCAAGAAATAAGCAAGAACGTCATGTTCTTAGATTTGGCGATGACGTCATGTTCTTAGATTTGGCGATGACGTCATGTTCTTAGATTTGGCGATGACGTCATGTTCTTAGATTTGGCGATGACGTCATGTTCTTAGATTTGGTGATGACGTCATGGTCTTAGATTTGGCGATGACGTCATGGTCTTAGATTTGGCGATGACGTCATGGTCTTAGATTTGGTGATGACGTCATGGTCTTAGATTTGGCGATGACGCCCCAGATCTTGCTCTCCTCCTTAACTGATCTGAGGAAATGTTCCGTTGCGTTTGGTCTATTGTATTCTTTTGGAGCCCCGGTATGCCAATCACAGCGTACTACTTCATAGCAGGAGCTACATGTCTCGTGTTGCATGTCTTCTGGGTGTTGCTCATCGCAAGATTAAGTTCTGGTCCTTCTATTCTGGTATTGAGGGCCTCAAAGCCTACATAGATGATGTAAATATATATATGTATGTATATATATATATATGTATATATTTATATGTATATATGTATATATACATATATGTGTATATATATATATGTGTACATATATAAATACATATATATATATATATATATATATATATATATATATATACAGATATGTATATATATATATGTATATATATATATGTATATATATATTTATACATATATATATATATATATATATATTTATATATATATATAGATATATACGTATATAAACACACACACTTATAAATATTCACATATATATGCTATTTATAGATAGCTGCTCGGCGCTCGGAAGCTTGGCATCGGAAACCGTGTGTATACATATATATATATATATATATATATATATATATATATATATATATATATATATATATATATATATATATGTGTGTATATATATACCCGCTTTGATTGCACCGGGACATCCAGTGCACACTGTCGCTGAGACAGTATATACACGGACCGAGAATAGCTGGTAACGCGCACTATTATAAGCTGCCGCTTAGATGTTTTGACATGACCCCTTTGCCAAGTCAATATTGAGCCGACGAAAGTGAGAAATGCCGCCGGTCGATTACGTAAGGTTTAGCCTGTTTTGACATGACCCCCTACCCAAGTCAATGCAAACCCAGCCAAGGCCTTTGGTCGATTACGTAAGGTTTGGCTTACTTAAACACGAACTGCTGTTAGCCTGCCGCTAAGCTGCTGCAGTAGAAAACCTTGAAACTAATCGTCCTTTTTGCTGTTTTTTGTTACTGTGAATGCTAAAAATACTGTTACAATCATTATCACGAGGCCAAGTTCTATATACTGACAAAATTTCATGTCCGTAAATACAGCCGTTTCAGAGATATCAGCGAGGAGAGAAGTCGTAGCAAAAATCGCGATAGGTACCCTAAAATACATGTCATTATACAAAGTACAAAAGGTGAAAATAAGTATTTTTTTCGCCTATTCCATGCTACGATAATTGCTTGTTACAACCATATAATTCATATGTTCGTAACCGCAGTAGTTATGGAGGAGATAGTTACAGAAAATGGGGGAAAAAATCGATGAAAAATCCATCCCATAAGCCTCCAACACTGCGCATGCGCGTCAAATTGGATCGCCAGTTGTGTCTCAACTTGATCTATCATTCCCCAAAATTTCATGTTGATATGTTTAACCGTTCCGGAGAAAAGCCCGAAAAACCTTGACTGGAGAAAAAAAAAACAAACTAGATTCGGCAAGCCCGCCATCGGCAAGTCTTCCAATGGCAAGCAATCGGGTCTGTGATTGCGCCTTGTTAAGAAACCCTATGCGCAGCACACTTTTACGATAGATGTCAGCGAGGGGAGTTGGTAACGCGCACTATTTTTCGATAGATGTCATAAGCTGCAGCCCCTTATATGTTTTGATATGACCCCTAAGCCGATGTTTTGACATGACCCCTTAACCAAGTCAATAAAAAGCCGAGGGAATGGCACTAAGCCGGTCCCAGTGGCTTGGTGGTTTACTGCTTTGCCTTTTGATCCACAGGCTGTGGGTTCGACTCCAAGGTGTGACAACCTGACTCGTGACTCGGATGATCACGTACAAATGGTGGTCACATCTTTGAAAAGGGATGTAAAAGATCCTTTGAGGACGACGTGCTCCGTA
>CM067349.1:28240396-28372896 GCA_034190875.2 Urechis unicinctus
CCAACACTGCGCATGCGCGTCAAATTGGATCGCCAGTTGTGTCTCAACTTGATCTATCATTCCCCAAAATTTCATGTTGATATGTTTAACCGTTCCGGAGAAAAGCCCGAAAAACCTTGACTGGAAAAAAAAAAAAAAAAAAAAAAAAAAAAAAAAATACTGGCTAAACCAATATGTCTTCCAACTATCGTTGGAAGACATAATAAGGCATAATCCACACCAAGAAACGCACCAGACCGTGAAGAAAGACGAGTTAGTCACACGCTTTCAACCAACCGGGAAGGCTAAAGATGGTGATGAATATTCGCAAACAACCTGAATGACGTCACTGTACGGAAATTCACGAATTTTACCGAGCCGTATCTTGTCAGATTCGACGTGAGAAATATACATTTAAAAATCATTTTTCTTAAAGAAAAAAAGCGCGCAGTCACCTTATTTTGGTCATGATACCCTTTTAAAACATAGAACTTTGGAAAAATCTTTGTAGTTGACCTTTAACAGAACTCCCTAAATCTGTCAATAAATATAAAAACCAAGTCCAATGCAAAGATCTACTCATATACTCCTTTTTCAATCACCTTCCACCAAACTGCCTTGAGGTACTCCTACAAATTTTTAACCAACAATAAGCAGTCTAATCCCAAGCTGTAACTCACGGAAGCGGTGCCTTAAATGTATAGGGTTATTAAGAGGTGCAATGTCAGCATATTATGTCCTGGCCTGGTCTAGTCTTGGGCCACTGCAGTTACCATGTCTCGGTTTATATAGCATAAAGAGCTACCAAATGTGAGTTCACATCACTATCAATGACTAACTCATTCACTGATGTGTTTGTAGCATTCTAGTCATACTTGGAGGCAATGTCAAAGCATGCCACTTAAATTTATTTGATTCACTTATTCTTATTTGAGGGTTTGAATACAGGAAAAATCAATGTCACTGATACTCATGTATCAGTGATAGGCTCTCTAATCTTAGGTCCCACTTTAACAAGAGTTATAATTGTAACATGGGCGTTTAAATTCAGCACTCAAAATTAGCACCCGTCTGCCTGCCAATGAAATTGTTGTCAGGAGGGTTAAGCAAGCACAACAAGCTGCCCGGCTGGTGGGTAGACTTTTTTTCCACGCATACACCTTGCGCCTTGTTCAGTACAACAGCAGAGGGGCTTTCATGATTAAGTGCCGCTTGAACTCTAAACACATAAGTTCAGAAATCTTCCCAGCTATATACTATCATGTCTTATGCATTTAAATTAATTGACCCATGGTATATAAACTGAAATTAAACTGTTAAATAAACCAATGGCGTAGATAGACTCACAGAAAACGTTACCCAACTAACATGCCTCGATTGTTTGTGAAGACTTTATACATAGATCAGTGATCAGCTGGCTGCAGTCGGTGTTAAATTTTGAGGCGCAAACGTTCAACGAGTTAGACAACAGCTCACCCCACTCCCTCCCAAGCTATCTAATGGCACCCTCACATTTTTAAATACAACATGCACCAACTGACGTGAATAAGTTGAACGGTTGCTTTGCATCAACAAATCAACCAAGCTCTCCATTTCTGGCCTGGTAACAAATTTGATATCAGGTCTACCGTTTTTCCATTCACTAAAGGCATTTTTATTTGAATTCTTTAATTCGATTTACCATGTATCATCGTGGGCTCATGGGATTCACCATACAAGGGCATTTGTAATGATTATGTTATATCCTAATAAACACAACAAAACAAAGTAGGCATGTCCACTCTTCTCACGCTATTAATATTTACGAGTGACTGGCTTATCTGCTGTGTAAGACAGGACAGAAAGACGTATGAACATAATGTTTACAGCCGCTTTTTCTTCGTGATCGCTGTGCGCTCTGTTGCATTGAACGATTGGCCCATCTAAAGTTGCACGACTTACCTAACGTCATACGAGCCAAACTTGCGAGTTGTCTTCCACATCGTCTGCAAGCAAGCTGATATATCGGCCGATTTTTTTAACAGCATGCTATATCTGATGATGTCTATGTGGCGTTATGTTCATGGTATTAAACCACTGTCACCTAAGAAGTGCAAATTTGGAAAGAATGAAAAAGCTCAGAGAGCCCTGTATTTGTAACTGAAAATGTAGGGCTGGTAGATAACTTGTAGGGCGTGTAAAATTTCAAGGTTATCGGTCTGCCTGGCCGGTGAAAATTCTGGCTAATTTCGAGCCCTGAAATTGATACCAAGTTATATCGAACACCAGTAATACCTGATGTGCTAATCACCTGAAAAACATACCATTACTCCATCCTCACCCCTGCCATGACCAATCCCAAATCCCTGTCGTGCAAACCCACCCCATATCCAGTAATCTCACCCATTATGATTTTCCTATATTATATGGTAATCATAACGTAAGTATACACCACATAACACGGCGCTGTCGATAGCCTCTGTCATATCTGGAGGCTGTAGCTGCTTATGGTCTCATTTTGTCCATAAGCAGCAAACAAAAGCTTCCCTGACTGACCACCTTGGACATTTCTCGACTGCTCCATGTATATGGGCTTTGACCATATTGATCCCTATGTGGGTCAGGGGGTAGAATATAGACCATTGATTTATCTGAAATTCAGTCAGCTTTCTTCAACTTTATCTATAAGGTCGACTCTTTATATTTCTCCCCAAACACAGGATCCCGCAATATAAATGTTTGCATGTGTATCTAAGTGCCCATACAAGTCTATTTGGTCAGCACCTATCAGATCTATTAGCCCTAGCAATAGGTGCCTACCATTAACCAGTGAGGAATAAGTCATCAGTGTTAGCACCCAGTTAATCACTGGTGCTGGTATCCCAATTTGCAGTTCAGTTGATGAATATACATTCACCGGGTAAGGTCAGGGAGATTGTAGTTGAGTGCATACTCCAGTGAGCTATAAATTCATGAATTGATTTGTTAAGACAAATTACATATATACACATAATTGTTTATCCCTCTAAGGGTGTAAAACAACAAGAGTTATCAGCTGCGGATGAGTGCGATTGCGACTCAATTTAAGTGCAAATGATAGAGGTGATAAATTTTTTGGGGTATTTGATAACTAATTGAACTTTGATTCATTTGATAATGAGATAACTACTTTTAAAGTGACTAGTTGCTTCATGCAACTAGGCTATTGTTAGAGGAGAAGGCTGTATCTTCCATAAAGTCTGGCACATGGCTAATTCTGAGACAAAATAATATTTAAACTCATTTATCTGTTCTTATTATGACTCAGTTAAGGACCAAGTACAAACGTCCAGATACCCCAAACCCAGACCCGGTTCTTGTCAAGAAGCTCTTGTCAGAGGAGAGAAAAATACCAGTTGAGCGAGAAAGATTCCCTGGAGAGTTCTCAAATGAAAGACCCTATCCTAAACGTTATTAACGACAAGAAACCCATCAAGATGTTGCTGGAGGCTGGCAAGCTCTA
The DNA here is from genome assembly GCA_034190875.2 of Urechis unicinctus. Taxonomy (NCBI): domain Eukaryota; kingdom Metazoa; phylum Annelida; class Polychaeta; order Xenopneusta; family Urechidae; genus Urechis; species Urechis unicinctus. Next base: position 28,243,857 of record CM067349.1, read on the forward strand.
TAGCTATTGTACATGTGGGGCCAGCAAAAGTCAAGTGAGTAAACTATAGCTAAAGGACTCAATATCACTTCCTGTACACTTTGTGTACATTCCCTTTTCTGCTACTGCTCATCAAGAATAAGATTGATGCTATTTCATGTTTTCTCTGTTGCTGAAACTATCCCATTATTATTTTAATGATTTCAATGATATTCATTGCCATTATGCAGCCCATGTGTGATGGAGCTCACAAGCATCTTGATGGCTCAAGTTTCATCAAAACAGAGCCCAAATTACGACCCATGAGGTTGCGTGTAGAAGAAACCAAAGAATACTGGCTGTGTAACTGCAAGCAGTCGTCAAAGCGACCATTTTGTGATGGCACTCACAGGAAACAAGAAATACAGAACAGTGTGCGCTCCTGATTGCATGGTTTATTTGATCATCATCTTAAACAGTGTACGAATAGTGAGTGATTTGTCTTTCAATCGAATCATGCATAATTGTTAATAAATTGTTTGTGAACATATTCTGGTTGTATTCAGGACACCTATGTTCCATAAAATATTTGTTGTGATAGACTTGCTGAAAAGATACCTTCAGCTGCCGCCTCGTTGTGTACCCGGGATATATATATATATATATATATATATATATATATATATATATATATATATATATATATATATATATATATATATATATATATATATATATATATATATATATATATATATATATATATATATATCTATATATATATATATATCTCTCTATATATATATATATATATATATATATATCTATATCATATATATATCTATATATATATATATATATATATATATATATATATATATATATATATATATACATACATTCATAAATACATATAAAGGAATGGTATGATGATGTGCTTAAAGGAAGTGCAGTCAAATAAGGTGCCAAGTCATAGCTCAGCGTTCATTACTTATCTTGGCTCCTGGTTGTGGTGGGTTGGGGGGTTGGGCTAGCCCACCAGGAATTAAAGGGGAAATTGGGCAAATCGTACGTATATTATCCGCCTCCGCGTGTAACACTCATTTAGGTATGAGTCATAACGATCATCACGGCTATCACTCGCAAAGAAGAGGTGATGAATAAGTTTAACGTGTTTAAGGCCAAGGAACAGTGACAACAACTTACTCATTGGTCTTATTGACCACATCGTTAGATATTTTTTCAGTTAATTCCAAGAAGTCATATAACGTATTAAACAGAGAACCTTTGCTGGAACCGATAAGCCACAATTGCAATATTAAGTCAAGAGTTGTTCGTGTACGGGTTCACTTATCTCTGGTAAACAGTGGACGGTTCTTAGTAGTACATTATTATTCTCCACCTAATGTGTGCCGAGGTTACTGAGTGACGTTTGTCCATCTACTTAACGACTCTTCCTCGGACAATAATATGAAGAAGCAGTAGAAAAAGTCTGTTCACATTATGATTACTCCACCAAATGACTCGCCTCTCATTAATCTTGGTTATTCCTGGGTATTATCGACCAGAGGTTGAGTACTTCGCTGTACGGGGCCAAATGGAGATGATCGATGGTGCGTTGCCGGGTTGAGGATATTGTGGTCACGGGACCGGTGCGGGGTGGGTGGGGGGGGGGGTTGGTGGGGGTGTGGGCAAGAGTTTGAGTAGGACGCGTGTTAAACATTGAGGAGTGCAAATCTGTACATTTGTTATATTTGGTCATATAATTGTTCATACCAGGGTTATGGTATCGATACCATAAACGTATTATATGGACAAATTATATGGACAAACGGATCAATTGATGACAAGTTTGCATGTACAGATTGGCAAAAACTTAGTATGATATCGTCATTCAATTGGAATGTCAAGAATTTTATTTCATGTTACTATATCTTGCACCTGAGATATATTTACAACGAGGATGATCACTTGAAACCGAACGAGCATTTGCGCACCAAATTGGGCGCACCAGGTATATGTATGTATATATATATATATATATATATATATATATATATATATATATATATATATATATATATATATATATATATATATATATATATATATATATATATATATATATATATATATATATATATATATGCATGAATATATGTTTGAGCATATATGTATTAACATCCATCAAACGAACAGGTCTTTATGACTATAAACAGCAGAGACCATTTTGTGTGCGTAGTTTAACAAGATAACCTCTGGACGATGGCCACGATAACGACATAAGCGATACAGAAAATTCACACATCAATTAAACACATCTATAAAGGTCAATGAGACTAGATATCTTGGGTAAACAAGACCACAGACAACATATTTGTATGAGGCGCAAAATGACGGTATTTGATAAACATGACAAGCAAACAGCAAGGCTGCAATGTATGTTATTCAATATATAAGTAACAGAATGATAGAACATTATGAAATGTCAATAACACAGTTAAAAAAAATCTATAATAGAGGTGAGGGAAAAACACATCAGATCTAGTCGAATATAGGCGTTTTTTTCTGGATGTACAGATATAAAATTAAAAAAAGAAAGAACCGCGGTTTGAAAAAAACTCCTAAAACAAGTTTCGATGAATGAATCAAAGAACAAACCTGTCCTGAATATTGGGTACCTTCAAAGTTCTACAGATGAATGACATAATTTCCTATATCTGTTCACAAGGCTCGAAGACTTGTGCACACGATAACTTATTTCTACTGATCAGGGAACTCGCCTGGGAATCCTTCTCCATTGCTTTCATTGCAGATGCTATCAAGTCCTTAGACAAGTCGCATTGTTGTAGAATGGACGCTATGACGTCACGTGGCCGTGATACTAAATCTTCATATTTGTATGCTGGCATTATGGACGGATCTTTCTCCTTTAAATCCACATATCTGCGAATAATGGACGCCCACATGTATGCTCCAGTGAGGTAGGCTATTTGTGGGTGATTCAGTGATGGATACACTGCTCGTGCGATCTCGGGATATCTCGCCTTTTCCTTTGGACTGGACACTACACCCAAAATTGCATGCATCTTTAAATTCGCTGGCATAAGAGCGTAGAGGCTGTCTGCCATACTAGTAATGTTAAGCTGATTTCGGATTTTGACCGTTGATTTGACACATTCAGTACCATTTCTATACAAGAAGAAGAAATGAATATCATTGAATGCTTCCAATAGAGTATGAATTGTTGTGATGAAATCAAGTTTCGAGTGGCCTGGGAAAGCCTTGATAAAAAAGGCCTTGACAAAATAGGTGTGAGGTTTGCACAATAATCGCACAGAGGCGACAAGCATCTTCTTGGAAAATGATTTCCAAAGACCCAGAAATTGACCCTTGGTTGGTATACAATTGGATCTTTCAAGTGTTTCCAAAGACCCACGGATGTGGAACATGCAGGGCTAACAGTGGTAGCGTTTTGCAGACCACTCAGGGGGCGAACCAGACTCCAGCAACCTCCGTGGGGATATTCCGTTCACTTCGTGATGTCATAGATAGACTTTTGCTGTAGACATCACTGAAAAAACAGCTACGCTACTAGTGGGAACTCATTGCCAAAATCGTAAAGTTTTCACTGGAGCATGATGCCGAGGTTAATATGGGTATAGGTCAGCTTGCCAGTGCGCAGGTGTGTATGAAGCCCCACAACTTATCGATGTTCCTTGTGAGTACACTCAGCGAACCACAGCTATGTCTGCGCCGTGGGGCTAGAAGGGTCTATTTTCTCTTCTCTCAGATAATTTATATCTAACCAAATGTCTTTTATACAACCTTCAAGCTCAGGAATACGCTCTTTGGTGTTCATTGCTATATCTAACACCCTCGTTTATTCACTAGGCCGGTATATACAGCGCATAAATGTCCGCGCAATGAAATCACTCAGTGTATTGAGGTCGGTCGATATCATTCACGCAGTACCTCATTTGTTATGTCTTCTAGTGCTTCGTCTTTCTCACGTTGGATCAGTGCGTTTTATCATTGATTGAAACAGTCTGGTATGTTTTTACAGATCTAGCCTTAATTTCTCCCTTCATTTGGATATATTTTCTGAACATATTTCGCATTCGATTATTTGAGTCCCCAGAAGTTGATAATATCACCTCCATTCAACTCTATAGGCGGGTCGTAGGTTTAGGTAGCATAACGTTCGCATGGAATCCTTGTTAAGATGTGATTATCTGCCACAAGACTTTCATTTATTGTTGGAGCGACTCTTGCAGGACGGTTCACTTGTGCAGTCACCCCTATACGTAATATCCTACCACGCGATAACAAGAAGTAATAAAACAAACAATCACTTATATTCGTAACACACAACGTTTTATCCCCTAATAATTTTCCTCCCCACTCACCAAGTCTACCACACACATAACTCTTAACATACTCTGTGCACTTATTCTTTAGTTTTTCTTCTATCCCCGACTATTTGTATACTATCTAGGAACCCCCATATCCTTATAAGGACATAGGCACTGAAGGGCTATTTTCTTCTTACTTTAATATACTGGAGTGACCCCCAGCGTGAGAAACCTCCTTATTTTGCACATTCGTACAATCTATTTCATTATAGTTTTTTTCTAACGAGCCACGCATCCTCCAATAATAAATTTCATATCTGTGTTTCCTCGGTTGTTACTTTATCCTTTAACTCCACTTCTCGATGCCGAGGTTGCGGGTTTTTTGCGTGATAAGAAGCACAACGAAACAAATTGATACTGGTACATGGCCAAATCTGCCAAAAACCACTCTAATTTGAATAAACATGTGTGACCATTTTCAGCTAATGTATTGTAATAGTCGTTGACGGCGCCTATAATGAGCCGGTCTCCCTTTTGGTATAGACTTATCCATCTCAATGTCCTCCCCATAGCAGGAGGGAGAAAGGCCTTTGGGACCATAGCAGTGTCCCCCGGATCCTCATTAAGCAATCACGCCGCCTGATCCCCATTCTCCCCTGCCCTACCACTCTCCTCGGCGACGTCAAACGTTGGGTTGTCATAACCCATGACTGTATTTAAGTTGTATAGTTTAAATGCCAACAAGTCGAGTACTAAATCGCGAGCCCCTCAGGGTGCAGACGACGTCACTGTTCCGAGGACAGCCCGGCTGGCCTGTACAATCACGCTAACCGCGACCAGCACTAACTGAATCATTGGGCAAAACTTTGGGAATCAAGATTTCTGGTAACGAGGTTATGTCCATCGATGATTGTGATGTGAACCAATGTTACGGGGACCAATGGAAGACTGCATAGGAAAGAACTAACGCCCAGTATAAGGGTGTTGATGAATCAGATGACGGATATGTGACTAATATATGAGTGGGGGCAGGAGACAAATATGGCACTGAGGTAGAGTACAAGGCAATAGCCGGTATCTTTGGCAACCGATTTTATATCCCGAACTCCTCGAGAGCCACATGCCATTCTACCAGAGTGCGCTTGGTGACACAATGGAAAACAAGCTCACATTCAACGACTGCAGTCGTGTGATATACAGAATGGGTGATACCAATGCGTGCTACATTAGCGATAGCATCTCCTCGGAGTGTGACATGTTTACCAAACCAGAGCTGGCCCGCAGCATGAAGGTCATCCTACTGTGATCCTCTGTCCTACCATTCGTTTTGACGAGGCCTATCAGTCGCGGATATAGGTGGGGCCTGATCCAAGGCAGCGGCTCTATGACTACTTTCTACCATTGTCTTAAGGGCGAGGCTACCCTGTACATTATTGATGACTGCTCGGCAACAAAGGCCCTAAGCAAGAAGAAAGACATATTATTGGCACTGGCCTTTGGCGGTTGCCATGCGCAGTAAAGTGTCTGGATCCTCACCCAAAAGTACAACTCCGGGCTGAAGGACCTAAGTGAGCAGACCAGCATTAGAGGCCTTATAAGTGCGATGATGATTATGACTCTTACATAGACTACCTAGGCAAATTGTCCGCCCTGAAGGAATCAACCTTCACCTACAAGATGGCTATTGATGGGGATTTCAATGCTAGCGTAAATTCGATGTTTGAGGCTGAAATTATTGAAATGTGACGTCATTTAAAAGTGGCTATCTGTGATAACAACAACTTAGGCAGAATTTCTGATACATTTATGTTTGTATGTGACGATCATACAACGACCTCATGGTTGGGTCACTATATTTGTGGTCAGGCCAGCGATTATGATTTGATTGTATATAGAAATGTTTCTAAATTAAATCTTGGTAATGTGACGCCCCACCTAAGCCCCCAGTCGTTGCGCACACTGATGCGTCTTGTTCGTTGACAGATCATAAATCACAAATGGATCATTTTCACCTCGAAATATGTAGTGCGTCGCGCAGTTCTAACCACCTAGGAGAAGAAGTTTGCCTGACAGTAGCGCCCGGTTTTAATGACTATGTTAAGAAGTTACCTAAGACGATTGGCATGCTAACGTAACCTGGCAAACCGACAAAGGCAAACCTTGACATTAGTCTACATCCCTCGACGCTGGGGTTTTGCTTCTATCCACCGCGTCAGAGTCTGCGTGTAATACATGTGGCCAAACGCGTTTACAAGACGAGCTCCGACTGGCTAATCTGTTATTGCGGTTTTGATTCGAGCGGTCAGAAACCTGGCCGCAATTGCGCAGTTTTCTGGGTTATCTGTCACAAGATTCTTGAGCCAGAGAGAGTTGTGTAAGTCGGGGTTTGGGGGCTCAAGGGAATGGGGACCTAGACAACAACGAGAGCCCTCTAGTGAACGTGCCCATGGAATGTATCATAAATTATTTCAAACAACCATCTATGATATAGACATATTTCCTAAAATGCACCCATTTGTCTTTCACTCGAACGGAATCACAGAAATAGGATATCGATAGATATTCGCGAAACATATGCGATACAGTAGATGTTATAGATAACTTAGCCATTCCTTACGCCACCAAGGCGACTAGCATATACCTACATCCATATAATCTTGGCACTGTTTTCATGAGTTGTCCACTAAAAATGGTATGATAAGCAAATATATTTTCAATGAAGTCATGTTGCTGTATCGATTACGGTTACACTAACCTGTCATATACTGTTGTTCTTAATCTATATTAGCACACAATATTCACTGATTACATAAATGGTTCCATGATCACACTATTTTCTATCCCAAAGCAACCACAACCTATATACGACCATATTGCAAACGAGGACATTCACCTCTGGCTAAAGTGAGATATGACAAGCGTTAGCGTTTTCGTTGTGCGGTATTTGTCGTTGCTTTTTACGTCATTGCTTACTTTTTACGTCATTGCTTACTGTCAATGTGTCAATTGCGTCATTGCTTACCGTCAATGTGTCAGTTACGTCATTGCTTACTGTCAATGCGTTGGTAGTTATTGTTGCTATTGGTGTTGTAGTTAATGATTTAGTTTTTTCCTTTTAATGGATTACTTTTGTTATCTTTGATGATGGTATTGCTGTTATTGCTCTAGTTGTTATAGCTAATGTCGTCGTTGCAGCTGTTGATGCTCTGGTTTTACTCTTATCAATGCCACTGTTGAGCGCAGCCAGGGGCAACTGTCAGTGATACCATGTCCACATTATATTTGTCTGGATATGAAGAAGTAAACGAACATTATCATAGTCCGGATATACTATATATAAAGTGTCATGCGTACGTTATGAAAGCAAGGCATTAAGCTGCTGGTCATGGCGCATCATCACTGAGCCCTGTGAGTCGAAGATGATACTTTCTACATAATTTGAAGCGTAGCAGCGGAGAGGAAAACCCACAATGAGGTATGATTCATCAATCCGTACCCCTCCATAGTTGAGGTAGCCCAATATTTTGCGGAACCGCTTTATCTCACTCACCCACACACTCTTTCATCAAAAATGCGCAATGCAATTTACCCTTGCAGGCCCGTAGTCAGGATTTTTAGTGGGGGGGGGGGGGGGGGGGGGGGGTTCTTTTTCCCTCAATTGTGGACCTTTCCGGTACGTTTACGCGCGTCTTGGATGTGCAAAGCTTTGTGATTGGTCGAAAACTGTTATGCGCAGCAACACAAATGCGCTAGAGTAAGGCGGACCTGTCTTGGCAAAGTGGGCGGTTTGTTCGAACCCCTCGAACCCCCCCGGCTGCAGGCCTCCCTTGGGTAATACTGTCAAAATAAAAGCATAATTCCAAGAAGTTGTAGTTAGCAGCGAGTATGGATGGGCAAAGCAGCTAGTTTGGCTGGACAAAGGGGCGAGAAAAGCTGACAGCATACAGTTACTATGCGAAATGGAAGCACGGGCGAGAGAGGAAAACAAGCACTCCTTCAAAACAACCCTTGTAGCCCATATCATTGGAACAAAATTGACACGGTATTTGGCTGCCAACGTGCGGTCACCCGCCTCTATTGGACATTAATTACCCACAACGCGGGATCATGAACGAACGGTGAAGGATAACACACAGTGTGTAGCATCACAACGTGACAACATGTATCTAATCGATCTCCTGCGCATCGGCTTCTGCACAGGCTGGGATTCAAACATGTCTGCCTTGGAGAGTGATATCTAATGGGAGTGGTGGGAAATCTGGACGTTTGCTTTCACATGCTTTCGCTTGTATCCTAAACTCATCCGTTCGAAAGAAGCCTGTGCTCGCTTGTGAAGGTTAAAATCATGTCCCAACAGGACCTCGCAAAGGAATAGTTTCAGTTACTTTTAAATTGTCGTCGCCCATTTGTCACAAACCTGTCGTCAACATCGACTTGTAAACCCCAATCGCTTTATTGGCCGTCCACCACGATGCAATTGCGCATCCGGTTCCGGGCTCCAGCCATTGTGACTTGGGGATGGAGTAAGATAGTCACAAAATATTGTACTTCCAATTAAGATCTATTGCTTCTTAATATTATCGCATTACATCATCCTCTCAGCCAGTCGGACCTCGAGAAAAGGCTCGGTCTTTTTTTCCCTTGTCGCCTCAAGCACTCAACTAGACGCGCGATAACTGCGACCGAAAACTGCGAACGTGTCTCAATATCACCACGCTTACTTTCGAATTGAGAAAGTCCCTCACCGAGCACCGCAGCTCTAACATACAAGACTAACGAGGAGCTTGATATCAAGCACGCTTTGAAAGTGTTATAAGCAGGTATTTTTAACAGTTCTCAGAAGAGGTTTCCATATGAAACGTTAATTGCGTTGCATGATTCTGACGGTAAAACGCTCAAATCAAGTGGAGAAAGGGTGCCTTTATTCAGGAGCATAATCAGCTTGTAGCAATGGATTACACATATAGACAAGTTAACAAATAAGTAAAGGTGAACAATCATATATGATACATATATATGACGTTACGATGACAATTCCAAACCCAACTAAGTTGTATATGTGTAGTTAATTAGATAAGTGGTGAAGTTACATCAGGAGACATCATACCTAATTTGGAGTGGACATCAAGTTCTAGGTACAGTTAGTAAGAATCCGATTTCTAATCGCCAAGCACTTTTGTTAGTTCTCCTGGTAACCCAGCCTTAAAAATCGCAGTCGCCCTGTGCCTGTGGAGGCTATGAGATCTGCAGCCGGCACAAGGAACACCAGCTAACTGGATTTGGCGTCCAAGGGGCTTAAGTCCGCTTGCCATAGAGCACAGACGCTCGGTTTTAGGCCAAGCTTCTGAACGCCAAGCGGCTAACTAAATATAATAACAAGGTATGAAACCAATAGCTCCTATTGTCTTTACCATTGTTAATTCACCGCTGACTCGGCTGTCTTAAGTGCTGGCGCGGGGTGTAACATATGAAATAGTTAACATAACGCAAATGGGATGATAATGGTCTTCATATGCATGGCGATGGCAAGGGAGTGGAGAAATGGGTGGACTCACTCAAGCAAGAGAAATAGCAACGACATGCTGATGGTCTTCGGTGACCTTCACGACATTATTAAATATTCATTTTCAATATATTGTGCACAAAGACTGGTGGCAATGCATGCGTACATATAAATGATTCCCCTCGACTCCACAAGTATATACAAGCATTCAACCCGTAAAATAAAAAGTTACAGTAAACCTGTGATATTCATGTCCATCTGCAGCCGTTTGGAAGTTTTGATGAGAATATGTGAAGCTATCTCTGGATGATTAAGTAAGTAGAGCGGAGCATACCATCGACTGTCCCTGTCCTCAACACGAATATGTCTCTTGTTGTCATCAAACCATACACCATCCTCAATCAGCTTCTCGATGTAGTCGATTTCCGTTTTCTTCTTGAAGCTTCCCCAGCGGGGCCCATCATCGGCTTGTGCTGCAAGTAGCTTAGTACGTATTGCACTAGGCCTGAGGCACCAAGAACAATGCCAACCACTGGGCATACTAGGGCTTCCAAAACTCCAGGCTCGAGGTTTACATGTATGATTACAGAGTTTAGCAACTTTATTCAGATAGCGGGCCCCTCGAAGGTTATATGGATTATTCCCAAATAATTCCGCTAACATCCCGATAGAGCAGGCAGCATATACATGAGTGTTGCGGTTCTTACCAAACCAGAAAAATCCATACACAGTGTGGCGCAAATTAAACCCAACTGGTTCAGGATAACCGGAGTGGTATTTGAGGAAGAAAATACTTTCCCACGCTGGTAATTCATCACAATCTGTTACTATGAAAACATCGTCCTTTCGTAGGTTCCTGATAGCAGACACACCCTTTATGTAGATAACGTGACGCAAGAGATTCTCAATGATCCATCCATTCTTATGGGCTTCTTCTGGGAAACGATCCAAACTCACATGGAATATTTTGCCTTGGAATTCTTTTAAATATCCTTGCTTCAGTTTTTCTAAAAGAAGCTTTGGCTTGCTTTCGCCAAAGGATGTAAAATTAGATTCGACAATGATGAATACATCCACCAGGTCATCCAGTTCGTGAAGACGAGCTTCAAGCATTTCGAATTCTTGCAGAAATGGGAAACCATAGATGATTCTGCCAGGTACCTCTCTGATCTGCACACTGTAACTCTTCGGATAATTGGACAGGTGCACCAGATCTGGGGTGCTGCAGTATCTCCCGTGCCACCCCATGGCGCAGCTACATTCTCCCTCTGTTGTCACTTGATTGGTTCCTTTTGTGTAGCATGGTCCACGTTTAGAGGACTTAAAGAGTGTCCTGATTGCAGACGTATTGTCACCGAGACAAAATGTTTCAGTTTGAAACGACGATGTGATCAACTGGTCGCAAGTGAGAGATGGAACTCGGGTTGAGATGCCCGGATGCACATGTGATTTTGAAATGCCTGGTGTCATGTTGGGATTGCTAGGAGTACTACTGCTTTTAACAATGATTGCGGGAATAGTTAGGTAGAAATGTGTTTGCACAAGTGCGCACAGGACCACTAAAAGAACAAGGAACTGAATCGAAACAATCCTTCTGAGAGCTATCCAAGCTTCACGCCGTAATCCCGCCATTGATGAAGCGCAGATTAAGATTGCTAGAAAGGTGGCGACTGGAATCAAATATGTCAACGAATAACAGAACTGAACACAATCAGTGACAATACACACACACACAAACGCACACACACACAAACGCGCACACACACACAAACGCGCACACACACACAAACACTCACGCACAGAATATACACATATATAGATTGATATATTTATGATATATATATATATATATATATATATATATATATATATATATATATATATATATATATATGTGTGTGTGTGTGTGTGTGTGTGTGTGTGTGTGTGTGTGTGTGTGTGTGTGTGTGTGTGTGTGTGTGTGTGTGTGTGTGTGTGTGTGTGTGTGTGTGTGTGTGTGTATGCATGCATAGGTATATATATAAATATATTTACAGACAGAAAGAGAGAGAGCGGTGATATGAAAGCGAGCATAACAAAACCACGAGTATAGCTTGTGAAAATAAGCGAGCATAGCGAGCAAAAAGGGGGAGTACAGTTACAATGCGGAATGAGAAGCACGGATATTCTTGACAAACTAACAGAAAGAGGAAAATGACCCTCATAGTAACAACACTTGGAGGGCACAAGCACTACCCTTCATATCGTTATAACGTTATATCGTTGGATGTTTATCGTGAACAAGATATATTCAGCAATAATTACCAGTTAATTAGGAATTTCTCGTCAATTATTCAGTCTTCCCTGTACCTACCCATCGGCTGGTCGTTGGAAAGAAACCTAATGAAGAGCCTTTGGGGTGGCTGACCTTATCGGGACCATTATTGACTTAACCTGGCTACCCCGTGCACTGAATTTTTAATACATCATCTCGATCAATATAAGAAAGAGCGTTCGGTAACGTTCGGTTATGCAAGATTCCAGCATATATTGTACAGATTATTATCGCTCGGATGAGATCTTAAGCCAGGCTTAACCGAGTATAATCTCCATCCCCATATCACCCACGTGATCATAATATAACGAACACTTCTTCCTATGTGAAGGTTAGAAGGGTTGTGCTGCTATTATAGATCCGTATATTTTGCCCATGGAGACATACCCCTGCCCCCATCCCACATTGTTATCGAGGAGAGAAGCCCCCACCATGGATATTCGTTCTGGTGGTAATCATTCTGTAAATACTACGTTACTCCCACAAATCATGATTTCGGTATGACATGATCATGATGTTAATTCAGTCATAGTGTGATGGCATCGCGATAATAATTGGCAAGGAATCTGGACCGCTCAATGCTTGCAATGAAAAACGGGGTCCAGGGGTAGTCGGGTGGGACAGTTGTGGGGGTGTGTGGGGGTGGTGACAGGGGGAGGCAAATTATTGTTTTGAATTGTCTCGCTATCCGACATCAGCAGATATTTCACTTATATTTTATAACAGTTCATGCAATAAAGCAATTGAGTAATTTTGTGGACTGCTGTCATGTGCTGCTCTGTCGATTTATGAGATTGTGTTGGGGGAACTATTACTATGCCAAGTGGCAGATTACATTCGGTATCAAAGTGGGACGAAAAGGAACTGTTTGGTTGACTGAGTGGCTGAAAAAGTTCTATGGGATATCATTATACTTGGAAGTATATCAGGCCAGGCAGTGACTTTATCTTTTCTCGTAGGCTCGCAATGAGGGACTGATGACTGTGTTCCTTCTCTCACAAGTTCTATTACTATTACTGTGTGGATGGTATATTCTTATTTCATTTGAGATCAGTTGTCAACATTTTGGATATAGTTTTTGCTGAAATCAGATATGAATTTTATGGAGCGCGATCTTCCTACCTTTGCCCCTCGGAGGGTTAAGGTGATACAGTAGACCATCTTCTACACTGCAGTCTAATAGCTCCACCACAACTCTGATAGCCTACTGTTTGTCAAGGCAGGTCTTTCCGTTCACCGAAGTAATCATAAATTGGGTCAACGTAATTTTCTTCCTTTTGTTAACCCGTCAGATATTTGGGAATTAACGTGATGGATCGAGTTCATTGCTTGGAATTTGACTGGGTGCCATACCGGATAGAGTATTGGGAGTAGCTACCTGCCTAGTAAGTGGGGATTCATAAGTGGTCACATCAGCTTGCTGCATTTTGGACAACGCATTTGCATTTCTATCATTTGTGCCAGCTTTGTGGACAAGGTTGTAATAAACACTTTTTGAATCGCCCAAAAAATTCTTAAGAAAAGTATTCACATCGGCCTGCAGAGAGAAATGGAGAAAATTCAAACCAGATTGAATGCAGATATTGAATGATCTTTTCTTGAAAATAGTTAAGTAAGTGGTCGTTTGTTACACTGACCAGGAAATGTTCATCGCAAGACAGACCACCATCTGGCAATGTAAACCATGCCTATTGAGAGCACCCGAAGATTCCTCTTTCAAGGAGTACTGAGAATGGCGGTTGCATGTGTATTTGTTTCTGAGCTATGGCAGTCCTTAATGAGCTTCACGAAACGATCCTGATGTAGGAATCCAACAAGGAGACAATGGCTGCATCAGTCAACTGTAATAACACAATATTGCAACAGTTATCATTTAAATTAACAAAACAAATGATCTTATACATGATAGTAACTACCATCCACTCAAGCTGACACCACCGCTTTGCATCCTCCAAAAGGCTCAAGATGAACCACTTAGAAGAATACATATTTGTCACGAAGTCCAACGGTGCAGATAATAACCCTTGGTGCGAAATTTGCTTGTCAGAGGTCAACTGCACAACTGTTTCAGGGGTCACATATTAAAATTATTGAATATTTCCATGCAATCTGATTTGAATTTTCACCTTTTCTCTCTGCTATCCGATGTAAATAAATACCTATCTTCAGAATAAGGTTGGCGATTTACAAAGAGCCATTTCTAGCAAACTGGTAAATTAGGAAGAAAATTAAACAATTCTTTTTATAGCTGCTTAACCCTAAGAATAAACTATGAAGAATTTCAAGCTATGTGCCTTAGCTAATGGACTGTCAAATCAAAAGATTCTGGCCAAGACATTAACTATCAGAAACAGGAATAATTACTATGAATACCTGGTCCTTTTCGACAGTGTATGGCGCAGGGAAAACGTGCACCTCGGGTATAATGGAATTCCAGCACAATGCGATTTCATCCGGGGGCACTCTGAAGGCATATTGTTGGGATGACAGGGACGATTTGTTGTCCCCAACAGGCTGGATTGATTAATTTAGGTAAGAAGGCTTCACTTACCGTAGCTACCAGGGTACTAGCGCTAATAAAGCAACAACTCATGACAGGCAAATTGAGATGAAATCTTTCAAAAAGTGGTTGTCAATCACAGGTTTGCAATGTCAGTGTAAAGAATGCGGTTTCAAGTAAATTAAAAAAATCTTAAGATTATGTGACGACATTGAATGATAATGGTGCAATAGTTTATTGATATATGGCGTCGTTGCATATGAGGAACAAATGGATGACTCATTTGTGATCCAAAAGGTTCAGAAATGAATACAAGGCCGAAATATGTCATCCTTTGGGAACAGGGGCAGAATGGTATCCTTCTGCTTACCGTGAAAGAGAGTGAGTGAGTGAGAGAGAGAGAGAGAGAGAGAGAGAGAGAGAGAGAGAGAGAGAGAGAGAGAGAGAGAGAGAGAGAGAGAGAGTATGTGTGTGTGTGTTTGTGTGTGAGAGAGAGAGATTGTTTCCTCTGGGCGGCAACTCCTGCCGATGGACGATGGTTTGATCTTGGTTGATTTGAAGCCGTCGTCGTAAAAGCCAGTTTGGTTCTAAAAAACAGGAAATAAAACCTAACTGGTCAAATATCCATCGCATATGATAAGTAAAAGCAAACATTTTATAGAATGTCATAACAAAAGAGTCTACTTGCCGATGGATGCGTCAGACACAAACCAAAAATTTCAATGGTGACTGTGCTTCCTTGGGTTTAAGCAATCACTACCGACGTTTCGTAAAATGATATGAAGACATCGCTGAACCACTTAATATTAATATGAGAAAGGATTTGAATGAGCTGACAGCTGCCCAAACGACGTACAGGCTCTAAAAGACAGACTGACGTGTTGACATATACCGACTTTGCAGACAATTCATTTGTTACACAGACGCGTTTGATTATGCTATCGGTTAGATACTCGGTAAAAAAGCGGTGACGGCAACGAATACGTTTATGCGTGCGCCGGTAGATCGCTCGCAAAAAACAGAACGCAATAGGCCAATGCATGAGAAGGATTGTTTTGCTGCCGATGATATCATAGGTCATTTGAGAATTACTTACACAACCGCCATTAGTTGTTGATCCTCAGGGGAAAAATAAGGAATCCCTAAAAGCAAATTATAGCTGGCAAAAATAATGGAGATGCCGATGCGCTGTCCTGAATGCATCATGTTGAAGTTACCACTTATGAATCCCCACTCATGGGGCCAATACTCTATCTGGCATATAGCCAGTCAAATTGCTTACAATGAAACCGATCCCGTCACATTTATTTGTCATTTTTTCACGTTCACTCCCAAATCCCTGACGGATTTTCAAAAGGAAGATAATTATTTTGGCCCAATTTATGATTACTTGCGTGACCGAAGAGACCTACCTGTTGACAAACAAGAAGGATAGAGGAGTTGCAGTTGAGCTGTTAGATAATATAGCGTAGAAGATGGTCTATTGTATCACCGTTACGCTCTGAGGGGTAAAGGTAGGAATCAACCAGCTAACATTATCCAGCATACTGCGAGATAACATATTGCACTTCTACCACGACTCGCTGCCAGGTGTAATTTACGAGACTTTTCTTTTAAAAACAATACACTGGTGGAAATTGCGAAACACTCCGATATTGACATCAATTGTCTGTCCCGCGCTCCGTAAATATATGTCCGATTTCAGCAACTACTTTATATCCCAAGTGCTGACAAATGGTCGAAGTTGAAACAAGCAGCTACCAACCACAGAGCATTAGTAATAGTACTTGATAGAGAATGAACAAATCCATCAGTACCTCAATGCGAGCCTACTTGAAAAGAGATTGTCACGGCTTGGCCCGATATACTTTCAAGTATAATGATATTCCATAGAACTTTTTCAGCCACTTAGTCCACCCGGCAGTCCCTTTTCGACCATCACTTTGGTATAGTATTACATCCCCCATAAAGGCCACAAATTTTTTTATTCAATAAGCTGCACAAATGAAAAACCAAAAACTCACGATTGCAGAGCCCGCAAGCCACATTATAAAGTAGGACACATATGGCTACATAGATGAAATGCCCTCTGGTGTTACTAAATCAAACGTTGGATCAAGCTGTTCTATATTTGTCTGAAAATCACATGTATCAATTATTTTGTTGCGGCACACATGGACTTATGCACTGAAGGATTCTCGAAAACAGTATGAAACCCAGATGACAATGCATTACTGATAATTAAGTTGAATGGATTAAGTGTGAAATAATTCCTTAATGAACTCGCTGATACATGATTTCAAACAATTGGTAAAAAATGATAGATTATTCAATATTGATTGATTTTTTTTAATGTTGCATGATTGATAAGCAAATATTTAGGGGACTAATTTTTAACTGGACTTAATAAAACTTACTATGTCGTTGATGAGTAATGCATATTATATAAGGTTTGAGTGGAAAGGCCAGTTGCAAATAAATGTCATTGCGTGGGTAATTAATGAATATTTTATAAACAAAATTAAGAATAGTTTAATTAACTATTTCTTTTCAGCTGATTGCAAAAAGTTATAAGAGATTGATTAGATTTTCATACGAATATTATTAAATAATCTTGACTGCACTGTGTCACTCATTAATGTACAACAAAGGATACGGCGCAATTAATGTTTTATTGTTAGTCTGCATTATAATGACTATGTTTTTATGCAGCTAAGCTTTATTCACGGAAATGAATATTTTGTGAGTAGTTATAGATTATCGGTGAAATACTGTTGGATTAAATCCTACTGATTTCGGATAGCGAGAAAATTCAAAACATTAATTTGCCTCCCCCTGTCACCGCCCCACCCCCAACTTCTGAGCTGTCACGCCCACCTCCCCCGCCCCCGGTTATTACTGCAAGCATCGAGCTTTCCATATTCCTCACCAATTATAATCGCGTTGCCATCACACTAACTGGTCTGGTGTAGACATTAACATTTGTTGGTTTATTAGGGATATGCGAAGCTGATGAGTAACTAGTACTACGGGACAAGTTTATTACTATTTCACCCCCCACCCCCCCAACAAACGCATACATGCACGCATGCACTTGCGAACACTTACACACACTACCTCTCCACCTCCCCCCCCCCCCCCCACACCCTCCGGCCACACCCCAAAAGTTTAAGTTAGGTTTACAACCTTTCGGCCACTCGGGACATGAACACTAAACCAATTTAAGCAAATGAAATTCACCCCTTTTCACTCGTATCAGATTAATTGTTGCCCAATTTACATAAACCTTTAGAATCAAGTTCCGAACGGGTCAGTTTCCAAATTATATAGTCCTTTAGCAAATCCAACCCTTTGATGAAAACATTCGATTCCCGCCAATTCCCTTAACAATTAACTTGCCCCGTTTGATCTCCAATTAAAGCTCTTGATAATTACAAGTCAGTCCGAATGACCCCAAGCC
This sequence comes from Urechis unicinctus, assembly GCA_034190875.2. Lineage (NCBI taxonomy): Eukaryota > Metazoa > Annelida > Polychaeta > Xenopneusta > Urechidae > Urechis > Urechis unicinctus. Next base: position 28,261,947 of record CM067349.1, read on the forward strand.
CCCGATCAACCAATCACAGCTCACCACGTCACGCCACCCCATCTTTCACTATAAATACGACAGCATCAGACACACAAAGAGTATTCCACAAATCAGACATATTCCTCCCGCAACAAGATACCAGCATCAGAACCCGAACGTGCAAGCCAGCAGAGACGAATAAAGAAAATAGAAATTCGTATAAAGTCTCGGGTATTATTTAGCAGGACATCAACCCTCAACTATCTACAATAACGTCGGCGATCTACGAATAATCGTCTCTCATAACTATCCTAATCACAGTCAACACCCTATGCATGCTGAGCGTAATAAGTCTTTCAGGTGATTAAGTCCGATGGAATATTTACAGACATAACAGCTCTGATGTATATGTCATTTAGGTGTTGAAAGGTCGTTGCATTGCTTGTACCTGAGACAACGACGTGTACGGGTTTCATCGTACCTATGCCTTCCATCATCAACAACGGGTGAATTATTCTAGCGATCGATAATCCACCTCCCACTGCATACTCACTTACAGTAATCGTTGATTCATCAATTATTTTTGCACGAAACAATGAACAATTCAATAGACAACATGACATCACCATAAAAACACTAATCACGTGGCTGGAACAGGAATTATTTATGCTTTGAAATAATTTGATGAGAAAACTTAATAGCGTTTAAATTTTTTGGTAAATACAAATTTCGGTTTGCTTCATTCGGGGTGTGGTGAAATCGTACATTAATCATTACAGATACTATAACAACATGGTATTTGCATATTTCACAACTGAATTAATCGTGAATAGCATTTTTACCAAAGAATTGACCAGTGCAGCTTTCACTTGGTTAGAATAAATTTCATTGTCTATAAGTATGTTCCATAAGCTCACGCATTACTCCTACCAACGCCTTGCTGGAAACAATAAGACCCCCTGCATAATTTTTATACCCTATAAATTGATAGGCAGGGTCATTTAAATTAGTTTTATCGCAAATCTTTACCCTACACATAATGCACAGCTTGCTGCGTATTTCGGGAACAATATAACCTGTAATGTAAGCGAGGACATTAACCTCTTGGTGTGAGGGGTCATCCTGATAGTCTGCCATGGTTGGCTTACTAGCAATGTTTATTATTGCCTTGATATCAGGTGGCATCTCATACATTTCAACTGTTACTGGAGCAGTGCATGGCGCTGCTGTCCCCTAGAGCACCACAATAAATAACACTATTCAGTACCACCGATAATCCAACACAGTAAATTTAAATACTTATGATACCATATCTACCATGCCATCCACCATGTCCTGTCAGCGGCAATGTCTCATGATGCAAATAATCTTCAATCTGCCGTCCCTTCGGCGTTTATAGAAAATAAGTTGAATTTAGATGTATAATGAGCATTGTGATAGGGCTGGGCAAAAAATTATACCTTGCGGAATGCTCCTCTGAATATATATATATATATATATATATATATATATATATATATATATATATATATATATATATATATATATATATATATATATATATATATATATATATATATATATATATAGAAAGACAAAAAATATTTTTTTCGCTCTCATTCGATGCTGCTCCAATCTTAAGGTACCGAGCGAAACAGGAGTGCTGTATATCGTCCATCCAACAAGAAATTCCCCAAACAATCTTTCTCAATCATATATATATATATATTATATATATATATATATATATATATATATATATATATATATATATATATATATATATATATATATATATATATATATATATATATATATATATATATATTACAAATTGCTGTGTCTGTGCAATAACACACATGAATTTAAACATCAGCTACAAAACAATATTATTATCAATATACTGTAGAATATAGTTCATTATTTTTAGTTGAATCATATTTTATCACCAATACAGTGAAATGCATTGATATTAGCTTTGTTAATGACATTGGTGCATTGCGCGGCACATGTAAGTGTATAGAGGTAGTATCCATGTGCCGCGCGACGGCGTTTGTTTTTTCGGCCTCTCGACTTATACGACGGGCCTCTTAATTGTACAATGAACTATATTTTTCAACTGAAACCCACCATCCCCAGTTCTATCCTTGAATAAAAGGAATAGGGATGAGACTCCATGAGCAATAAATTCGGAATCATATTGGTGGAACATCCTTACTAAACTTAACATAGGGAAAGTGTTAGTTAAAGCATAGCTTAAGCCTGTATAATATTTACATAAGTCAGGCGAAACTGAACACTGCCTAACGGGCTCGTTGAATGAATTCACTTGGGTTCCTTTTTTATACTGCTCTCTGTCCCTCGGAGACTAAAGCGTCCGCCTTTGGACCGAGCCTGCACCTTGAAAGAACAAGAGGTGGGAGGTCGTTGTTGATCGAGGTGGTGTATTTAAAATTCAGTGCACCGAGTAGCTAGGTTAAGTTAATAAAGATCCTGACAAGGTCAGCGTTCATTACGGTTTGTCGATGGGTAGGCACGGGCAATAATTGACGAGAAATAACCAAAATTAGTTACGATATATATATATATATATATATATATATATATGTTATAAATTTGGTATATATATACATATATATATTGATATAAAATATATATATGGATATATATATATATATATATATATATATATATATATATATATAATATATATATATATATATATATATATATATATATATATATATATATAGCTTAATCGCTATGTATGTAAACTATATATATATCGTATATACTTATATACCTTTCATTGACTGCAGCGCCACATATATATGTGTTTATATCGTTTTTTTTGTATGTATATATATATATATATATATGTATGTTATATATATATATATATATATATATATATATATATATATATATATATATACATATATATATATATATATATATATATATATATACATACACACACGCACGCGCACACATATAAATACACCCACACTTATAAATATACACACATATAACAGGTGTTGCCAAGCTCGGAAGCTTGGCATCGAAAACCGAGCGCACACACACGCCACTGGTCGATTACGTAAGGTTTGGCCTACTTAGAATCGGCACAAGCGCCAAAGGCATGTCTTCCAACGGCAAGCCTGGACGACTGGCAGTACGGTATCAACAATATTACACAAACAAATGTTATCTCTAAACAAAAATATATATATATATAAACGTATATATATATAGATGTGTATGTATATATGTATATTTATATATATATGTACATATATGTATGTATATAATATATATATATATATATATATATATATCGGAAGCTTGGCATATATACTGATTATATATGGCCTATATATATGTCTTCCAACGGCAAGCCTATACGGTATATATATACATATATATATATATAAACGTATATATATATAGATACATGTATATATATATATATATGTACATATATATGTATATATGTATATATGTATATATATATGTATATATATATATGTATATATGTATATATATATACATACATATATATTATATGTATATATGTATATATATATATACGTATATATATACACATATATATATACATATTTACATATGTATATATGTATATATATATATATATATATATATATATATATATATATATATATATATATATATATATATATATATATATATATATATATATATATATATAAACACACACACACTTATGAATATACACACATTGTATATATATACCCGCTTTGATTGCACGGTGACATCCGGTGCACACTGTCGCTGAGACGAAAAGACGTATTTACATGGACCGAGAGGAGCTGGTAATTATAGGATAGATGTCATAAGCTGCTGCCGCTTAGATGTTTTGACATGACCCCTAAGCCAAGTAAATACAGGGCCAAAGCGATGACTGCCGCTGGTCGATTATGTAAGGTTTGGCCTGTGACATGACCCCTTAAAGCCAGCGAAGGTAAGCGATGAATGCCTGTGGTCGATTATGTAAGGTTTGGCCTACTTCGACACGAGCTGCAGATAGCCTGCTGCTAAGTTGCTGCAGTAGAAAACATTCAAACTAAACGTCCTTTTTACTGTTTTCTTTTACTGTGAATGCTCAAAATACTGTTACAATCATTATCACGAGGTCAAGTTCTAATTACTGACAAAATTTCATGTGCGTAAATACAGCCGTTTCAGAAATATCAGCGAGGAGAGAACTCGTAGCGAAAATCGCGATAGGTACTCTAAAATACATGTCATTATACAAAGTACAAAAGGTGAAAACTTTTTTTTCCCGCCTATTCCATGCTACGATAATTGCTTGTTACAACCATATAATTCATATGCTTGTAACTGCAGTAGTTATGAAGGAGATAGTTACAGAAAATTGGGGAAAAAATCGACGAAAAATCGATCCCATAAGCCTCCAACACTGCGCATGCGCGTCAAACTGGATCGGTAGTTGTGCCCAAACATGATCTATCATTCCCCAAAATTTCATGCTGATATGTCCAACCGTTCCGGAGAAAAGCCCGAAAAACCTAGGCTGGAGAAGAAAAAAAATATATATGTATAAAAGAACTGTCAATCATTTTAAATCAATGTCGATCACTGTATGCCCATTACTCCTGCTTCTTTCATCTAACATTAATTCATATATATTTCTTTCGTTACATTTAGGGATTTTCATATAGTAGTATACAAACAGAAGCGTCTAAAAATATATCAATCACATAACAAGGCTAATATGCTATCGTTGGGTACCATTCAATTAACTTCATCACTACGACCGTACACAGTGCCGACGTTCACAGTGAAATACCTATACACGAGTGTATAAGGCGAATATAGAATACAGATGTTGATTAGATGTGTAGCAGCGAATATCCTCAGTAGCCCGTCAATCTGTCAAATATATGTATGTCCTTTAACATAATTATTTAATTACACTTCTCATGAAACGATCATCCATGAAATGGTAAATACAATAATAATGATGCATACAGATAAGCCATAGCTTCAATATTTCCATAGAAGATGGAGTTATAATATTGGATGGTGAGTGTAACTGCCATTGGCTCGTGGTTGGGATGGGCTTGGAGTGATGTAGTTAACTGCTTTACACTACGAATGGCATGGAAATATTGACCCATAAATATATTAACCATAGGTTTCAGCCTACTTAAAATAACAATGCGACCATAGATCAGCTTTTCTACAGCCCAGTCTCAGTTGTGTTTGAAAGGTGTCTGATTGGTTAGTTGTTTTACTCGAACAGAAGTGAAAGTGGAGACAAATGACTCTATATTATATATACACACACACACACACACACACACACATATATATATATATATATATATATATATATATATATAGATATATATATATAGATATATATATAGAGAGAGAGAGAGAGAGAGAGAGAGAGAGAGAGAGAGAGAGAGAAGAGAGAGAGAGAGAGAGAGAGAGAGAGAGAGAGAGAGAGAGAGAGAGAGAGAGAGAGAGAGAGAGAGAGAGAGAGAGAGAGAGAGAGAGAGAGAGAGAGAGAAAACAAGGGTGACATTGTCAGGGTAATAAATTGTGAATCCTGTCAGTGTAAACACAGGACATGACATAAACAATCAACTAGTGAGATTCTGTTTATTATTATCACATAGGGTTTTGCTGTAAAAGAAACCATTAAGAGCTTGTTTTCTGCATACAGAATGACAGCATTATATAAGACAAATTAATGATATGTAACAATACAAACAAATAACATCGCTAAACTAAGCTTTACCTAGTATTTTTAATATTAGATACAATTTTGCTACAAAAACGTAACAGTAAAAACAATATCAAACGATAGTTAAGTTACCCACATGACACTGAGTTGTTCATTAAAACATACTTAACAAGACATTTAATTACCAACACAACTATACTGCACCCTATCTAGTGCGATCAACACCCTACTTTGAATCATACCACATCACAGCCAATGGAAATATACAAGTGAACTAATGGCCACTTATATGTAAATTTAATGGAAAACACATGCTACTTCATAACAAGTTCCATAATAAATTTACAGATCCCTCGCTTCCAATGGTATATTGTTCTCCATTGACAAAATAAAGATTCTTGGAGATTTCAAAAGCAACAACCACAGTACAAAATAACAACTAATCAATCCAAGTGGTCAGGTTTAACAATTTCATATCACAAGTTACCCGCTATAACAGATAGGGTAATTAATGTAACACACAAGATTACATGAACAATCTACAGAATTATTGACCATTGTGACTAAGATGCATCATTAAGGTTACAAAGCAGCCAAGAACAAATGAACCCTAAACATGAAAGACAGTTTTGAACAACAGATCCAGGGAATAATACATTAAAATTGACAAAATGCCTTATTTCAAGATATATCCAATTCATTAAATCTTACTACATACTGGGATTATTCAAATGTGGAAAAACGGAAGACCAGAATTGAATTGAAGATCTAAACGATCACTGATTGGTTGATCCCATTGATTTTTCAGAATGAAATAAACAGCCATTTGACCTCTTAAAAATATATATATCACAATCATTGTCAGAGAATAGACAAGAATGAAGAAGAAAACTGATAAAAAAGAAGTGCCAATGAGGGTGTGAACGAATGATATTAGGATGAATGCATCTTACTATGGGATGGCGAAGCTCGGCTGAGTTCAACAAGGGCACGTAGCACCATGTAGGGTGTGTGATGACGGACAATCTTGGAGCTGATGATTACCTCACTCAACTGGTGACAATTGCCTCGCTCGACTGTGTAACTATACTTGTATTTTGTTCCGCGGAAGAAACTCCTGAATTGCAGTTGTAATATTACATATCATTGACTGATGACCCAAATTATAGGAGGATGTAGAATTGTAAGATACCACACCCCCTCCCCCCAAAATCAATGCCCAGTTGCTATGGGAATCTACCTTGAAGCTGGCGTTTCTGAAATGTGAATTACACATCCTGGCGGGTAGAGCTTAACCCACTCCTCCTTCTTTCTCTCATTCCACTCAATGGCTACCTCTACCTCACTCTGCATGATACACAGGGAACAATTACGATATAAATGATATACTAATGGTGTAATGATATGCTGCATACATACACAGCATAGGGACATATTGACCACACTCATGGGATATCACCTGTTGATCCTCACCTGCCATTTGTATACAGCAGCAGCAGCCTGAGCATCATCTCCCCAGCTGGGTCGCTTCCCCTCCACCTCAGACAGCTCAACACGTTCCCCGAACATCTTGCCAATGAGGTCTTGTAGCCAACCACCATAGATCTTGTGCTGTATAATGTATAACATATACATAAAGGGAGTTAGGATGTCTTACTGTCACTAAACATAAGTGAGAAATGAAGTCGTGTGAAACATATCAAAGTTAAAGCAAGGTTGGAATATTTCTAGACAACCTATAATAACAAAATATACAAGAATAGATCAAATTTCACAGACCTTTGGAATGTCACAGTGTTTGAGCTGTTTAAGCAATCGCACCCTGAAGTCGTAAAGACTAGGCATGCTCAATCTCCCAACAATGTCATCTCCAAGAACAACTGTGCAGACAAAATCCTCACAATACTTACAAGCCCCCAATCTGAAAACATACACAGGTATCATATAAACCTATTTTAATTGCATATTGACCACCAAGGGGGATAAGACTACAGCAAGTCATCGTTATTTGTGCTATTAATGTGCCAAAAGGTCTGACCTCATAAGACACCTATGATATATTTCTGAGTAACCTCATAATATGCCCAGGATATTTTACTTGATCACCAAGACCCCAAGGATACATTTGTTTTAAATCACAAGACCTCAAGAACACTGTTAAGGTTGATAAGACCTCCTTGACAGATTTGTCTTACCTCATAAGCCCCCCGGGAGGGGAGTAAGCGTAGCACTGTAAGTTATGATATTTTGGGAGCTGTTGCATGAGCAGTGCTAGAATAGCAGCAGTCCCTGCCCCCAGACTCTGTCCTGTTATCACCAAGTGGTATTCCTGTATTACAACACAAACTTGTGTACATTAGCTAAAAACACCCTATGGGAGAAATCTACTTGCTGACTATTGGGATTACATCACATTTTATGAATCAAAGTTCAGAAAAGGTTACTGAGGTGTAATTAATGACTTTCTTAATATATCAGTTCATAAGAAACCACAAATTATTAGTGAAAGTCAGAGGTCCCACCCAGTGACACCCGACGTAAACTGATAATCGTACTGCATCACATAACAAACGGGGGTCGAACTACACTAATAACATAGTCACCATATTGGCATCACACAACACACTATGACCCCCACAAATAACTTGAAAGATCATAAACACCACGCGACTTACATCAGCTCTCTCCCTGCCCACCATCTCAGTGAGTTCAGTCCATGCTTGATCCAGGATCCCATCGTTAGTCTTGATTCCCTGATCATTGAGGCCCAGGAGCTGAGCCTGTATGTACTGTGCTGTACGGTACATCCCCTGGTGAACACGTATGCCCTTCTGACCTGGGATCGGGATCTCCTCACTCTCAACCGCTACCATATCCACGAATATGTCCTGGGAACATCAGATTAAAATCTAATATTCAGAAGAAATGGATCATTAATATTTCTTTCAAAACTACTTCTGTGGGGTACTTGATACTATTTATTACCTCCAGAGAGAGTGTTCCTCGTATGGTGACAACGACAGATTGTTGGGCGTGATCCACAGAGACCACAAAGGGGATTTCAAAGAGCTGCAGGTAAGTCAGAGGAGGAACATCAGATGAAGGTTTCATGAGGGACAAACCTCATCATAGTGCATCATAACGTTAAACATGCCACACTGTATAAAATCACAAGGATGGGTGTACTTCACAATCATACACCATAATGTTGAACATCCCTCACCATACACCATAAAGACGGACTTATCCTCACCATAACACACCAAAATGATGGATAAACCCCACCACGACATATCATAATGATTGATACACCTCTTTATGATTGGCAAACCTCACCATAATAATCATAATGGACAAGACCCATTATAATACATCATGATGTCGTACAAACACAACCATAATGCATTATTACTGCCCTACAATAACACATTATGAAATCCAGCCATAACACATCATAATGATGACAAACTTCATTATAAATCTTCCAAATGAGAGACAACACATTGTGATGGCAAAGTCTCAACATAACACATAATGATGGATAAGTTTCACCATGATACATCATATTGATGGACAATGCTCGCAGTTATACATGATAATGTGAACAACAACCTCCACTATACAAGCCATACATCTGCTACAGGCCATAAATTGCACGTAAACCACCAATAATACAGTTGGACTAAGTCATGGATCACACAAACAGGTGTCATTTTCAAGAGATTAGCAACAGTTTGCTGGGTTGATAATTTAATAATTGGTCCGTTATAACTGAATAGTTGACTGCCTCTCTTGTGGAAAGTACACACCTTGTTATGGTAACTTGCATACACAATTTCTTCATCTGTTCGACCTGTGATAATCTTGAAAACAGTAGTGTTTAACAACAGGCTATTATCACCAATGATATTCCATGGCAGTTTTCTCGGCAAAAACCTTGACAGACAATACATACCCATGGAATACTTTATATTGGTTATTAATGAGGATGATTTGATTGCAAAATGAAACTTAGCAGTGATTTATGTTTGGTACAAGGATAATGTCAATAGAAATACTGGAAATCATCACTTTTGTCTTGTGAAACTCATATCTTAATGCAAGACTTATCACTATTGAGGCAATACAAGAGGCTAAGATAAACATGTTTGAGTGATAGACCAAGCTTAAGATCCAAAATGATAGATTATGTAGTTTTGGATCATCTGTGGTTCCTATATCAAAACTGAATCACTCCACTCCAAACAGAGTCAAACCATGCATGTCTGAGAGGGTCACATAAAACAACATGCTTTAAAACTCGGGAGGTCACAGGGGTCAAATAGACAAATAGAGCTAGTAATTAACACAATTAAAAGGTTCCACAACACTGAGAGAGGACTTTATTACATCAGGAATACTTACCATAGATCCTCAGACATTCTGGCAAAAACATATGGTTGAGAGATGATGAATCTTAAAATGCAATTGAATGAACAAAATGAGAACATAGAAACGAATGTAAGCAGTAATCATGTTGCTTGTCATTGTAGGAAGCAAGTGTTTGGTGGGGGTGGGGAGAGGAGGAGATTATGGTCATGGTGGAGGATATCCGATTTAGTAAGGAGAAGAAGTACTGTCATGATGAATCACCAGATCAGGGAGGTCGTTAGTGCTGACACTAACAGTGGTTAAGATGATGATGGTTACAATCATGTTGATGATGATAATGATAGTTATGAAGAGGAGGATAATGTTTGATGGTGATGATGATGGTGATCGCTATGATGGGGATAACAGTTGCTGATGACCACAGTTGTGATGATGCTGCTGTTAAAATTATTGCTTTTTCTCAACGACATTTTTAAAGCAAGAACACAAATTAACGAATTGTAAACCCTGAAAAATGCTACATAATGAAGGATGCATGTACATGTCATTAATTGCTGTCAGCCACCTGCTTCGGACGAGCACCTTCAGTAGTCCCCACACAGCCACCGGAGACTCCATCACATAGTAAGGCCAACCATACACTGCTGCAGCATACTTGGCATAATGAGCACAATTCTTCACAGTCATCCACGGCTGGAGGCGGGGTCTATTGGGGTCTTTTCCGCCCATGTCAGTCAGGTCTGCAGCGCTGGCGGCTTGGATCAAGTTGAACCTTCTTTCCTGGTCTTTATCCATGAGGATCAGCGCTGCTAGCGTGTCGGTGGCAACAGTGTCTACTGGCTGGTCCTGTTATACAGGTCACCATGGCGGGTTATATATGCAATTCACTTTGTACTCCTCAAGTTATCATATTCATTACAAAACAGAACACTCATGCCAATATAAATATGTGGTTGATATTATAATGTAGGTCAAATACAAGTTGGCTTTATTTGACAGATTGAATTATTTGCATGGAGTTCATGGAATAATGCATATTTTACCAGATGGTTAATTTTTCAACTTGGAATTAAACTTAATTAAAAAGTCAAAACAGTACATGGAATAGTTCTCCACAATCTTGGCCACATTCTGAATCTCGGGATGCCCGTGTAGATGCATCATATCTGCCAGGTCTTGAACCCTGTCAAATAAATAACATATATACTGGCTGATACACATAGATCAATGTCTTGATAAAGTGTGAATGGGTATAAGCTATAACAGTTCAATAAATATCTCTACAAAGCTGGCAATCTAGCACTGCTTGGTACAGGTGGACAAAGCAAGAATATCAGTTGGTACATAGTGCACTGTTCAAGCTAAGGGTTTAAGTATGTATAATAAACTGAACTACACTATCAGGATTAAATATTATTTATTACCGTTGATAAATAAATACACTTTGAGCGACTACTGAACACTCCTCGTCATTACATGATCATCTGATCGCTAAATACAATAAACCTATTCAACCGTCTCAAACTGTGAAATGAAACCTAATCATTAAATATGATTTACTTATTTGACTAACTAAATCAGTTAAATGAAATCTGGACATTAAATGCAATCAACTTTTTATTTCATGCATAAAAATTGAGATCTGTCCATATTTTAGCTCATATTCATAAATTGACTGCATATATTTAGTAACATCAACTTCTGTATAATGGCTCCTTAACAACAAGCTCCTGCAGGCAACATTCCTACCTTTTTGTCCATGTATTAGCAGCCACAGTTTTCAAATTTTCATCCCTCTCAAAATTCTTGCTTATTTTCTTAATCTGCATCTGAAAGGCTTGAGTCAACTGATGGAATGCATTTCTCCAAAAGAAGGTAGATATTCCAATTGCAGTCCAGAGGGCGATTACAGCTTTCCGCATGGTAGCAACAGGGGCTGTCTCGATGTCATCAGCAGGGTGAGGGGTGACAAATGTCCACTTGGTACTGGGTATGGCATACAGTAGGGCAATCACACCAAAGCCCATCTAGGAGGTGACATGAGAACAAGAAATGCTAGGGCACCATTGACAAAATACAGAACAAGCATTTTAATGAAATGAAACATGCCTCCAGCAACAAGGTGTTATCATGATGGCAGTGGACACGGATGGCTGTGATGCTTGGACATGGCTCTCATAACATAACTCATTTCAGTAATAGTACCCCAATAAAATTACTATGTTATATCTAACAAGGTTAAGAAGCAGAAGAGCTATAGAAACATAGTTACATAGCAAGTACAGAATATTGAGATAACAATCACCTTGACCCAGAGGAGTTTGGTCATGTGACGTCGAGGCCAAGTGTTTATAACCGTTCCCTTGAGGCTGTAGTGAGCTATACCCATGAGCAAGGCAAGGTTCATTGTAGAGAGGAGAATGCCCCCTACATAGAAGTACTTGACGTGACTGCCCTCTGAGAAATGAACGGTGTGGCTGTTACGCACGTAGACAGTTCCTAGTATACCCAACCTGGTTAGAAACAGGCAAATTCATCGATCTTTCAACCTTTGTGATAGAATATGACTGTAATTTAAAATATGTGTTTGTCATGTTTCAATATTATCTACAAAAGAAAAACATCAGTCCTTCAGAAACAGCACTAAAAAATCATGGCACAACCAAAATATATCAAATCTTTTAATTGAGTTACATTTCAGGATTATTATGCAATATAACGATCTTGCACTTTCAGTACACAAGAAGATATGGAACAGCTGACTTACCATGATGCTGTGGCTATAGCTTCAACAAGGGCTGGTAGATCGAGGTCGTCGCTGCCGATGTCCCATCTCCTCCCAAACACCACCAGACCAGGCATACTCAGTCAACTGAATCATACCAGATTTTGCAAAGTCATTTGGGTGAACCTTAATATTTGTTGAAATGAAATTTTGAGTGAAAACACAATTAAAATGAGACATCGAAAGACATAGATCACATTTCATAAGCTAGAGAGGGATAAGGACACCTAGTAAGGGCTTCTGTGATTTTTCCCAGAGTCACGAGCCCATGAATGAACGGATCTCTAAAAAGTACAAGCGTGATTGTTTTCTTCTCAAGCCCAGAATTTCCACATACAAGCTCAACTAGAATTTTACAGACTCAGTCAATAATTATTTTTGAAAATGATTATCAGTTACCAAATACATAAGAAGGAACCTTAAAAGCTAGCAAAGGGAAACTGTGGGTCCTCACCATCTGATATCAGCTTAATATGTCTTGCTGATACAAGAGGTTATGAAGTGTTCTTGTCCCTATCAGAGGCGCAATATACGGAAGATAGTGCTATGGTTTGAGTAACCTGGGAGGTTGCACAAAAATGATATGCATTATTATAAAGAAGTAGCCACTCAGTGCTCGTAAGCCAGTCATCGGGAACCAAATACCATCTCAAGCTCATTGTAAGTCTCTTGGACAATATCTGCTACCTGCTTCTAAGCATTACTGCACACATATATGATCCATTTCAGAGGTTTTTTTCACCACATATGGCATGTAGGCACTAGCCAAACGACCAACAATGCGGTATTGACCTAGATGCAACGTCAGCTTCTGTTAGAGTTAGGTTGAACTAGTAAGTATGGGATGAACTGAACTGCTCACATAGGGAGTTTAGGACCTTGAGCTCACACCTATCAACAAAATCACCCCACAACTGGTGACAGCAACCTAACAGTAACCGTCTTATGGTATATATTTATATTACCGTCCTGCGTGGCTACCTCACAGTTGCATTATAACTAAAATACAAATTAGGTTAATCACTATTTTGAAGAGTGTTTTCGGCAAATGCTTATGATCATTATTCATCGATTATTCTACGCAAAGAAGCATTTTGGTTCATTAAGGCCAACACTTCATGAATGTTAATATTGACACAAAGAGCCAAGGATGTCAAGCAGATAATGTTGAGGGGCTGGATGGCGGATTGATGAACAGAAACAGTAATTGTCCATGGCTGATTCAGTGATAGTCAATAGCCCAACAAACCAACATCAGGTTTTATTACCTGTAGGAAGCACATTAGCACCATTGATCGGTGATAAACATACGACGTCCTGCAGGGCTACGTAGGTGGGACACAGCAGCAGGCTGAATTGCTTCCGTACTTGGTTTGTAGAGTTAATAATTGTCAAAGGGGAACTCCTCCTCGACGAAGAAAGTTCTGTTCACTACTTTTGATCTCTCATATCCGCGCTGTAGATATGGCATATCAGACCATCCACCACCTATCGCTGCTCATCAGCTGATTAGGGCGAGGTAGGCAAAGAAACTTCGCCTATGACAGCGTCCGCGCTGTTTACTTTTGGTCTCATAAAAATATCCGCCCAGGCCCAGGGGCGAGGTTACCAGGTTACTTGTCTAACCTCCCACGGGTCTCAGTGACAAAGGCGAAGCCTCTGTCAATTTGAGCAAGGATTTGAACTTGACAAAATATGTAAGTACATCAAATTTTATCCTGTAGCTTACTGATGAAAACAACAGCACAAAAAAAAAACCCCTTCGTACCGTTGCATGACACTTCCCAAATGAGTATGGTAAGCCAGATGTCATTGTCATTGAGAAAAATATTCATTCTGGTCGCCAGAGGGTGCATCCAGGCAGCACAAATCCATTAACCATTATGACTCAGACTTGAGTCGCAGTCGCGAGCCATAACGTAGTGAGCGAAAATACACTAAAGAAATTCGTTTACTTGCACATTGAACCCAGGGCGACACTCGGTCGAAGGTAGGCAAATTTACATTGGTTTAAAATGTGTGAGTATGCAATGTCATCAAGTTTTATGAAATGTTGCTTAAATAGTCCAGATTTAGTACGAGCGACAGAATGGCAGAAGTTCTGAAGTGGCTTATGCTCGGGGAGGGTGGGGGGGGGGGGGCGGGGGGTAGGGTACACCTGGCTTTCTACCGGATAGGGCATTAGGGGTGTGCCGTGGGACCTCGAAAACGAGTTAGGGTCAACTCGTACTCAAACCTTCTCCTACCCAGACCAAGTCGTACCAAGTTTTAAGATTTATACCGGACTCGCCCGTCATAAGTGACCAGAGCGCGGAGTCCCGGGCGTGGCATACAGACATTACAGTTGTTGCGCTTGGGTAGGGTATGGTAGCATCGGGTAAGGCAACGTCGGGTAAGGTAGGGTGGCATCGGGTTGGGTAGGGTAGAGTAGCGTCAGGTCGGGTAGGGTAGAGTAGCGTCGGGTCGGGTAGGGTAGAGTAGCGTCGGGTAGGGTCGGGTAGAGTAGCGTCGGGTCGGGTAGGGTAAAGTAGCGGGTCGGGTAGGGTAAGTAGCGTAGCGTCGGGTCGGGTAGGGTAGAGTAGCGTCGGGTCGGGTCGGGTAGGGTAGAGTAGAGTCGGGTCGGGTAGGGGTAGAGTAGTCGTCGGGTCGGGTAGGGTAGAGTAGCGTCGGGTCGGGTAGGGTAGAGCAGCGTCGGGTCGGGTAGGGTAGAGTAGCGTCGGGTAAGGTAGGGTAGCATCGGGTAGGGTAGAGTAGCGTCGGGTTGGGTAGGGTAGAGTAGCGTCGGGTTGGGTAGGGTAGAGTAGCGTCGGGTTGGGTTGGGTAGGGTAGATTAGTGTCGGGTAGGGTCGGATCGGGTTGGGTGTGATAGTAAGCTATAACTGCTACTCAATATCATGTTTGTTCAATTGTGTATGTTCAAATAATGTATGTACATACATACGTACGTATGTATGTATGCATTATGTGATATTATGGGAAACAAGATACTAACAAATGGATAGTGCATCACAATAACGGCGATGAGTGTCGGTGACTATCATGGCGGACGTACAGATATATTGTACACAAAATTTGACAGCGGTCAGACAGCGATGTAACTGTTAAAACTAAAAGTGTCTCAATAGTGTACAAAGATAAAATGATAAACATGACAGTAGAGATTCTGTTGATACTGATAATGAATGCTCTTTTGGGGTATGATGGTAAATCATTAATTTAAATCTATATTTATGGGGCAAAATCTACGATTTCTGTTTTATTTGTCTAATCTTGAGATTCATCACTGTGAATGATGTAGAGTGTTAGTGTTCATATACGTTTTGATAATTGCTGAATAATTGAGGGGTGAGCAAATCACTTAGATCCTAGAAATATTGTCTTAGAATTTATTGCCATGTCTTTGGTTATGTGGTAGTGAAAACTGCTATTCAATATCATAGACATCAAATTATTGAATAGTAATATCACGAGTAATTGATTAATCAGCTAGTTGTACTTGTGTGAGGTTGATTGAAAGTGTGTGTATGAGGTAGAGAGATTGGACCTTTGAATATGAAAATTGTTGCTGTATTTATAGGGAAAATGGGGGCTGGACATAAGTGGAAAGTTCTGATTGGTTTTGCGATGCTTGTGATCGCACGCTGTGGCAATTACAAAAGGACATGAAAGGATTCAACGTTGATTCATTGGAGGGTTAAGTTGATGATCAAAAAGTCTGATGTTAATTACTTCGAATTTTGATTTGGGTCATTGGATGGATCGAAACACGTTCTTGTTGTTTCAAAGGGATTTGGCCTGAAAGGGGTTGAACGTGATTGGCTTTGATTTGTGTTAGATGTATTCTCATATACCTGCTTATATCAGTTAATTAAATGGGTCTTATTCTGATAAGATGTGTTGATGACTGTCCAAACTCGGCGCAAATTATGTTATATCGCAACCAGCGTGCGTTATGCTGTTCTGTCTTACCATCGTTTAATTAATCATACATATCGCATGGGAATCATGTCCAAGTACAGTGTCATGCATCCAACATCACAGACATTGTAAATTTTCTGAACAAGCTGACTGTATGTATTACCACGCTCTTCCATGTATTAGTTTATTAATGAATAATTCCGCCTGTTTCTGTATGTATATATATATATATATATATATATATATATATATATATATATATATATATATATATATATATATATAAATAGTAATATCACGAGTAATTGATTAATCAGGAATAAAATGTCAGAAAAAAAGTCTACTAGTTTGTGGAACATGTTATGTTATGTAACTGTGACTGTGCGGAATATTGCGAGACGGTGTGCTTATTTGAAAAAATATACATAAATATATATATATGTATATATATATATATATATACATATATATATATATATATATATATATATATATATATATATATATATATGTATATTGATACCCCTCCCTCCCTCCCTGACCCGATGCTACCCTACCTGACCCTTCGCTGCCCTACCCAACGCTACCTGAGCCGATGGTACCCTACCCGACGCTGACCTACCTGACGCTACCCAACCCGATGCTACCTTACCCTACCCAACGTTACCCTACCCTACCCAAGCGGTCGAGCGTGTGACTCTCTGCGTGTCGCACAGGGACCATTCAGGGACCCGATGTACAAAACGAAGACCCCAAAAAAACCTACCCTACCCAACCCTCCCGAAAACGTCACACAGGGCCCCCAAAAAAGCCCCCCAAAAACCTCCCTCCCCTCCCTCCCTCCCTCCCAAAATAAAGCCCCCAAAAAACCCATTGTATAGATTGCAGCTGAAAAACATACCCCGTTGTATAAGTACGAGGCCCTATGTCGTACAAGACGATAGACCTAAAAACATACCCCGTCATTCGGCACATGTATACTACCTCTATACACTTTAGTGCCCCCCCCCCCCCATCAATCAAGGGTCATCTTTTTGCATGGTCCCATATCTTTGTTCTCAGGGTTTTGATATATGTTGTTTTCTAGATTCTAAATCCCACGGTCCTGTCAAAACACATGAGCCATTTGCAAGGAAATTGAAGATTCATGATGGTTTATAAGAATATCACTGTCTTTCAGGGCTACTTACAGTAGTAGAGTGACTGCAGGGCCTGAATTTAGCCTGACAACCATACCTAACTATCATTGGCTCACGATTGTTGGTCCTAACTTAGTCCAAACTCCCAACTGCTTTTACGGTTATTTACAAGCCTCTGATGGGCATGAAAGTTATCTGGAAGTTATCCTGCATTGCCAACTGTATTTACCGGGCAATATAGACTGTTTTCACTCCAAAATATTTAGCTGCGACTGATTCAAAAGGATGGTGAGTTTAACTTGAGGACCACTGGTGAGTTTAGGCCCTTATGCTCTTTCAGTCTGGCTGCAGCCATGTTGGACTTAAATACTGTCGATGGTAAAAGTGATATTTTGAGACGCCCACACTGTTCTGTACGTATCTGTGGGGCTACAAAGTGTGGCAAAATTGGATGAATCACTGCCGCACTGGATTTGACTGTACCCATGTTAACTGATATTACCTACATTCAGCCGTATGTACAGCACTTGTCATTACGTTGTTACTTAATTTTAGGCAAGTTACCTAAACCCTGATGGTTGACTTTCTGATATCCCATATAGGTGCGGACATGAGAGATCAAAAATAATTGGCTCGGAAGCTGTCAAAGCCTGGTGTCGGATGCAAAGTTTCTTTCCCTAATCCAATAGGTGTCCCATATCATGCTCTTGGGTCTGAAATCCCTTGTTTGTTGTCACTTTTCCACTGGCACCACCAGAAGTGGTATCAACAATATGCAAGGTTACTCATTGAAGATGAAATATGTTCATCATTGTTCCACCATATTTGGCATATATGAATCATTGCATTTTTATTTTGTTTATAGATCTATTCTGATATTATGGCGAATGTCTCAGGGACAAAGACTCCCCTTCGTACCAAGTATCCTGAGGTAGAACCGTTCAGCCATGGACACTTGAGAGTGGATGATCTGCATGAAGTATACTATGAAGAGAGTGGCAAACCTGATGGAAAACCAGTGATTTTCTTGTGAATAAGACATTTGTTTCATCTTGGCATATATTCATCGAACTGCACATGTAAATGTTGCTTCAGCCAATTTCTCATCTAAAAATGTGGCCGTTGAACCAAAATCATCATATCCGTGTGCTTTGTGAGCAGGCACGGAGGCCCAGGAGGGGGTACAAGTGGGAGTGATAGATTGTACTTTGATCCTGCTGTGTACCGCATCGTGTTGATGGACCAGAGGGGAGCAGGAAAATCCAAGCCCGCTGCAGAGCTGAAAGTAATCTCATACTTCAACATTTAATATTGAATACTTGCTTAATCAGCACACCGGTAGCACTACCAAAGTATAAGATGTTCAGTTTTTAGCATTCATCCCCTTTAAACATATTGCATGAAATAGAAGAATGTGGAGTTGAGTAACTTGGTATTCCAGGTCACTAATTTGTCTGGTTATATAAAATTGTTTGTACTTTGTAAGGGTTGTATTTTGAAAGTGTATCTGATAGAGATAATAGCATATATTTGTTGATTATCAGAACAACACAACTTGGCACCTGGTGGCGGACATCGAGAAGTTACGCAAGCATCTAGAGATTGATAAGTGGGTGGTGTTCGGAGGAAGCTGGGGATCTACCCTCTCCCTGGTGTATGCCGAGACACACCCTGACCGCGTCAAGGCTCTCATTTTAAGAGGCATCTTTACGCTGCGCAGGTGGGGTACTTGTTTACCCGTATCAAACATAATTGCTTGAATAGCCACTTTATAAAAATGTATAACTACTATCATCAGCATAAATGATTGAACAGCCTGAATGCCTGGACATCTACAAGCTAGAAATCCCCTTAATGTAGCTCAGCTCATTAGCATGGACACCTGTGATACTGTTATACCAATTGTGCCAAGAACATCCTTACTGCCAGTCACCTCCCCTGTGACAAGAATAAATTTAATGACAGGAGGGTTCACATGCAGACGGGAGTTGCTGTGGTACTACCAGGAGGGGGCTAGTCACATCTGCCCCGATTACTGGGACCAATTTATCGAGCCTATTCCGGTGGTAAGTTTTAATCACTAATTCACATAGCTTGATGTAAAAATTAGTCGTGTCGGTCATGTGACAAGCCCGTGATGTGACTGTCATGTGATTTCAGGTGGAGAGACATGACCTCATCTCAGCTTACCACAGACGCCTGACAGGTGACGATGAGGCAGCTAAGTTACTGTGTGCTCAGAGGTGGAGTGGCTGGGAAATGGCAACATCCAGACTCTATACAGACCCACAGCTGCTCAAGCGGGTCGACAGTGACATCTGGTCACTTCAGTTTGCCCGTATTGAATGGCGAGTTGTTCTCTTCCTTGTTGTATGTAGCATTGTACAGGCCTTGCTAGGTGGATATATCACAGTGTGGCATTTCCCGCGATGCCCCTCTCCCTTGAAAATGTAAAAGTGCACCTTCTTCTCATTAAGATTTCTGCTATTGACATACTCAGGGCTGGAAATTAACACCCGTCCGCCCGTCAATGATGGGTGATTTTATGGCCGGACAGGTAGATCTAGCCCAATCACACGTCCGGCTGACGGGTAACTTTTCACGGTGAACACTGTTTGTATACTACACAAACAGATAAGAACATAGCGATCCTGGCGAGACTAATCAGAGAGCGCAGCGTGTCGTCTGACAACGAAAGCTGTTCTGGCGAAAAATCAACAAGATTACTGCTTGGGTCATCTACAGTATTGTTTACACACATTCAGCATTTGTATGTCTGATGTTGATGTATTTTTACACTTGCACACAGATTATTACAAGTCTGTCTGCTCTATATACCAACTCTAAAAGACTTTCTTTGAGTAAGGCCGCTCCAAGATCAGTCAGTCGACGTGTATGGCGACTTCCCAATTGCAGCTGTATCAGTTCATTTAACACATGCACTCATAAAAGATTAGCCATGGTTACTATTAGACTAACTGTAATTTGATCTGACGCGCTGATTTAGAAGCCACATCGCTCGTGCTCATTATTCGTACTTTGATGACTTTATAGAACTCAGGGGTTAGCATCATGGTATATGTCCAATTGCAACATATCATATCAATTCAGGTTAACGCGTAAATGCTCAACAACGCCAGCCTCAATCAAGCAAACACCCCTACCACCCCGCTGTTGCTCACTTTTCCCTCTCTCTGTTCCCCCTCACAAACGCCCACCATCCTGTTTGTACTTTGGCAACAATTTGCAGGAAGAGAAAGCTCACTTTGTTTCTCTTTTCTCACACAGGCCAAGGATGAAATAATGAAAGTGCGTTTTGAACTTCCTTCACCTCTGTCACATATGAACAACATGATCATTCAAAGACCAGGTCAAAAACCTGTTGCTATTGACGATGAGCTGTAGAGCGCTTCTCTTTTTCTAAGAGCTAGCAAATTTCAGCTCTGTTTTGCAGTGGGGTGTGTGGTCATTTCTTACCGAATAGCATTTTGTCCTCAGACTGTTACTCTGTGTGTAGTCTTGGCCTGATAACATTACTAATACCGTATTATACGGTAAATAAGTCATTAAGACTGCCTGACTGTTTCCGATTATTAATAGTTGAATTTATGAAAAGGTGAAGCTGATGCTGTATTGAGAACACACACATAATCTACATATTGAGTCACATTGGCAATATTAGGGTCAATGTGCTCAACCACGCATGAAAATTTACTTTCTTCTGTATGCATGTTAATGGTAAATTCACCAATGTAGTGGCTTCACCAGTGTTGTGGCTTCATCAATGTTGTGGCTTCACCAGTGTTGTAGCTTCACCAATGTTGTGGCTTCACCAATGCTGTGGCTTCACTTGTGTATTATATCCCGTTGAGATATACCTATCACTGGGGCTTAAAAAACATTTTATGTCTAAATGTCATTGTTGTCAAAACCATCAGAATGACACAAATGACTGAAACAACGAGTATTATCTGTATCTGTTGTGTGTGAGTATGGCTCCACCAGTCTGGTTAAGTAGAGGTTTGTATATCAGAGGTTCTGTTTACCCAGTATGACTGTTCAGCTCCACCTGGTCCTGATTGATGGTCATGCAGCTATGATGTATGCACCTGTGTATTGTGCCACATAGGTTTACACTTAATCTGCTTTGTATTTACCTCCTCATCATCAGTCCAGCATGACACTGAACTGGGGTTCTCCTTATCACCAGCCCACCCTGACACTAACCTGGGGTTCTTATCACCAGCCCACCCTGACACTGACCTGGGGTTCTTGTCACCAGCCCAGTATGTCACTGACCTGGGGTTCTTATCACCAGCCCATCGTGACACTGACCTGGGGTTCTTATCACCAGCCCAGTATGTCACTGACCTGGGGTTCTTGTCACCAGCCCAGTATGTCACTGACCTGGGGTTCTTATCACCTTATCACCTGGGGCCCATCGTGATGTCACTGACCTGGGGTTCTTATCACCAGCCCAGTATGTCACTGACCTGGGGTTCTTATCACCAGCCCAGTATGTCACTGACCTGGGGGTATGTCTGACCTGGGGTTCTTATCACCAGCCCAGTATGTCACTGACCTGGGGTTCTTATCACCAGCCCACTATGTCACTGACCTGGGGTTTTTATCACCAGCCCAGTATGTCACTGACCTGGGGTTTTTATCACCAGCCCATCGTGACACTGACCTGGGGTTTTTATCACCAGCCCAGTATGTCACTGACCTGGGGTTCTTATCACCAGCCCACTATGTCACTGACCTGGGGTTTTTATCACCAGCCCAGTATGTCACTGACCTGGGGTTTTTATCACCAGCCCATCGTGACACCCAGTATCACCAGCCCAGTATGTCACTGACCTGGGGTTTTTATCATCAGCCCAGTATGTCACTGACCTGGGGTTTTTATCATCAGCCCATCGTGACACTGGCCTCGGGTTTTAATCACCGGCCCATCGTGACACTGGCCTCGGGTTTTAATCACCGGCCCAGTATGTCACTGACCTGGGGTTTTTATCACCAGCCCAGTATGTCACTGACCTGGGGTTCTCCTAACATCTCCATTTTAGTTAATTTCCAGCCCTGCATACTGTATGTGTATACAGACCAACTGTGTGCATACAGATCACCTGTTTGTGTTTACAAACCGACAGCATGTGTGTACAGACCAACTGAACGTGTGTTATGACTGTCGACCAAGTGGATGGTTTTATCTACAAACTCAAACATTATGCCACTGTCTCTGGTTTCAGTCACTATTTTGCTAATGGTGGATTCTTTACCCATGATTCTCAAATTCTGGACAATGTTGAAAAGATTCGTCACATACCGTGTACAATTGTACAGGGACGTTATGACCTAGTCTGTCCTGCAGAAACAGCTTGGGGAGCTCCACAAGGTAAGTTACTATCGTGGTGTTAAAATCTTTGGCCAGGTACGGTTAAATGTTTTTAGTAGGGAGTGACCACCTCTATTGACTCGTCACCAGTAACTTCTTAATGACTTTGTAGGTCAAAGGTCATTGGATGTAATCTATAAAAGACATAATAACTACCTCTTATGTTGCTCTGTGATGTTTAGAGGTGGCCAGAGGCAGAGTTCAACATGGTGCCTGATGCAGGGCATTCAGCCAAAGAACAGGGCACTACTTCCTTGTTGGTTCAGGCAGCAGACAAGTACAAGACACTCTAGTGCAGATGAGAGATTAACTCCATGCCTGCAGTGTGTAACTGCAATATTGTCTTCATTCCAGAATAACACACTTTTGATGGTGTAATCAATCAAAGAATTACACATCACTTATGGTGTCTTCTTGCCATTTTGTCCTGATGGAAGATTTATTTTCCATGACTGAATTGAGTGGGTATGAATGCTCTAATTGCAACAGGAGTGTCATTATTCAGGGAAATTACTGTGAACTGATTAATTCTTCGTCCATTATATACTGTTAATTATTGAACATAAATTTATTTTGTTTTGAAATGATAGCAACTCATAATTGGCCATATTGTCGGCTATATTTAACATTCAATCGTTGAATACTAATAACCTTGTTTGACAAGCATGAAATCATAAAAGGAATAACAGAAAAATCTGTAAATAACAGACGTGATTTTGCATACTAGATCTTGGGTGTGATTTTACTCAATTGATGCACCGGACTTTTTCTGGGCACAAGCCTCGTTGAGGAATTGAATGTATGCTTGTTTCTGAGGTCCTGATGTGGGAATGAAATGACCACCTGAGTGGCGAAGCACCTTGGGGTCTTTGAAGTAGGGCAAAAGTTCCTCACTCATATCTGTTAGGAACAGTCAATTAAATGAAAAAAACAGGGTTTTACATTTGAACAAGTTGAGATTGCCATGGTGATGGATGAGGATGATTGCGATGTTTGATGTGAGCCCCATAGGAGACATTTCTCTATCAGCGTAAACTGATTCTCATGTCCCCTCCTGGGATGGAAGCCAAACGTGAGGCCGCGAAAGTCAAGGATACGAGTTTTAACAAATTGTCACCAACCTCAATCTCAACAGCTTATATTATAACGGAATGCTTTGATGAAATCATTGCAAAGAATTTTCATCGGTCTAAACAAACATGTTTGCCGTAAAAAGGCTAACCAATGGTTCTTTAAAAATGCTAAGCCCACTTACCCTTTTCAATTACTCTGTCTGTTTCTCCAAAGACATGAAGTGTGGGTATGGTGATGGGAACTTTGTAGAGGTCGTCATGAGGTTGTGACCTGCTTTTAAACCCGGCTACCAGTATAGCAAAGTTGAACTGGAAGGGACACTCTGAAATCACAGAGCAGTTTCTGTTGGTGATTAACACAAACTGACTGCACATAAAATGCTGCCATGGTCTATAATCACAAAAATAAAAAGCCTCCAATGTGATGGGTTTATCCTAGAGTATGGTGCTGGTTGTGTGCTCATATCAACACATTGCCAGTAATGTTTTTATACCGACAATATACCGATATTATGAAGGAGTTGCAAAATGATGGAGTGAACCATGCGGTCTGTACCTGGTCCCTGTTGCTGCAACATGCCACATATAAGGGATACCATTGATGCCCCTTGGCTGAAACCAAGCACTCCATCAAATGGTCCCTGTGCACACACAAGCAATATGTCCATATTCCCCACCACAAAATGTATGAATCAGAAAGAAACCAGCCCCTTCCTTACATCAGTGGATTTCTTACTGAAATAGGCAAACATTTATTGCCTTTAAAAAATATTTCATACAACCTAAACTTCACAGTTCGGGTCACCATGAACCATTGCAATGACACCTCATTTCACTTGAAATACTAGTTGATGTGTCACCTGCTCTTTGAATGCCTGAATTACGACAGCAAGGGACTCCTCGTATCCTTTACAGCAATCCGTGTCATCCTGGGCATGGTAGTAATCATCAGGTCGAGAGAACCACCAACCCCGCGCATCTACACAGAAAACATCCCAGTGGAATACCAATAAAAATGAATTATTATCAAGATTTTCTTAATTGACAGATATGGTATTTGGGTAGTAAAATGACCTTGTCCAATGTGGTGTGGTTGTTGGGTAAGATAACCCTCAAGGATGAGCAATAAGATGTTATCCTGCTACAAGACCAGATTATGAATAATTTTACCTGAGCTTTTATTCCCATCATCACCTTCACTGTCTGGCAAAGGGGGCACTACATTTGGTGCGGTAATGTAAACTGAAACCAAAAAATATATTCTATGTGATAGCAGTAGATGTCTTCTGTTGACCCTGTGGCAACAGAGTTATGTCATCCTAACACTTTTCAATTTTGCCCCAGCCAAAAGGTGCAAAAAATACCAATTGAGTCTTATAGCAGAGGGGCCCTATAGCATTCTCCATAAAATAAGAATTTTGAAGAAAATTATCTGGCCTTAAAAATCATTCATATTGATGCAAAAATCCTAATGTTAAAGCTATGGTCATTTTGTGAAATACAGTACCATATTAATCAAATTTGTGAACCCTGATATGACGAGGATGCTTCAGAGAAAATATGTGAATGCACCAATGATGACCATTTGCTATGTGACATCGCACATTGAAAGTCTGGAGTACACAGGAGTTTTAACTATTAATGACATTAGATTCATACTGAATATGCTTGCATACTTGGTTCTGCATGCTTCTTTATTATCTTTCTTAAAGATCCAGTTCGTTCCCTGAAAGTCTGCCCATCTTGTCTGAAATCAGAAAGGAATAAATGGCTATGAAATCATGGTTAAGATACATACACTGGGATAAAACAATGGTAAGCCATAATAAGTGTATCGTTACAACTTCAAGATTCGACAACGAAACTTACATTTCTTCTAATACAAATCTGACCCCAGCCTATATACACTGATTAATAGACATTGTTATTATATCATTTGACAGCTGAACAAAAATTCAATAGAATCTATTACACCTGTATATATCGTAGGGCAGCATGGATGAAATATAAATAATTAAGTCCACAGATTTTTTACCCTTACCTATATCCATGGATACAGAGTATCTGAAATGTCACACACATCATCTTAATAAGACGGTGAATTATCGCTCATTTCCATAACCCAACACATTGGTCAATCTACAAGATTACGAATGTGGTAAACTTGAGTACTTAGATTATCAACTTAAATCATTAATTACCCTCAATAAGCTAGAGTTAGCATTAGTATTAGAAGCCATCGTGAAGGTTGTGGCCGTAAGCGAAAGCAATCAGCACCTGATCGTGGTTGTACGTTATGACTTATCTTTTGACTTCTGCTAGGTGCGTTCAAGGTGCGTGAATCCATTTACCAAGCAGCAGGAATCATGGAATAATGAGGCTCCCTCGTAGCTTCATGCAGGACCCAAGAGACAGACAGGCGTTTTTCTAATCATTGAATGAAAAGGTCTTCCTTCACGGACACCTCTGATTTTAACAGGCCCCCATTAATTTTCAAAATAAGGGAAGCTGAAATAAGTTCGGTTGATTTGATTCTGGTTGATACGGTTAACACAAATTTTGTTTATTTTCTTTCACTAGGCAAAGAAACTCCGCCTCTGACAGCGCCGCGCTATTTACTACTTTCGATCTCTCACATCCGCGCTGTCCTAAAGTGGCACCAGATCATCAAATCACCAGGGTGCCTTGTCTATTCTTTCATATGATCACAAATTTGAGTAGCTCCGGTCTAACGGTTATAAAGGAATCTACTCGGACGTCTTGTGGGGCTACATTTTGAGACGAACAATTTATAATAGTGAAAATGAGAAGTTGGTAATGTACAGGTTATAGCCCGTCATCCCTCCTATCCCCATGTAAACAGGTTGTCCTTCCTATCCCCATGTCAACATGTCGTTCTTTGTATCCTCATGTCAACATGTCGTCTTTCCTATCCCGATGTCAACATGTCGTCCTTCCTATTCCCATGTCAACATGTCGTCTTTCCTATCCCCATGTCAACATGTCGTCCTTCCTATCCCCATGTCAACAGGTTGTCCTTCCTATCCCCATGTCAACAGGTTGTCCTTCCTATCCCCATGTCAACATGTCGTCCTTTGTATCCCCATGTCAACATGTCGTCTTTCCTATCCCGATGTCAACATGGCGTCTTTCCTATCCCCATGTCAACAGGTTGTCCTTCCTATCCCCATGTCAACATGTTGTCCTTCCTATCCCCATGTCAATATGTGGTCCTTCCCATACCTGTGTCAACATGTTGTCCTTCTAATCTTGTCTTTCTCTTCATGCCTACTACATAGTAATGTTTTTCTACAGCCGTATCTTCGAGGACTTAAGCACTCGAGATTTCGTACATTGCTCGGGGCATTATTCAGGGCGTTTACATCGGTGATATCGATTAAATGTGTTTTTAACGAGGTCTTATCATAGATCGCTTGATTGCTTGAATCGCTGTAACCTTTAAAGGGGAAACATTCGATACTTTTTCGTTATTTTACAATATTTTCTATATTACCCCACACCAAACCATATGCTTCAATTAATCTCCTGACTCGATGTGGCTACCTGCCTAATGTTTCCGTGGGCCGCCCCTGGGAAACTTTGCGATCAGGTCCATAGCAATATATATCTCGAAACGTTGCTGGGCTCTGAGAGGTGTTTGGTCAAAGTCTGCTCGCTTCAATTAATCACATGACCTTCGTCGCCACACCTACGCTTCTGAGTTGAGTAGGGGGGAGGTGTGAGGGGTGAGGGAGTTTTACCGGTGAAAGTTGCTATGAGACTTGGAGTAAATGTTATTCACTAGAGTAGAGCGCCATGACGGACACCAACCTGGCCGCTTTGCTGCACGGCAAGGGCGACTTGAGACTGGTAAGTTATTGTTATGATGTATATTATGCTGTCGTTAGAAGAAAATATTTCTG
This sequence comes from Urechis unicinctus, assembly GCA_034190875.2. Classification (NCBI taxonomy): domain Eukaryota; kingdom Metazoa; phylum Annelida; class Polychaeta; order Xenopneusta; family Urechidae; genus Urechis; species Urechis unicinctus. Next base: position 28,290,273 of record CM067349.1, read on the forward strand.
CAGATTACCACGGCCATTAATGAGTGTCATGCCGGGTGGGGTGGCTGGATGGGCCGGGGGTTAAGAATGGAAGATGTACTTTCTTGGTAAATGCGGGATTCTCTTTGGCAAGAAGAGGGTCTACCTTTCCAGTCAGCTTATGGGTGCCTTGTGCACATTTTTTCTCGAGTGAACCTTCTCAGCGTAGCTATAAAATCTGTGGTACAACCACCTCTGTGAAATGGCCACCTTTATCATACAACCATCCTCCTTGCACGACCAGCATTATAGCAAGACAACTCGTAATATACGACACAACCACCTTCATTGTTCGATAGTATTCATGAAGGTTTTTTTTTATGATAGACGACCTTCATTGCACAACAACCATCATAAAATAACACCCTACGCAAAATGACCTTAGCTCATATTAACTAGTAATCAGTAAAAATCGACCCACTATCGCAGGTACTCGTAATATCTCGGCAAATACCGTTGGTGAGTTTATGTTTTCGGGGTAAACCACAGAAAATAAAAGGTAGCAATTGACACACATAAGCAGTAGCTCCACCTCAATGCCACCCAACCCCCACAACCAGGACCAAGACCACGGGCATCTGATGATGACCGCCTTTTTGTTGTCTAGGAGGAGATAGCCGTACCAGAGCCAGGACAAGGAGGTAATGGTTAACTCAAATTGATCAATTGTAAAGCTGCTCAAGTGTTCAAGCAGTTAGACGTACGGGCACTCGAGTCATAAAACGCCTCTCCTCTCCAGACTTCTAAATATATAAAGAAGCCAGACAGGAGGCACGTTTTATGACTCACGTGCCTGTGGTAAGACGTATCTGTCATCCCCATAACCAAACAGTACTGCAGAATTTCGTTCAATATGTAGAAGTGCAGATATCGGTGCATTCCACGGGAATCTGTGGGACAGATATCCACCTTTACAAGGAGGGTGGCTTTGGAAAGTTCCAATGGACATCCCCTTATGCGTTGGGACATGAATCCAGTGGTATTGTTAGTAAACTGGGTCACGGGGTGACCCATTTAAAAGTCGGTAAGTGAGTTGATACGGTCGATGAGTCGGTAAGCTATTTGTTGATACCAAGTTGTTAACATGCTGTTAATGGTCTAGCTGCTGCAGGTGTATCATATCATAACATTGGTGTACCATAAAGGTGACAGAGTTGCAGTGGAACCAGGCTATGCATGTGGGAAATGCAACTTCTGTAAGAAAGGGCGCGCCAATCTATGCTCCAAGATGATTATAGTTGGATTCCCTACTGTCCATGGACTTCTCGCGCGTTATATCGTGACTACTGCAGATTGCTGCTTCAAGTGATGACTTTATAGTGATTTTTAAAAAAATAATATTATCACACATCGTTATGAACTTAATAAAAATAAAAAGTCAAATGCATGGCCTGCTAGTATGTGTGATTTGTTATCAAGAAGAATGAAGTTGAACGTAGTCCACTCTTTTTATCCTGCAGGCTACCTGATCACGTGTCATTCGAGGAGGGAGCAATGATAGAGCCACTTTCTGTAGCTGTGCATGCCTTCAGAAGATGTAGGATGTCTATAGGGGACACTGTACTGGTGTGTGGAGCTGGAACCATAGGATTGATGTGTCTATCGGTGGCCAAAGCCATGGGGGCATCCGCTGTGGTTATTACAGGTGGGTTATATTTATTACGAATATTTTATACTTAAAAACGTGTTACTTGGTATTTTTGCAAACACACTAAGGCAGTGGAAAGGCATGAAACAACAGTGCTCGACAAAATTGTAGTAGATACACTAAGTAATGCTATGTAGCGGTAGCTTAATGTATATCTTTATAATAGGCATTAGAATATGCCATGGCCAAAATGATGCAACCATGTTTGTACGTGCTGGGTGTACTGGATCCCCGCCAAACACTCTAAAGTTCATGACACATCTTGTATAACGTAGATCGTTCACCATATTTTTTTAATTTCATGAGACATCAAATTCGTAGAACCAGCCCCAATGTTCTCATTGGATCAAAAAAAGTAACTCTTACCATATGTTTTGTTTATCTTGGAGTTTGATCAGATAATACTCATACTTCCTCTCTTTGAACAGATTTATGCCCCAACAGACTGGCTTTGGCCAAAACAATTGGAGCAGATCACACAGTCCTGGTGACCACAGAAGATGCTGAAAAAGTCGCTATACAAGTGATTACAGCTCTTGGGGCACCCGCTGACGTTACCTTTGAGTGTGTTGGCTTTGACACTACTGTTCGAGCGGGAGTGTGTGTGAGTCTATGGGAACTACATACAACTTGTGAAAAGTGGTTTGAAAAGTCACATTGCAACATGCATCAAATGTGTATTTTTGTCTTCTTAGGCTACAGAGAGAGGAGGCGTTCTGGTGCTGGTGGGGGTCGAACACGAACACGTCACTCTCCCACTCCAAGATGTCGTATGTCGAGAAGTGGACATTATACCTTCCATCCAATACGTTAACACGTAGGACATAATTTTCACTTGTATGCCTCTATAAGATTCAACGTTTGGTATAACAAAATTAACATTCAATCTGATGTAAAACATGAATGGAATATAGTTACGAAAGTGAAAAGAAGAATGTTATTTTCCCTCTAGACTTCATTCCTCCATAATGTTAAACTTTTATGGGTTATAACGTGAATTACTCATGTACACTCAATAATTTTAAAAAATCAGTAGGTTTATCTTAATCAGATGTAACTGATGTTGTAATACTGTTTACTGCCGTTGCTTTGTTTGAGCAGGTTTCCCACTGCCATAGCTTTAGTGGCGTCGGGACAGGTGAACATCAAACCGCTTGTCACTCATCACTTCCCCCTGACAAGCTGTCTGGACGCATTCAATACCGTCATGTCCAAAGAAAGCGGTTCCATCAAGGTCATTGTCGATTGCTTCAAGGCATGATATGGGTCGTTTTCTCTATTTGCATATCATCGAATCCTCGCTATTGTTACTTCCGAAGACTCTTCAATAAATTCATATTTAAAGACAGCTAGGTTATGAAGACCAAAGTGCAATAACCCAACGCGAGGGGAACACGAGCAAGAACACTAGGGAATGTTATTTTGGAAAATGAGAACTGATAGTTGAACATCGCACCTTGCTAAATCAAGGGGTTATGTACGCTTGTAGTGAAACTTTTCTAAAGTGTTTGCTTAAACTCATTATTACACACAATCGCCCCTGTGCACTACTGTGAGTGCCCCAGTGTATCACACAACTCAGACTAGTGTTAGACTGATCTCTTTATTCAATATGGACCGTCAACAACTTTGGTCTGTCCACAGGTACAACTGGGCACTGATGCATGTACACCAAGCATGTGGGTCCTACAACATACACATAAACTCAGCTCAAAACACAAACAACATCCTAATGCATGAACCTGATCATAGTGAACCTGTAATCATAATGCTATATCTGGAATCTACATGTCATGTTCTTCCAAAACACTCTTCAAACTCTCGACAGTAGTCATGGCCATTCGGCATTGCTCCAGGAAATCTGAGAGCTTTCTCAACCCAGCACTATCAGCATTTGCAACCTTAAGCCATTTCTCCAACTCGTCTCGAAAGGCGTTCGCCACTTGAAATGGGTCACCGAATCTGGATTCCAGTCTCGCCATCGCCTCAGAAAAGGCCTGATCTGTAGCAACGTAAAAATACCCCTCTACGACTTCTCTTGCATCACCTCCGACGTATCTCTTGAGATAATGTATGGCTTCATTTGCAGGGATTCCTCTACTCTCTATTAGTGTCTGGAATGCTGTTCTCCATGCTGGGTACTTGAGGATGTCTCAATTGAACACACCAGGCTCTGGCATTGGCAGCCGGCTCAGTGCGAGTTGCTCCACAAGTGCCTTAGTGGCCATCAAGAATTGCTGAGAGTCCTCTCTCTTGTAATCACTATCTTGTGCCGAAGTGTACTGAGGAGTGAACTCCTTGGCATCTGGCCTGAGTCCTGACGTCTCCCCTTTGTAGCGACTCGTTTGTGTTAATGTTTGTTCAGGAATAATGTCCTTCATGTCCGGCCCGAGTCCTGAGCTCTCTCTATGGTGTTGCCTTATTTGAGTGGAGGTATGTTTTGAGACAAAGTCATAATCCCTGGGCCCAAGTCCTGATCCTTCTATATGGTGATGACCAGTATCTTGGGAAGTTTGAGACCCATATGTGAGCTGTCTCTGAACACTCTTCTCCCTGCTCAGGATCTGTGACAGGGCGTCTTCTTGGGCGGTAGCAGCACTTATCTCCTCCTCCAGACGGACCTTCTCTAATTTCATTCTCAGTTTTATCTCCTCAGTCTTTATCTGAATTTCCTTTTCCAGGCGGTTTGTCTCTATTTCCATCTCAAGTTGATGCTCCTGTTGTAGGTACTGCTGCTTGACTAGTAGTGCGGCCTTCTTAGCAGCTGCTCTTGCCCGAGCGCTGGTGGACGACTTGCTACTAGAAGACTGTGAATGTTGTGATACACTATCTTCTGGGTTGATCTTGGCCGACACCTCCAAAGCCTTGAGTGTCTCCCTTGCCTCCTCTATATGTCTTGCCATACTCATGAAATGTTCCTCATGTATTGTGACTTTGTTTGGTTCCAGCTTAGTGACTAGTTGCAAATACACTCTATGCTCATTGCGAAAGTTGCGGAACGCAAGGTCGAGGTCGTCAAAGCGCTGTTGAACCTCATACAGGTCTCCGGAGCCAGTCGCGGCATTGAAGGTTGAGAGCTTCTTCGTCACGTTAGAAGCATGTCCCCCTCTTGTTCTTGCTTGATGGACAAGCTTCTCTCGAAGAATCTCTTCATCGTAAGCGGGATTTGGCTTCCTTTCCCTCTGTGTCAAGGCATATTCATCAAAGTCCAGTTTGTCGTCCCGGAATCTGGCCATGACGGTGTATTGGTGTCCGATGAGGAGTTACAGAGTCCACCAAGTCCAAGTAGCTGATCCACCAAGTCCACGTAGATGATCCACCAAGTCCACGTAGATGATCCACAAAGTCCACGTCAATAATATGTGTACCCTGAACTAATATGGAGCAAGCTGTGAAAGATGAATAATCGTTTCAAATATTTCACTAATATTGTGAAGTGTAATATTTCTGATCCAGTCAGTTGCAAATATTCTCTCAATAGTCAATGTAGCAGTTTTGCGTGTGAAGCAACTCCGAATGTTTATTACACAAAGGTAGCGCTCATCTGAAATGTCTCACTGGTACTGTACTACTTGCGCTACACAAAGTACTTCGGATTATCACACTACCGATCCATCGCTGTATTTGAGTCCAAGGTCACGGCCACGTACGTGTGCCGCGTCAGGATGAAGGTCACGGCCAAGGTCACAGCCGCCTACGTGCGCCACGTTCAGAAGTCACGGCCAAGGTCACAGCCGCGTACATGCGCCACGTTCAGAGGTCACGGCCAAGGTCACAGCCGCGTACGTGCGCCACGTTCAGAGGTCACGGCCAAGGTCACGAGAGCTGCGTCTGAGAGCCACGTCAGAGTGATGGGTCGCGGCTGTCAGCTTGACAGCAGTTGTTGACTGTGAGTGCCCCAGTGTATCACACAACTCAGACTAGTGTTAGACTGATCTCTTTATTCAATATGGACCGTCAACAACTTTGGTCTGTCCACAGGTACAACTGGGCACTGATGCATGTACATCAAGCATATGGGTCCTACAACATACACATAAACTCAGCTCAAAACCACAAACAACATCATAATGCATGAACCTGATCATAGTGAACCTGTAATCATAATGCTATATCCGGAATCTACATGTCATGTTCTTCCAAAACACTCACTAAGTACCAAACATGTGAAACTGGCAGTTTGCCTGATGGATCTAAAAATACAGAGAATCACTTTACCTGGTCATAAGTTGCCTTGAAAGAATGCATACTATCTAAAACTCCAAAACTTCTGCAACTTTCATCATGTGTCTGACAATCTGACTTTAGGATCTGCTTTCAAAAAAAATGGTGAGATTACTACTCAGAAACTTCACACAAAGGTTATTTTGTGCAAACTATATTTCTTATGTTGCTGCAGCATAATTACAAACACAAAATATCAGCTTATCTTGCTAGAATATGTTTTAATGTCCACACAAAAAAGGTACTAAAAAACAGGACTATTTTCCGCGCGCGCTAATACGCGCCAACGTCGTGAATCGCCCAAAAGCAATAATGTAGAAGGGAATAGTTAGGCATAATAAAGACAAAAGATAGGGATCTTTAACAAAAACGTGATGCGCTCGGCGCGGCAGTTACAACTACCTTTAACTGCCTTTATTACAATGGTACATGGTCTAGTTCAGTGGGTCGGTGATGGCGGTGAGTGGACTACGGCGGGGGGGGATGTGTATGTAGATCACTGTTAGGTAGCGGAGGGGGTGTCTTGGCTGGTGTTATTGGATGGGGAGCGGTTGTCAAATTCGGCAAAACTAAAGCGCTACCCAATTAGGGAACGGCCTCTTATGTTGCCACTGCTACTAATAAAAAAGGTAAGGCCGGTTTCATGTTGAGGGTGGCAGGGGCACTAGATTATTCGTTCAGGATTGAAAACCATTTCATTAACCTCATTTATCCATAAAAGGAGAAGATTTCGCCGAATTCATGGCCAGCATGCGTTATGTTACTGTGTTAAGTTCATTTAATCGGGAATCGTTTCTGGCATAACACTGCGTTATCTTTTCGCATTCTGTATTAACAAGTCACCGCACGCGTCAATAATATCCGTGGCAGAAAAGAACGGTTCACACGAATCAGGCGAATAGTGCTCACACTTGCAGCGATAGAAAATATATCAGTGGATACCACCGTGGCTGGAGCAAGCTTGACACTGCGTTGCACGGTAAGGGACTCGTATTTATGACAGATAACCTTTGATCTTAGTAGGCACCTTTACGTAAAAGCACACACTTCTTGTTCTGATATACCACTGGCCCGATTGAAACTACTTTGGTCCCCGTGATTGATAAGGTTCGGACACGATATACACCTGAATTCCACAGAAATTAAATAAATATATTTGCATATGTGTGCGTGTTAATTCATATGCTTAACCGCTTTAATCATCAACCCAGACCCATGGTAATATTAGAAGTGTGCATGGGTTTTCTAGGTGGATAAATTGCTTAAACAGTATGTTGTGAAGCTTTTAAAATTACCAACGCATTTCATTGCTCTTTGAAAGTATACTGATGAAACAGGGCACGGATGTGCTCTCTAAAGTTTGACGCGTTGCTGAAGGGGAGATGCGCAGTTTTCAAAATGACAAAACGTTCTTTATTTTAATACTGTTAGATATATGTTAACGGAAATACCACAATGCGTTGTTTTGTTTTCCATTCTTGCAATTGAATGGATTGACTATAGTATTTTGCGTGATTTCATTTACACTTGATAACAGATAACATGTCGCTTTAAAGGAAGTCCATTTAAACCATGTCAATGGTTTTGTCGAGCTATCTGCCCAGCTGTCCTCGAAATCGCAGGCTATAATCGCTGTATTCCCCAGCTCTTTTATATATATGTATATATAGATGTATATATATATATATGTATATATATATATGTATATATATGTATATATTTATCCATATATCCATATATGCATATATACATACATGTAATGAAACATATATATACTTGTAGTATTTGTTGTCATATTTGGTTTCAGTCGCGGCCTTCCTGGCGATCTTATTTTACACCTCCAAAATGTCCCGGTTGTGGTGGCGGTCACGGAGAGCTACCTGTAAGATCGTTCTTATTCTTTTCTTTGTTCTCCTAGTGGTCCTCATCGCACGTGTGCTAACTCAGTTGAACCAAGCTCATCCCAATTATATCACGGCCAAAAACAGCACTCCTCCCAGCAGCCCCAAATTAACAGCAATACCAAGCATCCCAGAATCACATGTGCATCCGGGCATCTCATCCCGAGCACCAACTCTCACTTGCGAGCAAATGATCACATCTTCATTACAATCTGAAATATTGTGTCTCCGTGATAATAAAACTGCTATCAGGACACTTTTTAAGTCCTCCAAAAATGGAACTTGCTACAGAAAGGGGACCCATGAAGTGACGGCAAAGGGAGATTGTAGCTGCGCAACAGGGTGGCATGGGCGATACTGCAGTATCCCAGATATTGTGCACCTGTCCAATTATCCCAAGAATTACAGCGTGCACATCAGGGATGTACCTAGAAGAATCATCTATGGTTTCCCATTTCTGCAAGAATTCGAAATGCTTGAAGCTCGTCCGAATTGAATGACCTGGTTGATATATTCATCATTGTCGAATCAAATTTTACATCCTTTGGCGAAAGCAAACCTAAGGTTTTATTAGAAAAACTGAAGCGAGGATACTTAAAAGAATTCCAAAGTAAAATATTTCATGTGAGTTTGGATCGTTTCCCAGAAGAAGCCCATAAGAATGGCTGGATCATTGAGGATCTATTGCGTCACGTGATTTTCATACAAGGAGTGTCTGCCATTAGTAATCTACGAAAGGACGATGTTTTCATAGTAACAGATTGTGATGAATTACCAGCGTGGGAAAGTATTTTCTTCCTCAAATACCACTCCGGTTATCCTGAACCAGTTGGGTTTAATTTGCGCTACACTGTGTATGGATTTTTCTGGTTTGGTAAGAACCGCAACACTCATGTATATGCTGCCTGCTCTATCGGGATGTTAGAGGAATTATTTGGAAATAATCCATATCATCTTCGTGGGGCCCATCGCTATCTGAAAGCTGATAAGCTCTGTAATCATACATGTAAACCTCGAGCCTGGAGTTTTGGAAGCCCTAGTATGCCCAGTGGTTGGCATTGTTCTTGGTGCCTCAGGCCTAGTGCAATACGCACTAAGCTACTGGCAGCACAAGTCGATGATGGGCCCCGCTGGGGAAGCTTCAAGAAGAAAACAGAAATCGACTACATCGAGAAGCTGATTGAGGACGGTGTATGGTTTGATGAAAGCACGAAACATATTCGTGTTGAGGACAGGGACAGTCGATGGTATGCTCCGCTCTACTTACTTAATCATCCAGAGATAGCTTCACATATTCTCATTAAAACTTCCAAACGACTACAAATGGACATGAATATCACAGGTGTACTGTAATTGCATTTTATGGTTTGAATGCTTGTGTCGGCGTAGTGGACCATCCACCGCGGGGATACGGCATTAGGTGAATTTGTACTTTATGGTATGTCTCTTTCAATTAATGCTTTCTTGTGCGTGATCGTGTCGTGCTTCCGTTTCATTGTATCGTTCTAATCGTATATTCTATTTGGAAAAAAAATATTCGATTCTGTCTGTCTGTTTGGCATTAGTTTTACGAGGTAGTTGCTACAGATCTTTTTAACAGTACATATGGATTCCATTAAAGACCAGGGTGTGTGACAGTTGGCTTGCTTAATAATTTCATAATTGGGCCGTTATAACTGAATAGTTGACTGGCCCTCTTGTAGAAAGTACACACATTGTTATGGTAACTTGTATACACAATTTCTTTATCTGTTCGACCCATGATAATCTTGAAAACAGTAGTGTTTAACAAGAGGCTATTATCACCAATGATATTCCATGGCAGTTTCCTCGGCAGAAACCTTGACACATAATGTATACTCATGGAATACCTTATAATGGTTATTCATGATGATGATTTGATTGCAAAATGAAGCTTAGCAGTGATTCATGTTTGGTACAAGGATAATGTTAATAGATATACTTGAGATCTTCACTTTTATCTTGTGAAACTCATATCTAAATGCAATACTCATCTCTATTGAGCCAATACAAGGGGCTAAGATAAACATGTTTGATAGACCAAGCTTAAGATCCAAAATGATAGATTATGTAGTTTGTGGATCATCTGTGCTTCCTATATCAAAACTGAATCACTCCACTCCAAACAGAGTCCAACCATGCATGTCTGAGAGGGTCACATAAAACGACATGCTTTAAAACAGGGGAGGTCGAAGGGGTCAAATAGACAACTAGAGCTAGTAAATAACCCAATTAAAAGGTTCCACAACACTAAGAGCGGACCCTATTGCATCAGCAACACCTACCACAGATCCTCAGATATTCTGGCAAAAACCTGATATGATTGAGAGATGATGAATCTTAAAATGCAATTGAATGAACAAAATGAGAATATAGAAACGAATGTAAGCAGTAATCACGTTGCTTGAAGTTCTGTCATGATGAATCACCAGATCAGGGAGGTCATTAGTGCTGACACTAACAGTGGTTAAGATGATGATGGTTACAATCATTTTGATGATGATAATGATAGTTATGAAGAGGAGGATAATGTTTGATGGTGATGATGATGGTGATTGCTATGATGGGAATAATAGTTGCTGATGACCACAGTTGTGATGATGCTGCTATTAAAATTATTGCTTTTGCTCAACGATATTTTTAAAGCAAGAACACAACTTAACGAATTGTAAACCCTGAAAATGCTACAAAATGAAGGATGCATGTACATGTCATTAATTGCTGTCAGCCACCTGCTTCGGACGAGCACCTTCAGTAGTCCCCACACAGCCACCGGAGACTCCATCACATAGTAAGGCCAACCATACACTGCTGCAGCATACTTGGCATAATGAGCACAATTCTTCACAGTCATCCACGGCTGGAGGCGGGGTCTATTGGGGTCGTCTACGCCCATGTCAGTCAGGTCTGCAGCGCTGGCGGCTTGGATCAAGTTGAACCTTCTTTCCTGGTCTTTATCCATGAGGATCAGTGGTGCTAGCGTGTCGGTGGCAACTGTGTCTACTGGCTGGTCCTGTTATACAGGTCACTGTGGCGGGTTATATATGCAATTCACTTTGTACATCCTCAAGTTATCATATTCATTACAAGACAGAACACTCATGCCAATATAAATATGTGGTTGATATTATAATGTAGGCCAAATATAAGTTGGCTTTATTTGACAGATTGAAGTGTTTGCATGGAGTTCATGGAATAATGCATATTTTACAAGATGGTTAATTCTTCAACTTGTCAAAACAGTACATGGAATAGTTCCTCCACAATCTTGGCCAGGTTCTGAATCTCGGGATGCCCGTGTAGTGCATCATATCTGCCAGGTCTTGAACCCTGTCAAATAAATAACATATAAACTGGCTGATACACATAGATCAATGTTTTGATATTGTGTGAATGGGTATAAGCTATAACAGTTAAATGAATATCTCTTCTAATTTGCCCTGTGATCCTGACTTTAGTCGTGCGAAATTGGTATTGCCCCGTGCTCGGAGTCTAGTTTTCAGTTCTCCGCTGACTTTTCTGTGGTGATCAGCCCCTGCTGATATTGAACTCATTGATTCAGACACTAAAGGACAAGCCGATAACTCAGTCTGGCATCCAACGAGGCGAGGACGAATCACAGTCTCGGTGTTCTACAAGGTGTGCACCAGGATTCACACCATCATGAACAAACCAGATACTGACCCGTCTGTGCTCATTTCTAAAATAATGGGAGACAATTTACCCGTTACCACTCCAGCTCTCAATTGGGTTCCAAGAAAGAGAAATGTACCCATTCTTTATACACTAATTAATAGAAAGATGCACAAGCACCTCAAAGTAGACACTCCAGGACTACTTGTGTCTTCAGACAGACCGTACATGGCTTGCTCCGCTGATGGCATTGTAAGTTGGGTTGAACACATAACTTCAAAGGTAACCGCAGTGTATCTATGATTCATGGTTAATAAAACGGGGGATAAACATTTAAAGTCGTTCACGTCAAGCATGTCTTGTTTCTTGTCCCTTGTTCATAATTATGGAACTATACATCACCAGGAAATGCGCTCCTGGTGAACCGGTGTGGTGCAGTCCTATTTGCGCTCCGACGTTTGGTGTCGCATAAATGAAAGCCTTTTATAAATGCAAACTGTGTAAGTTATTGATATAGTCTCTTTCTGTCTTGGTTTATCTCACTCCCCTCCCTCTGCCGTCCTGGCTGTTATATTCTAGGGAAAAATATAAACTGGTCTTCAACAAATAGATAATATTTTTTTCTTAACTGTGGTTAAGAAAAACAATCATACTTTTTACACAAGCATATATTTGGGTCTTGAGAACCTGTTTATGCTTTAATATGGTTACTTGGTTCTTGCTACACACACCAGGTTTTTGCTGCTTTGGCATGGGGGGGATCAATACAGGATCTTCTTTAGGTGCAGGCCTTTGTTTTTGTGCATAAGCACTGAAGTTCAGATTGGAAAGTAACAGGTATTGGGTTAGGATGATCAATTGTTGGACCGTTTCCCCAGATGAAATGCTTTGTACAGATAAAGGTGCCCTCAATAACCATCTCTGGCCCAAAATTTTCCCGTCCACTAGCCGTCGTGCACGGCTACCCGTCCACATGCCCTGGCCCACTCTGTGCATTTCTTTGGATTGGAACCTAGCTTTGGAAAAGGAATGAAAGACACGCCATTCATTCTTTCACGATCTCTATATCGGCTGTCTGAGTTGCACCTACCCCAGCAGTAATGTTTCGCGGGCATTCTGTTTTGATGTGATCGTAAATTATTCGGCACAAACAGATTCAAAACATCATTTACAGTACGCTACAAACTGTTCATACAGCATCGCTAAGGAAAAGCTTGTTAGGGTAGCGTCAGATCGGGTTGGGTGTGATAGTAAGCTATAACTGCTACTCGATATCATGTTTGTTCAATTGTGTATGTTCAAATAACGTATGTACATATATAAGTACGTACGTACGTACGTTTGACGTACGTGCGTATGTATGTATGCATTATATGATATCATGGGAAAGAAAATACCAACAAATGGATAGTGCAACACAATAACGGTGATGAGTGTCGGTGACTATCATGGTGGCCGTAGGGATATACTGTACGCAAAATTTGACAGCGGCCAGACAGCGATGTAACTGTTGCAACTAACAGTGTCTCAATATTTTTTTAATTGTAGTCCAATTGGTACAAAGATAAAATGGAAAACATGACAGTAGAGATTCTGTTGATACTGATAATGAATGCTCTTTTGGGGTTGGATGGTAAATCATTCATTTAAATCTATATTTATGGGGCAAAATCTACGATTTGTGTTTTATTTGACTAATCTTGAGATTCATCACTGTGAATGATGTAGAGTGTTAGTGTTCATATACGTTTTGATAATTGCTGAATAATTGAGGGGTGAGCAAACAACTTAGATCCTAGAAATATTGTCTTAGAATTTATTGCCATGTCTTTGGTTATGTGGTAGTAAAAACTGCTATTCAATATCATAGACATCAAATTATTAGATAGTAATATTACTAGTAATTGATTAATCAGGAATAAAATGTCAGAAAAAAAGTCTATAAGTTGTGGAACATGTTATGTTATATAACTGTGACCGTGCAGAATATAGCTCTGGACTTAGAAACAGTGCGCTTATTTGAAAATATAACGAAAAATGTAGATATAATCTCTATTTTCAGAACTTGGCACGCTGTACATGGCTTTGATGTTCCGCTCAGCGTAGTTCTACTTGTGTGAGGTTGATTGAATGTGTGTGTATGAGGTAGAGAGATCAAACCTTTAAATATGAAAATTACCGCTGTATTTATAGGGAAAATGGGGGCTGGACATAAGTGGTAAGTTCTGATTGGTTTTGCGATGCTTGTGATCGCACACTGTGGCAATTACTGAAATGACATGAAAGGATTCAACGTCGATTCATTGGAGGGTTAAGTTGATGATCAAAAAGTCTGATGTTAATTACATACTTTTGATTTGGATCATTGGCTGGATTGAAACACGTTCTTGTTGTTTCAAAGGGATTTGGCCTGAAAGGTGTTAAACGTGATAAGTTTCGATTTTTGTTAGAAGTATTCTCATATACCTGCTTATATGAGTTAATTAAATGGGTCTTATTCTGATAAGATGAGTTGATGACTGTCCAAACTCGGCGCAAATGATGTAATATCGCAACCAGTGTGCGTTATGTAGTTCTGTTTTACCATCGTTTAATTAATCATACATATCGCACGGGAATTATGTCCCAAGTACAGTGTCATGCATCCAACATCACAGACAATGCAAATTTTCTGAACAAGCTGACTGTATGTATTACCACGCTCTTCCATGTAGTAGTATATGTTGCTGTACATATGGTTAATTTGTATTACATACAGAATCCCTCAGTTATATTAATGAATAATACCGCCTGTTTTTGCTCAAGAGTTTTCTGTATCCCGAGACGCATGATTATTGTTATATATATATATATATATATATATAGATATATATATATATATATATATTATATATATATATAGATATATATATATATATATGTACACATATATATATATGACATGTACATATATATATATATATATATATATATTACATACATATATATAGAGATTTATGTTATATATATATATATTTATACATATATATACATATATATATATATGAATATATTTGTGTACATATATATATGTGTATATACAGAGATATATATATATATATGTATATAGACATATATGTAAATGTATATACATATATATATATATATCTATATATTACATATATATGCATATATATAGAAATATATATATGCATATATATATATAAACTATATATATATTTATATGTATATATTTGTATACATATATATATGTATATACAGATGTATATACAAATATATACACATGTGTGCATATATAAAATTTATATACATAATATATATATAGATATATATATATTTATATATGTATGTTATATATATTATATAGATATTTAGGGAGGGTATATATATATATTTTTTTTTTTAAATTTATATATAAATGTATGTTAATATAATCCCTCCCTCCTCCCCTCCCTCCCTCCCTCCCTCCCTCCCTCCCTCCCTCCCTCCCTCCCTCCCTCCCTCCCTCCCTCCCTCCCCTCCCTCCCTCCCTCCCTCCCTCCCTCCCCCCCCCCCTCCCTCCCTCCCTCCCTCCCCCCTCCCCTCCCCGACCCAATGCTACCTTACCCGACTCAATGCTATCCTACCCGACCCTGCGCTGCCCTACCCTTCGCTACCCGACCCGATGCTACCCTACCCGACGCTGCCCTACCCGACGCTACCCGACCCGGTGCTACCCTACCCTACCCAACGTTACCCTACCCTTCCCTACCCAAGCGGTTGCACGGTCGAGCGTGTGATTTTCGGCGCGTCACACAGGGACCATTCAGGGACCCATTGTACAAAACGAAACCCCCAAAAAACCCGTCATACAGATTGCAGCTGAAAAACATACCCCGTCGTATAAGTACGAGGCCCCTGTCGTTCGGCACATGTATACTACCTCTATACACTTAAGTGCCCCCCCTCCATCAATTGAGGGTCTTCTTTTTGCATGGTCCCATATATTTGTTCTCAGGGTCTTGATATATGTTGTTTTCTAGATTCTAAATCCCACGGTCCTGTCAAAACACATGAGCCATTTGCAAGGAAATTGAAGATTCAGGATGGTTTATAAGAATATCACTGTCTTTCAGGGCTACTTACAGTAGTAGAGTGACTGCAGGGCCTGAATTTAGCCTGACAACCATACCTAACTATCATTGGCTCACGATTGTTGGTCCTAACTTAGGCTAAACTCCCAACTGCTTTTACGGTTATTTACTAGCCCCTGATGGGCATGAAAGTTATCTGGAAGTTATCCTGCATTGCCAACTGTACCTACTGGGCAATATAGACTGTTTTCACTCCAACATATTTAGCTGCGACTGATTCAAAAGGATGGTGAGTTTAACTTGAGGACCACAGTTGAGTTTAGGCCCTTATGCTCTTTCAGTCTGGCTGCAGCCATGTTGGACTTAAATACTGTCGATGGTAAAAGTGATATTTTGAGACGCCCACACTGTTCTGTACATATCTGTGGGGCTACAAAGTGTGGCAAAATTGGATGAATCACTGCCGCACTGGATTTGACTGTACCCATGTTAACTGATATTACCTACATTCAGCCGTATGTACAGCACTTGTCATTACGTTGTTACTTAATTTTAGGCAAGTTACCTAAACCCTGATGGTTGACTTTCTGATATCCCATATAGGTGCGGACATGAGAGATCAAAAATAATTGGCTCGGAAGCTGTCAAAACCTGGTGTCGGATGCAAAGTTTCTTTCCCTAATCCAATAGGTGTCCCATATCATGCTCTTGGGTCTGAAATCCCTTGTTTGTTGTCACTTTTCCACTGGCACCACCAGAAGTGGTATCAACAATATGCAAGGTTACTCATTGAAGATGAAAAATGTTCATTATTGTTCCACCATATTTGGCATATATGAATCATTGCATTTTTATTTTGTTTATAGATCTATTCTAATATTATGGCGAATGTCTCAGGGACAAAGACTCCCCTTCGTACCAAGTATCCTGAGGTAGAACCGTTCAGCCATGGACACTTGAGAGTGGATGATCTGCATGAAGTATACTATGAAGAGAGTGGCAAACCTGATGGAAAACCAGTGATTTTCTTGTGAATAAGACATTTGTTTCATCTTGGCATATATTCATCGAACTGCACATGTAAATGTTGCTTCAGCCAATTTATCATCTAAAAATGTGGCCGTTGAACCAAAATCATCATATCTGTGTGCTTTGTGAGCAGACACGGAGGCCCAGGAGGGGGTACAAGTGGGAGTGATAGATTGTACTTTGATCCTGCTGTGTACCGCATCGTGTTGATGGACCAGAGGGGAGCAGGAAAATCCAAGCCCGCTGCAGAGCTGAAAGTAATCTCATACTTCAACATTTAATATTGAATACTTGCTTAATCAGCACACCGGTAGCACTACCAAAGTATAAGATGTTCAGTTTTTAGCATTCATCCCCTTTAAACATATTGCATGAAATAGAAGAATGTGGAGTTGAGTAACTTGGTATTCCAGGTCACTAATTTGCCTGATTATATAAAATTGTTGTACTTTGTAAGGGTTGTATTTTGAAAGTGTATCTGATAGAGCTAATAGCATATATTTGTTGATTATCAGAACAACACAACTTGGCACTTGTTGATGTAGTTTTACACTTGCACACAGATTATTACAAGTCTGTCTGCTCTATATACCAACTCTAAAAGACTTGAAACACCTTTCTTTGAGTAAGGCCGCTCCAAGATGAGTCAGTCAACGTGTATGGGGACTTCCCAATTGCAGCTGTATCAGTTCATTTAACACATGCACTCATAAACGATTAGCCATGGTTACTATTAGACTAACTGTAATTTGATCTGACGCGCTGATTTAGAAGCCACATCGCTCGTGCTCATTATTCATACCTTGATGACTTTATAGAACTCAGGGGTTAGCATCATGGTATATGTCCAATTGCAACATATCATATCAATTCAGGTTAACGCGTAAATGCTCAACAACGCCAGCCTTAATCAAGCAAACACCCCCACCACCCCGCTGTTGCTCACTTTTCCCTCTCTCTGTTCCCCCTCACAAACGCACACCATCCTGTTTGTACTTTGGCAACAATTTGCAGGAAGAGAAAGCTCACTTTGTTTCTCTTTTCTCACACAGGCCGAGGATGAAATAATGAAAGTGCGTTTTGAACTTCCTTCACCTCTGTCGCATATGAACAACATGATCATTCAAAGACCAGATCAAAAACCTGTTGCTATTGACGATGAGCTGTAGAGCGCTTCTCTTTTTCTAAGAGCTAGCAAATTTCAGCTCTGTTTTGCAGTGGGGTGTGTGGTCAGTTCTTACCGAATAGCATTTTGTCCTCAGACTGTTACTCTGTGTGTAGCCTTGGCCTGATAACATTACTGATACCGTAAATAAGTCATTAAGACTGCCCGACTGTTTCCGATTATTAATAGTTGAATTTATGAAAAGGTGAAGCTGATGCTGTATTGAGAACACACACATAATCTACATATTGAGTCACATTGGCAATATTAGGGTCAATGTGCTCAACCACGCATGAAAATTTATTTTCTTCTGTATGCATGTTAATGGTAAATTCACCAATGTGGTGGCTTCACCAATATTGTGGCTTCACCAATATTGTGGCTTCATCAATGTTGTGGCTTCACCAATACTGTGGTTTCATCAATGTTGTGGCTTCACCAGTGTTGTGGCTTCGTCAATGTTGTGGCTTCACCAGTGTTGTAGCTTCACCAATGTTGTGGCTTCACCAATGCTGTGGCTTCACTTGTGTATTATATCCCGTTGAGATATATCAATCACTAGGGCTTAAAAAATATTTTATGTCTAAATGTCATTGTTGTTAAAACCATCAGAATGACACAAATGACTGAAACAACGAGTATTATCTGTATCTGTTGTGTGTGAGTATGGCTCCACCAGTCTGGTTAAGTAGAGGTTTGTATATCAGAGGTTCTGTTTACCCAGTATGACTGTTCAGCTCCACCTGGTCCTGATTGATGGTCATGCAGCTATGATGTATGCACCTGCGTATTGTGCCACATAGGTTTACACTTAATCTGCTTTGTATTTACCTCCTCATCACCAGTCCAGCATGACACTGAACTGGGGTTCTCCTTATCACCAGCCCACCCTGACACTGACCTGGGGTTCTTATCACCAGCCCAGTATGTCACTGACCTGGGGTTCGTATCACCAGCCCAGTATGTCACTGACCTGGGTTTCTCATCACCAGCCCATCGTGACACTGACCTGGGGTTTTAATCACCAGCCCAGTATGTCACTGACCTGGGGTTCTCCTAACATCATCAGGACGGGTGGCCATTTTAGTTAATTTCCAGCCCTGCATACTGTATGTGTATACAGACCAACTGTGTGCATACAGATCACCTGTTTGTGTTTACAAACCGACAGCATGTGTGTACAGACCATCTGAACGTGTGTTATGACTGTCGACCAAGTGGATGGTTCTATCTACAAACTCAAACATTATGCCACTGTCTCTGGTTTCAGTCACTATTTTGTTAATGGTGGATTCTTTACCCATGATTCTCAAATTCTGGACAATGTTGAAAAGATTCGTCACATACCGTGTACAATTGTACAGGGACGTTATGACCTAGTCTGTCCTGCAGAAACAGCTTGGGAGCTCCACAAGGTAAGTTACTATCGTGGTGTTAAAATCTTTGGCCAGGTACGGGTAAATGTTTTAAGTAGGGAGTGACCACCTCTATTGACTCGTCACCAGTAACTTCTTAATGACTTTGTAGGTCAAAGGTCATTGGATGTAATCTATAAAAGACATGATAGCTACCTCTTATGTTGCTCTGTGATGTTTAGAGGTGGCCAGAGGCAGAGTTCAACATGGTGCCTGATGCGGGGCATTCAGCCAAAGAACAGGGCACTATTTCCATGTTGGTTCAGGCAGCAGACAAGTACAAGACACTCTAGTGCAGATGAGAGATTAACTCCACGCCTGCAGTGTATAATTGCAATATTGTCTTCATTCCAGAATAACACACTTTTGATGATGTAATCAATCAAAGAATTACACATCACTTATGGTGTCTTCTTGCCATTTTGTCCTGATGGAAGATTTATTTTCCATGACTGAAATGAGTGGGTATGAATGCTCTAATTGCAACAGGAGTGTCATCTGGTCATTATTCAGGGAAATTAATGTGAACTGATTAATTCTTCATCCATTATATACTGTTAATTATTGAACATAAATTTATTTTGTTTTGAAATGATAGCAACTCATAATTGGCCATATTGTCGGCTCTATTTAACGCAACATTCAATCGTTGAATACTAATAACCTTGTTTGACAAGCATGAAATCTTAAAAGGAATAACAGAAAAATCTGTAAATAACAGACATGATTTTGCATACTAGATCTTGGGTGTGATTTTACTCAATTGATGCACCGGACTTTTTCTGGGCACAAGCCTCGTTGAGGAATTGAATGTATGCTTGTTTCTGAGGTCCTGATGTGGGAATGAAATGACCACCTGAGTGGCGAAGCACCTTGGGGTCTTTGAAGTAGGGCAAAAGTTCATCACTCATATCTGTTAGGAACAGTCAATTAAATGAAAAAACAGGGTTTTACTTTTGAACAAGTTGAGATTGCCATGGTGATGGATGAGGATGATTGCGATGTTTGATGTGAGCCCCATAGGAGACATTTCTCTATCAGCATAAACTGATTCTCATGTCCCCTCCTGGGACGGAAGCCAAATGTGAGGCCGCTTAAGTCAAGGATACGAGTTTTAACAAATTGTCACCAACCTCAATCTCAACAGCTTATATTATAACGGAATGCTTTGATGAAATCATTGCAAAGAATTTTATTATGGTCTAAACAAACATGTTTGTCGAAAAAAAAAATAACCAATGGTTCTTTAAAAATGCTAAGCCCACTTACCCTTTTCAATTACTCTGTCTGTTTCTCCAAAGACATGAAGTGTGGGTATGGTGATGGGAACTTTGTAGAGGTCGTCATGAGGTTGTGACCTGCTTTTAAACCCGGCTACCAGTATAGCAAAGTTGAACTGGAAGGGACACTCTGAAATCACAGAGCAGTTTCTGTAATCACAAAAATAAAAGCCTCCTATGTGATGCGTTTATCCTAGAGTATGGTGCTGGTTGTGTGCTCATATCAACACATTGCCAGTAATGTTTTTTATACTGACATTATGAAGGAGTCACAAAATGATGGAGTGAATCATGTGGTCTGTACCTGGTCCCTGTTGCTGCAACATGCCACACATAAGGGATACCATTGATGCCCCTTGGCTGAAACCTAGCACTCCATCAAATGGTCCCTGTGCACACACAAACAATATGTCCATATTACCCCCCACAAAATGTATGAATCAGAAAGAAACCAGCCCCTTCCTTGCATCAGTGGATTTCTTACTGAAATAGGCAAACATTTATTGCCTTTATAAAACACTTTTAGTACAATATTTCATACAACCTAAACTTCACAGTTTGGGTCACCATGAACCATTGCAATGACACCTCATTTCACTTGAAATACTAGTTGATGTGTCACCTGCTCTTTGAATGCCTGAATTACTGCAGCAAGGGACTCCTCGTATCCTTTACAGCAATCCGTGTCATCCTGGGCATGGTAGTAATCATCAGGTCGAGAGAACCACCAACCCCGCGCATCTACACAGAAAACATCCCAGTGGAATACCAATAAAAATGAATTATCATCAAGATTTTCTTAATTGACAGATGTGGTGTTTGGGTAGTAAAATGACCTTGTCCAATGTGGTGTGGTTGTTGGGTAAGATAACCCTCAAGGATGAGCAATAAGATGTTATCCTGGTACAAGACCAGATTATCAATAATTTTACCTGAGCTTTTATTCCCATCATCACCTCCACTGTCTGGCAAAGGGGGCACAACATTTGGTGCGGTAATGTAAACTGAAACCAAAAAATATATTCTATGTGATAGCAGTAGATGTCTTCTGTTGACCCTGTGGCAACAGAGTTATGTCATCCTAACACTTTTCAATTTTGCCCCAGCCAAAAGGTGCAAAAAATACCAATTGAGTCTTATAGCAGAGGGGCCCTATAGCATTCTCCCTAAAATAAGAATTTTGAAGACAATTATCTGGCCTTTAAAATCATTCATATTGATGCAAAAATCCTAATGTTAAAGCTATGGTCATTTTGTGAAATACAGTACCATATTAATCAAATTTGAGAACCCTGATATGATGAGGATGCTTCAGAGAAAGTATGTGAATGCATCAATGATGACCATTTGCTATGTGACATCGCACATTGAAAGTCTGGAGTACACAGGAGTTTTAACTATTAATGACATTAGATTCATACTGAATATGCTTTCATACTTGGTTCTGCATGCTTCTTTATTATCTTCCTTAAAGATCCAGTTCGTTCCCTGAAAGTCTGCCCATCTTGTCTGAAATCAGAAAGGAATAAATGGCTATGGAATCATGGTTCAGATACATCCACTGGGATAAAACAGTGGTAAACCATAATAAGTGTATCGTTACAACTTCAAGATTCGACAACGAAATTTGCATTTCTTCGAATACAAATCTGACCCCAGCCTATATACACTGATTGATAGACCATTGTTATTATATCATTTGACAGCTGAACAAAAATTCAATAGAATCTATTACATCTGTATATATCGTAGCGCAGCATGGATGAAATATAAATAATTAAGTCCACCGATTTTTACCCTTACCTATATCCATGGATACAGAGTATCTGAAATGTCACACACATCATCTTAATAAGACGGTGAATTATCGCTCATTTCCATAATCCAACACATTGGTAAATCAACAGGATTACAAATGTGGTAAATGATACTTGAGTACTAAGATTATCAACCAAAATCATTAATTACCCTCAATAAGCTAGAGTTAGTATTAGTATTAGAAGCCATCGTGAAGGTTGTGGCCGTAAGCGAAAGCAATCAGCACCTGATCGTGGTTGTACGTTATGACTTATCTTTCGACTTCTACTTGGTGCGTTCAAGGTGCGTGAATCCATTAACCATGCAGCAGGAATCATGGAATAATGAGGCTCCCTCGTAGCTTCATGTAGGACCCAAGAGACAGACAGGCGTTTTTCTTAGCCCAACAGACCAAGAGTCGATCGGGTACTCCCTTCTTGTCATGGCTTCTGTCACCGTGGCCGTGACCATAGCAACAGGCACGCCTGGCAACAAGCTGCGAAGCTGGGCCACCTGTTGGTACTTGGGCCTGAATGAGTCCCCCCTGAAGCACATGTGAAGTTCAACAAGGTATAACCAGGTTTCATCTGCATGACAAAAGACAAGTGCTATATTGATGTAGTACATAGATGTTTCCTTAGGCAGAGCTTACATAGCAACTATCTCACTTTTCTTGCTGGATATAGCGAAGATCCACAATATTTACTACGAATATTAGCAACAGAAAATTGATCGTTTTTGTGTCATAAAGCAGTTTAATGTACCTTGTCAAATACGAGCGGAGCTAAAGCAAAAACGTCGCTCTTCCCGTAGCCGGTTGGCAGACTGACGAAAAGATTCCTGCCGTTGCAAATGTGAAGGAGGCAACGGATCTGCTCTTCGCGGAAGCTGTACGTCAGCGAAAGGTCCTCCCGTACACTCTGCAACGCAGCGCCGAATTCCATGGCAAAAAGTTGAGTCAGCTAAGTAGAGTAGCTAAATGAGAGTCGCTCGCTAGTGTCTTCAATGGTCGGATCGACGGATGAATGTGAATTTGCTAATCCGCGCGTAATTATGTCTGTCATGCGTGTCACTAATGGAAGGAGAAAAAAGTTTCTTGAAAAGTGATGCGCGTTGGCGGGAAACACCCTTGACGCGCTGCGCGTATTTTTCGCGCCCAGTGCGCCCGTGTCTGCGCCGCAACGAGTTTCGAAGTAATTTGTGCGAACATTAGCGACGAATTATTTCCATTGAGTTTAGACCAAAGTCACACCTCATGTACCTCACAATCCAAGTTCAAAATAAAAATGACCTAAGGTTCAGAAAGAAAATATACTTCCACTTGGTCTCTGGCCTGCGCTACGCAAGATCAAGATGAAATCTAAAGGATTTGTCTATGATTTTTTAAAATATCTGTTCATAGTACATATATCACTGCATCATATTACCCAGTTTTGTTCAAAACTCATCGGTCAATTTTTTTTATGGAGGTTTGAATATTGTAATACACCACACCCAGGGAATACAACCAAAAACCCGTTGTGGCTTCCCATCGACTACACGGACCTATGATTTGTTAATTTCTGTTCATAGTACATATATCACTTAGATAATATCACTGCACTATACTACCAAGTTTAGTTCAAAACTCAGTGGTCAAATTTTTTTATGGAGGTTTGACGTCATTCTGGAGAAAAATTTACAATAAATTCATAAATGGCTTGATTTTTTTTTGTAAAGCAGATATTGTTCTGTCTGTATGTCAAATATAATGCAATTCGCTGCATGAACTTTTCTGTAGAACCAAAATATTATCAAAAACGCATAATTCCCATTGGCTTAACATGTGGATCTTAAATCCGCCTTACTCAGAAATTTACACCAGTGACCCATACTTTTTTTCATTTTATATTTCGTAAGCTTTATATACGAGCTTACTCTCTGCAACAAATCGTGAAAATCTATGAACGAATCAAGAACTGTCGCAACTGTCTTTAAATAGGGTTCACGTGGCGCGGAATTACGTTCGGTCTTGCCTATGTTCTAACCGGCTTATGTTGTGCAATCTCGCCGCCATATTGGAATAAAGTCGGAAAAGTGAATCGCCTCGCACATTTTAGGCAATTATTCATATTAACAAGTTGTCACGATCCCTGAGAATCAAACTCGATGCATAATACTGATTGCTTTTTAAACTGACTTGTTAAATAAAGTAGACATCGTGAAGGTAAGGTTTTATCATACAATGTTCTACCTAGGTAATGCGCACTTGGTTCATAAGAGCTAGTTTTTCTAATCATTGAATGCAAAGGTCTTCCTTCACGGACACCTCTGATTTTAACAGGCCCCCATTAATTTTCAAAATAAGGGAAGCTGAAATAAGTTCGGTTGATTTGGTTCTGGTTGATACCGTTTACACAAATTGTGTTTATTTTCTTTCACTTGGCAAAGAAACTCCGCCTCTGACAGCGCCGCGCTATTTACTACTTTCGATCTCTCACATCCGCGCTGTCCTAAGGTGGCATCAGATCATCAAAACACCAGGGGCGAGTGCCTTGCCTATTCTTTCACATGATCACAAATTTGTGTAGCTCCGGTCGAACGGTTATAAAGATATCTACTCGGACGTCTTGTGGGGCTACATTTTGAGACGAACAATTTATAATAGTGAAAATGAGAAGTTGGTGATGTACAGGTTATAGCCCGTCATCCCTCCTATCCCCATGTCAACATGTCGTCCTTTGTATCCCCATGTCAACATGTCGTCTTTCCTATCCCCATGTCAACATGTCGTCCTTCCTATCCTCATGTCAACATGTTGTCCTTCCTATCCCGATGTCAACAGGTTGTCTTTCCTATCCCCATGTCAGCATGTCGTTCTTACTATCCCCATGTCAACATGTCGTCTTTCCTATCCCCATGTCAACAGGTTGTCCTTTGTATCCCCGTGTCAACATGTCGTCCTTTGTATCCCCATGTCAACAGGTTGTCCTTCCTATCCCCGTGTCAACAGGTTGTCCTTCCCATACCCGTGTCAACAGGTTGTCCTTCCTATCCCCATGTCAACATGTCGTCCTTCCTATCCCCATGTCAACATGTCGTCCTTTGTATCCCCATGTCAACATGTCGTCTTTCTTTTCCCCGATTGTTCATTGCAACCAGCGACGTTACCTTTGGGTGGTGTTGGCTTGACATGTCAACATGTCGTCCTTCCTATCCCCATGTCAACATGTCGTCCTTCCTATCCCCATGTCAACATGTTGTCCTTCCTATCCCCATGTCAATATGTCGTCTTTCCTATCCCCATGTCAACATGTCGTCTTTCCTATCCCCATGTCAACATGTCGTCCTTCCTATCCCCATGTCAACATGTCGTCTTTCCTATCCCGATGTCAACATGTCGTCCTTCCTATCCCCATGTCAACAGGTTGTCCTTCCTATCCCCATGTCAACATGTTGTCCTTCCTATCCCCATGTCAATATGTGGTCCTTCCCATACCTGTGTCAACATGTTGTCCTTCTAATCTTGCCTTTCTCTTCATGGCTACTACATAGTAATGTATTTCTACAGCCGTATCTTCGAGGACTTAAGCACTCGAGATTTCGTACATTGTTCAGGGCGTTTACATCGGTGATATCGATTAAATGTGTTTTTAACGAGGTCTTATCATAGATCGCTTGATTGCTTGAATCGCTGTAACCTTTAAAGGGGAAACATTCGATACTTTTTCGTTATTTTACAATATTTTCTATATTACCCCACACCAAACCATATGCTTCAATTAATCTGACACGATGTGGCTACCTGTCTAATGTTTCCGTGGGCCGCCCCTGGGAAACTTTGCGATCAGGTCCATAGCAATATATATCTCGAAACGTTGCTGGGCTCTGAGAGGTGTTTGGTCAAAGTCTGCTCGCTTCAATTAATCACATGACCTTCGTCGCCACACCTACGCTTCTGAGTTGAGTAGGGGGGAGGTGTGAGGGGTGAGAGAGTTTTACCGGTGAAAGTTGCTATGCGACTTGGAGTAAATCCAAATCTCTATGTTATTCACTAGAGTAGAGCGCCATGGCGGACACCAACCTGGCCGCTTTGCTGCACGGCAAGGGCGACTTGAGACTGGTAAGTTATTGTTATGATGTATATTATGCTGTCGTTAGAGGAAAATATTTCTGCAGATTACCACGGCCATTAATGAGTGTCATGCCGGGTGGGGTGGCTGGATGGGCCGGGGGTTAAGAATGGAAGATGTACTTTCTTGGTAAATGCGGGATTCTCTTTGGCAAGAAGAGGGTCTACCTTTCCAGTCAGCTTATGGGTGCCTTGTGCACATTTTTTCTCGAGTGAACCTTCTCAGCGTAGCTATAAAATCTGTGGTACAACCACCTCTGTGAAATGGCCACCTTTATCATACAACCATCCTCCTTGCACGACCAGCATTATAGCAAGACAACTCGTAATATACGACACAACCACCTTCATTGCTCGATAGTATTCATGAAGGTTTTTTTTTTATGATAGACGACCTTCATTGCACAACAACCATCATAAAATAACACCCTACGCAAAATGACCTTAGCTCATCTTAACTAGTAATCAGTAAAAATCGACCCACTATCGCAGGTACTCGTAATATCTCGGCAAATACCGTTGGTGAGTTTATGTTTTCGGGGTAAACCACAGAAAATAAAAGGTAGCAATTGACACACATAAGCAGTAGCTCCACCTCAATGCCACCCAACCCCCACAACCAGGACCAAGTCCACGGGCATCTGATGATGACCGCCTTTTTGTTGTCTAGGAGGAGATAGCCGTACCAGAGCCAGGACAAGGAGGTAATGGTTAACTCAAATTGATCAATTAAAGTTACTCAAGTGTTCAAGCAGTTAGACGTACGGGCACTCGAGTCATAAAACGCCCCTCCTCTCCAGACTTCTAAATAAATTCATATTTAAAGACAGCTAGGTTTTGAAGACCAAAGTGCAATAACCCAACGCGAGGGGAACACGAGCAAGAACACCAGGGAATGTTATTTTGGAGAATGAGAACTGATAGTTGAACATCGCACCTTGCTAAATCAAGGGGTTATGTACGCTTGTAGTGAAACTTTTCTAAAGTGTTTGCTTAAACTCATTATTACACACAATCGCCCCTGTGCACTACCTTTAACTGCCTTTATTACAATGGTACATGGTCTAGTTCAGTGGGTCAGCGATGGTGGTGAGTGGACTACGGCGGGGGGATGTGTATGTAGATCACTGTTAGGTAGCGGAGGGGGTGTCTTGGCTGGTGTTATTGGATGGGGGAGGGGTTGTCAAATTCGGCAAAACAAAAGCGCTACCCAATTAGGGAACGGCCTCTTATGTTGCCACTGCTACTAATAAAAAAGGTAAGGCCGGTTTCATGTTGAGGGTGGCGGTGGCACTAGATTATTCGTTCAGGACTGAAAACCATTTCATTAATCCCATTTATCCATTAAAGGAGAAGATTTCGCCGAATTCATGGCCAGCATGCGTTATGTTACTGTGTTAAGTTCATTTAATCGGGAATCGTTTCTGGCGTAACACTGCGTTATCTTTTCGCATTCTGTATTAACAAGTTAGTCACCCCACGCGTCAATAATATCCGTGGCAGAAAAGAACGGTTCACACGAATCAGGCGAATAGTGCTCACACTTGCAGCGATAGAAAATATATCAGTGGATACCACCGTGGCTGGAGCAAGCTTGACACTGCGTTGCACGGTAAGGGACTCGTATTTATGACAGATAACCTTTGATCTTAGTAGGCACCTTTACGTAAAATCACACACTTCTTGTTCTGATATACCACTGGCCCGATTGAAACTACATTGGTCCCCGTGATTGATAAGGTTCGGACAAGATATACACCTGAATTCCACAGAAATTAAATAAATATATTTGCATATGTGTGCGTGTTAATTCATATGCTTAACCGCTTTAATCATCAACCCAGACCCATGGTAATATTAGAAGTGTGCATGGGTTTTCTAGGTGGATAAATTGCTTAAACAGTATGTTGTGAAGCTTTTAAAATTACCAACGCATTTCATTGCTCTTTGAAAGTATACTGATGAAACAGGGCACGGATGTGCTCTCTAAAGTTTGACGCGTTGCTGAAGGGGAGATGCGCAGTTTTCAAAATGACAAAACGTTCTTTATTTTAATACTGTTAGATATATGTTAACGGAAATACCATTCCTGCAATTGAATGGATTGACTATAGTATTTTGCGTGATTTCATTTGCACTTGATAACAGATAACATGTCGCTTTAAAGGAAGTCCATTTAAACCATGTCAATGGTTTTGTCGAGCTATCTGCCCAGCTGTCCTCGAAATCGCAGGCTATAATCGCTGTATTCCCCAGCTCTTTTATATATATGAATATATATATGTATATATATATATATGTATATATATATGTATATATATGTATATATTTATCCATATATCCATATATGCATATATACATACATGTAATGAAACATATATATACTTGTAGTATTTGTTGTCATATTTGGTTTCAGTCGCGGCCTTCCTGGCGATCTTATTTTACACCTCCAAAATGTCCCGGTTGTGGTGGCGGTCACGGAGAGCTACCTGTAAGATCGTTCTTATTCTTTTCTATGTTCTCCTAGTGGTCCTCAGCGCACGTGTGCTAACTCAGTTGAACCAAGCTCATCCCAATTATATCACGGCCAAAAACAGCACTCCTCCCAGCAGCCCCAAATTAACAGCAATACCAAGCATCCCAGAATCACATGTGCATCCGGGCATCTCATCCCGAGCACCAACTCTCACTTGCGAGCAAATGATCACATCTTCATTACAATCTGAAATATTGTGTCTCCGTGATAATAAAACTGCTATCAGGACACTTTTTAAGTCCTCCAAAAATGGAACTTGCTACACAAAGGGGACCCATGAAGTGACGGCAAAGGGAGATTGTAGCTGCGCAACAGGGTGGCATGGGCGATACTGCAGTATCCCAGATATTGTGCACCTGTCCAATTATCCCAAGAATTACAGCGTGCACATCAGGGATGTACCTAGAAGAATCATCTATGGTTTCCCATTTCTGCAAGAATTCGAAATGCTTGAAGCTCGTCTGCACGAATTGAATGACCTGGTTGATATATTCATCATTGTCGAATCAAATTTTACATCCTTTGGCGAAAGCAAACCTAAGGTTTTATTAGAAAAACTGAAGCGAGGATACTTAAAAGAATTCCAAAGTAAAATATTCCATGTGAGTTTGGATCGTTTCCCAGAAGAAGCCCATAAGAATGGCTGGATCATTGAGGATCTATTGCGTCACGTGATTTTCATACAGGGAGTGTCTGCCATTAGTAATCTACGAAAGGACGATGTTTTCATAGTAACAGATTGTGATGAATTACCAGCGTGGGAAAGTATTTTCTTCCTCAAATACCACTCCGGTTATCCTGAACCAGTTGGGTTTAATTTGCGCTACACTGTGTATGGATTTTTCTGGCTCAGTAAGAACCGCAACACTCATGTATATGCTGCCTGCTCTATCGGGATGTTAGAGGAATTATTTGGAAATAATCCATATCACCTTCGTGGGGCCCATCGCTATCTGAAAGCTGATAAGCTCTGTAATCATACATGTAAACCTCGAGCCTGGAGTTTTGGAAGCCCTAGTATGCCCAGTGGTTGGCATTGTTCTTGGTGCCTCAGGCCTAGTGCAATACGCACTAAGCTACTGGCAGCACAAGCAGATGATGGGCCCCGCTGGGGAAGCTTCAAGAAGAAAACAGAAATCGACTACATCGAGAAGCTGATTGAGGACGGTGTATGGTTTGATGAAAGCTCGAGACATATTCGTGTTGAGGACAGGGACAGTCGATGGTATGCTCCGCTGTACTTACTTAATCATCCAGAGATAGCTTCACATATTCTCATCAAAACTTCCAAACGACTACAAATGGACATGAATATCACAGGTGTACTGTAATTGTATTTTATGAATTGAATGCGGCATTGGGTGAATTTGTACTTCATGGTATGTCTCTTTTCAATTAATGCTTTCTTGTGCGTGATCGTGTCGTGCTTCTGTTTCATTGTGTCGTTCTAATCGTATATTCTATTTGGAAAAAAATCTTCGATTCTGTCTGTCTGTTTGGCATTAGTTTTACGAGGTAGTTGCTACAGATCTTTTTAACAGTACATATGGATTCCATTAAAGACCAGGGGGTGTGACAGTTGGCTTGCTTGATAATTTCATAATTGGGCCATTATAACTGAATAGTTGACTGGCCCTCTTGTAGAAAGTACACACATTGTTATGGTAACTTGCATACACAATTTCTTCATCTGTTCGACCCATGATAATCTTGAAAACAGTAGTGTTTAACAAGAGGCTATTATCACCAATGATATTCCAAGGCAGTTTCCTCCCCAAAAACCTTGACACATAATGTATACTCATGGAATACCTTATAATGGTTATTCATGATGATGATTTGATTGCAAAATGAAGCTTAGCAGTGATTCATGTTTGGTAAAAGGATAATGTTAATAGATATACTTGAGATCTTCACTTTCTTCTTGTGAAACTCATATCTAAATGCAATACTCATCTCTATTGAGCCAATACAAGGGGCTAAGATAAACATGTTTGAGTGATAGACCAAGCTTAAGATCCAAAATGATAGATTATGTAGTTTGTGGATCATCTGTGCTTCCTATATCAAAACTGAATCACTCCACTCCAAACAGAGTCCAACCATGCATGTCTGAGAGGGTCACATAAAACGACATGCTTTAAAACAGGGGAGGTCGAAGGGGTCAAATAGACAACTAGAGCTAGTAAATAACACAATTAAAAGGTTCAACAACACTAAGAGCGGACCCTATTGCATCAGCAACACCACAGATCCTCAGATATTCTGGCAAAAACCTGATATGATTGAGAGATGATGAATCTTAAAATGCAATTGAATGAACAAAATGAGAATATAGAAACGAATGTAAGCAGTAATCACGTTGCTTGAAGTTCTGTCATGATGAATCACCAGATCAGGGAGGTCATTAGTGCTGACACTAACAGTGGTTAAGATGATGATGGTTACAATCATTTTGATGATGATAATGATAGTTATGAAGAGGAGGATAATGTTTGATGGTGATGATGATGGTGATTGCTATGATGGGAATAATAGTTGCTGATGACCACAGTTGTGATGATGCTGCTATTAAAATTATTTTTAAAGCAAGAGCACAACTTAACGAATTGTAAACCCTGAAAATGCTACAAAATGAAGGATGCATGTACATGTCATTCATTGCTGTCAGCCACCTGCTTCGGACGAGCACCTTCAGTAGTCCCCACACAGCCACCGGAGACTCCATCACATAGTAAGGCCAACCATACACTGCTGCAGCATACTTGGCATAATGAGCACAATTCTTCACAGTCATCCACGGCTGGAGGCGGGGTCTATTGGGGTCGTCTACGCCCATGTCAGTCAGGTCTGCAGCGCTGGCGGCTTGGATCAAGTTGAACCTTCTTTCCTGGTCTTTATCCATGAGGATCAGTGGTGCTAGCGTGTCGGTGGCAACTGTGTCTACTGGCTGGTCCTGTTATACAGGTCACTGTGGCGGGTTATATATGCAATTCACTTTGTACATCCTCAAGTTATCATATTCATTACAAGACAGAACACTCATGCCAATATAAATATGTGGTTGATATTATAATGTAGGCCAAATATAAGTTGGCTTTATTTGACAGATTGAATTGTTTGCATGGAGTTCATGCAATAATGCATATTTTACCAGATGGTTAATTTTTCAACTTGGAATTAAACTTAATTAAAAAGTCAAAACAGTACATGGAATAGTTCCTCCACAATCTTGGCCAGGTTCTGAATCTCTGGATGCCCGTGTAGATGCATCATATCTGCCAGGTCTTGAACCCTGTCAAATAAATGACATATAAACTGGCTGATACACATAGATCAATGTCTTGATAATGTGTGAATGGGTATAAGCTATAACAATGAATATCTCTCCTAATTTGCTCTGTGATCCTGACTTAAGTCGTGCGAAATTGGTATTGCCCCCGTGCGCGGAGTCTAGTTTTCAGTTCTCCGCTGACTTTTCTGTGGTGATCCGGAGATTGCTCTCTACGATATTTTCAACTATTTGATAGCATCGCGCTCTGACTTCGACATAAGGAAAGTGAAGAGCTACAAGTCCTTCGAAGACTATAGACTTTTGGCTGATGGCCATGTGCTCCAGTAGAGACGTTCAAGACAGCATGACCTTCCTGTGCCAGTACAGGATATGACAATTAGAAGTGTGAGGTGAGACAAATATTTTGGGCCATATGAGATAACATTAGCTGTATTTATCCCAGGCTAAAGCTGTCAGTTAGGATTATTAAGTCCATGAGTAATTTCTACTATCATTTTTGTATCTGTTCTAGGTATAGAACCACACTTAGAGACATCACTTGGTAAACAAGTTGATGCCTTTGACCCTCGTCACCCAAGTGACAGGTTGCCCACCTCAGAGGACCAGTTACAGGGCCTGGCACACAAAATCAGACAGGTATCGCACATATGCCAAAATGAAGCTGAATAAAGTGTAATATTTATAGAACTGATTGTACAAAATAGACAACTAGGGTATGCAAACAGAATGAAGTCACTTTATTGATTCTTTCTGTTTAACAGAGCAATCCTCGTTCAAGTCCTCGAACTACTCGAAAGTCCCAAGTCAACCTTCATCTCAATCTCCAGAGCCAGAGCCCACATGCCTCTCACTGGGTGTGCTGGATAGAGCAAAGGAGTTTGTCGGGCACATCATACAGTCTGCTAAAGCCATACCGGGAGCCACAACAGTTGCCTGCACTGCAGATGATTTTGTCCGTTTTGTCAAATACGCCCCTGCTGATATTGAACTCATTGATTCAGATACTAAAGGACAAGCCGATAACTCAGTCTGGCATCCAACGAGGCGAGGACGAATCACAGTCTCGGTGTTCTACAAGGTGTGCACCAGGATTCACACCATCATGAACAAACCAGATACTGACCCGTCTGTGCTCATTTCTAAAAAAATGGGAGACAATTTACCCGTTACCACTCCAGCTCTCAATTGGGTTCCAAGAAAGAGAAATGTACCCATTCTTTATACACTAATTAACAGAAAGATGTACAACGCCTGAATGCCACCCAACCCCCACTACCAGGACCAAGTCCACGGGCATCTGATGATGACCGCCTTTTTGTTGTCTAGGAGGAGATAGCCGTACCAGAGCCAGGACAAGGAGGTAATGGTTAACTCAAATTGATCAATTGTAAAGCTGCTCAAGTGTTCAAGCAGTTAGACGTACGGGCACTCGAGTCATAAATCGCCCCTCCTCTCCAGACTTCTAAATATATAAATAAGCCAGACAGGAGGCACGTTCTATGACTCATGTGCCTGTGGTAAGACGTATCTGTCATCCCCATAACCAAACAGTACTGCAGAATTTCGTTCAATATGTAGAAGTGCAGATATCGGTGCATTCCACGGGAATCTGTGGGACAGATATCCACCTTTACAAGGAGGGTGGCTTTGGAAAGTTCCAATGGACATCCCCTTATGCGTTGGGACATGAATCCAGTGGTATTGTTAGTAAACTGGGTCACGGGGTGACCCATTTAAAAGTCGGTAAGTGAGTTGATACGGTTGATGAGTCGGTAAGCTATTTGTTGATACCAAGTTGTTAACATGCTGTTAATGGTCTAGCTGCTGCAGGTGTATCATAGCATAACATTGGTGTACCATAAAGGTGACAGAGTTGCAGTGGAACCAGGGTATGTATGTGGGAAATGCAACTTCTGTAAGAAAGGGCGCGGCAATCTATGCTCCAAGATGATTATAGTTGGATTCCCTACTGTCCATGGAGATCTCGCGCGTTATTTCGTGACTACTGCAGATTGCTGCTTCAAGTGATGATTTGATAACGATAATTTATAATGATATTATCACTCATCGTTATGAACGTAATCAAAATAAAAAGTCAAATGCATGTCCCGCTAGCTTTTGTGATTTGTTATCAGGAAGATTGAAGTTAAACGTGGATAACTCTTTTTATCCTGCAGGCTACCTGATCACATGTCATTCGAGGAGGGAGCAATGATAGAGCCACTTTCTGTAGCTGCGCATGCCTTCAGAAGATGTAGGATGTCTATTGGGGACACCGTACTGGTGTGTGGAGCTGGAACCATAGGATTGATGTGTCTATCGGTGGCCAAAGCCATGGGGGCATCCGCTGTAGTTATTACTGGTGGGGTTATATTAATCACGAATATCTTATTCTTATAAAACGATTCGTTAGTGTTTCTTGGTATTTTTACATACCCACTAAGGCAGTGGAAAGGCATGAAACAACAGTGCTCGACAAAATTGTAGTAGATACATCAAGTAATGCTATGTAGCGGTAGCTTAATGTATATCTTTATAATAGGCATTAGAATATGCCATGGCCAAAATGATGCAACCATGTTTGAACGTGCTGGGTGTACTGGATCCCCGCCAAACACTCTAAAGTTTGTGACATATCTCTAATGAAAAAAATATTTTGGGAATTTTATGAGCCATCAACTTCGTAGAAGCGGCCCCAATGTTCTCATTGGATCAAAAAAAGGAACTCTTACCATATGTTTTGTTTATTTTGGATGTTAATCAGGTATTACTACCTCTCTTTGAACAGATTTATGCCCCAAAGGACTTTGGCCAAAATAATTGTCCTGTTGACCACAGAAGATGCTGAAAATGTCGCTATACAAGTGATTACAGCGCTCTGGGCACCCGCTGACTTAACCTTTGAGTGTGTTGGCTGTGACGCTAGTGTTCGAGC
Organism: Urechis unicinctus; assembly: GCA_034190875.2. Classification (NCBI taxonomy): domain Eukaryota; kingdom Metazoa; phylum Annelida; class Polychaeta; order Xenopneusta; family Urechidae; genus Urechis; species Urechis unicinctus. Next base: position 28,325,354 of record CM067349.1, read on the forward strand.
GGGAGTGTGTGTGAGGCTATGGGAACTACATACAACTTGTGAAATGTGGTTTTTACTTGTCAGTGAGTTACAGTGTTTTTGTGCTTTTAAAAAACAAATCACTTTTCAACATGCATCAGATGTGTATTTTTGTCTTCGTAGGCTACAGAGAGAAGAGGCGTTCTAGTGCTGGTGGGGGTCGAACACGAACACGTCACTCTCCCGCTCCAAGATGTCGTATGTCGAGAAGTGAGCATTGTACCTTCCATCCAATATGTCAACACGTAGGACACAAGTCTCATGATATGCTTCTATAAGATTCCACGTTTGATATAACATTCAATCTGATGTAAAACATGTATGGAATGTGGTTACAGAAGTGAAAAGAAGCATGTTATCTTACCTCTAGACTTCATTCCTTCATAATGTAATTCATGGGCTGTAACGTGAAATACTCATATACACTCAATAATAGGTTAATCATAATCAGGTGCAACTGATGTTGTAATACTGTTTACTGCCTTTGCTTTGTTTGAGCAGGTTTCCCACTGCCATAGCTTCAGTGGTGTCAAGACAGGTGAACATCAAGCCGTTTGTCACTCATCGCTCCCCCCCGACAAGCTGTCTGGACGCATTCAACACCGTCATGTCCAAAAACGGTGGTGTCATAAAGGTCATTGTCGATTGCTTCAAACCAAGACTGATTGTTTATATCTTAATACATGTCTTGAAAGAGTCCCAGGCTGTCAAATTAAATTTCGTTTTTAAAATTTGGACCTGTTTATGTATTGAACTATCTATGACTCACTTGTTATTTCTGCACCTAGAAAATGTTAAATGTTCATACTTGTCCAACAATAGGTCGAGCCCAGTGGCATCTAGTTATACAAGGCATTAATGACAAGCACCACCTTCTTACTAACGCATTGTTTGGATAGCTAGGTAATTCTGCTACTAGCCGCAAAAACATTCCCTTGAAATAAGCTATTTTGAATGCTTGCCTTATTGTAGGATATAGTGGATGTGTATTGCACCTCATTAAGATTGCACCTTATCGGGGGGAATGACGAACGCACTAATACAAGCTATATGAAGGTGGCTGTCTTTAGCGAATCAGTGAATGTTCTCCGTTCATTACAGCTAACCAATATGGCAGAGTACAGGCTATCTCTCTTATCAAATTATCGCCACAATACTTATGTTGCGCTTGAATGCTCCCCAGTAGTGTATAGTTAAGTGTGGGAATATGACTTGGCAATCTATGGGATAGATTTTTTAGATAAGCATTACGAATCATGTGACCTGCTATTCTGTACACCCAGTTTTAGACATAATATTTGTACACCATTTCTGCAATAGATGTTTATCTGCACAAATATCAATGCAGCAGTATGTTGTGATGGCATTAAATAAGCACAGTAATCTGGTGATGGGGTTTAATGTTTATCAGTTGTTAATATGTATCTTTTTTTTTCATACATAATACAAGTAACTTCCTATGAATGGTACAGGTTGTATTTCACTAATGCAAATTACGAATTGAATGTTAGTACAACGGCTGTATCGCCGTGCCAATTATATACCAGATACTCTTAGCCACGAGCATTGCTTACCTTACCTTCATGTGTGTTCCTCATATCAAGGACCTTATTCCACACGTAAAATATTCAGACCGAATAGACACTAATACCGGGCGTCTACTATCTAATTACAGTGGATATGGTTGGAATTGTCTCAGCTTGCTAATCCCCAGATGCCGCCCGCCTTCCACCTGGCGTCCCCACGAAGCAATCAATCACTTACACGCCAACCAGGAGACCAGTCGTGACTGATGACGAAAGTCCAAGCGTCTGGTTGGGGTATTGGGTGAATTCCAAGGTGGGGATAAAAGTTCGGACATTGGGGGCATGAGGGGAGAAGCTTGCCAGGACCGACCGAGACTGCACGGAAGCAATAAATCTAAATTATCGATATTATTCAAGTCTTTGAGTTTTACTCAACAATCTGCTTCTATTAAGTGAAGAAAATACCCCTACAAGATATGACACAGAGTCCACATATTTGTAGCAGTTCCGCTGAGTTTACAGCGAGCTATACTTCTGAACTGCGCGGAGGTTGTGTACCTCCCTGATAAACACAGCCAGGCCAGAAGCAGATTAATCCATACAGCATTTCATCATTGCAACATATATTCTTCTAAATATGGCATCATCTTGCTTCAATATTATGTAAAAATATGTGAAATTGATTCCTTTGACTCCTGGGATATTTGAATAATGTTCAATTTTCGGAATAATATTCAACATAACGATCCTAAAAACGATCCGGACCCGGAATACTCGGTCAGCTGAATCCTGCAAGGTAACTAGACTTCCAGCATCACAACAAAAAAGGTCAATGGGAGGAACCCAACGGACACCTTGCCTTTAATAAACATATAACTTATTTGTAGTTTGACTAAATGTTTTGATATAATAGCAATACCACGGTCCAACCGGGCTGAACCATGAACAACTAGTTTCATGTTAGTAAATCTAGTTTGTCGCTGAAAGTTGGCCTCTATTCGTATCGTGTTATTATCATTACCATACAATATTTGTATGGAGCATTGTTCAAGCATCGTAGGGTGTTCAAAAGCGCTTCACACAGTAATACCTAAGAAGTAGAATTTTTATAATAATTTAATATGCATGCATAATTAGTTACACTATGTAAATAATAGGGCCGTTCCATTAAAAGATAACCTGTATTACCTGTGGATTACCATGCTTGAGTCTCCAACTTATTTGACATAATATGTAAGCAGCATACAAGCTGACCTGTGATATCATCGGCTCTAAGTCAATAAATAGGTAAAGCTTCTCTGGAGCTTGCAGTTTGATGCAAACCACCAAAAATATCATTGATATGCATATTTAAGTAGTGTTGCCGTTGCTGAGAAGTCGTACTCTGAACCCAGAGTGACACACCACTTGTCAAATTGGTTTCTAAACCCAAATATTGGACATCTTATTGCTGTTGCGTTATCACTGGAACCACCGTTGATGATACGAACAATATGCAAAGTCACCTCACGTCGGATGGTTTTCACTTATACGTGTGTATTTCACTCTTTCATCATTGTTGATTTTGATTCTACCATGTACTACAGGGTTGTTTTCTTTCTAGGCGTATTCCGATATCATGGATAATTTATCAGACACAAAACACCCCTCCGTACCTTGTCTCCTGACCTAGAACCGTTCAGTCATGGACACTTGAAATATACTTTGAAGATAGTGGTAAACGTGACGGGAAAGCATTGTTTTTCTTGTGAATACAACATTTGTTGCATCTTGTTAAGTTAGCCATATTGTACATCTAGTATAGGGTCTTAGAATGCAGACAATTGTTGAAGGGGGCTCATGGAACAAAACATTGCAAGTTTAGAGATGATAACTGCATAACGTATATTGTAATATTATATGTGTGGTATGTGAGCAGGCATGGTGGCCCAAGGGATGGTGCAAGCGGAAGAGACACTGTCTGTACCATCCTTAATGTCTCAAATATATCTATTAAAAAGGATACCCCATAATGCAACAATATATCTTATGCTAGGTATATTCCTCATAGTGGGACCATTCCTAATGCTAAATAATGATTCCTAAACGTAATCAAACAATGATTGAGAGCCAATGTATCATGATTCACCTTCAGACGGGAATTGCTGTGGGTACTACCATGATGGCACCAGTCACATCTGCCCCGAGAATTGGGGCCAATTCATCGAGCCTATTTCATGGGTAAGTGCATATAGACCCGCAGATGCTCAAGCGGTTTGAGAGTGACTACAGTTTGCTCGTATGGAATGGTGAGTGGTTTTACTATTAGTTAACAGCAGTTTAAAATTAACTGTATGGTTTCTTAGGCTGCAAAGCACCTCCCAGCTGCGCATGAGGTGGGGTTTTGTCGGAACGAGAGTCTGACGATGTCATGACGATGCCACATTTGGGGATATGTCAACGAATAACCAGCGAGATATCACCTCGTGGTTGAAAGGATCAAAGCCCCTTGTTGTTGCTTTTCTGAAGCTCTCATTTTTAGCTAAAATCTAATGTGTCTCTTCTTAATACATAGTCTGACCTATTAGACATTATTAGAATAATCGTCCATTTGCTATGATTAACAAGGATGTACAATGATGGGCACCCAAGACTCTATAATGATGGGTGGCAATGATAAAAGACCGTTTGGGCCGTAAGTACGCTGCCAACGCTGAAAAACAATCGACATTCATAAATGTAAGACCAAACTTTCATCGTAAAGTTTAGCCTATTTTCTATAATCGTTTTAAACTTTACACGAGCCAACTTAACTGGCTTCCTGTGCCCACTGGTATACGGTATTTTTGGCATATTGGTGGTAACAAAAGATCTGTATAGATGATTCAATGTAAATATACCAGCATAATAAATCATTTGCATTGGTCACGAACTGCTTGATATCACCCTTTTTTGTATGAATAGGGTATTTGTGTCAAAGATATATCCCTCAGAAGGCGGGTATTTTATGAACTGTGTGCTGTTCCGGCAACGCCCTCACATATGTCAATAATCTATCACATACACAATGTATCTTACTCTGGAGTTTAATGTGATTCTTTATACTGGCATAACATTGTGTAGCATGTGTATCTAGCTCCCAATTGCCCCCAAAGTTGCAAATACTTGCCAAAGTTGCCGTGTCAGAAGCATACATATGTTGTTGCTGCTCAAATATTTATTCAGGAATTTCATTGTCGTGGAATTTATGAAACCACAGGTTCCCCACAGCTCTGGATGTGTTCTCGTCAGGACAGGTGAACATCAAGCCGCTTGTCACTCATGACTTCCCCCTGACAAGCTGTCTGGACGCATTCAATACCGTCATGTAATATTTCTGCAATGCTTTCCGTGTCTAAATGTTTGTCAGTGATATAAGCAAATATGTGTCGGACTAAGCCAAACATAATTCCACGACCAACTGCCATAAATACCCCGGCCATCAGTAATATTTCATGTTGGCCTTACGTAAAGATGAAACTGATGTATTTTAAGCCGGCGTGTATTCAGCGCGCAATGAGGTAAACCTACTGGGTTGCATATTATTTCCACAAGACTGGAGTTGTGTGACAATACCAGCCATACTGAACAGTTTTAACAGCGCTCGTCAAAGACTTCCTAATTACATTTTTTAAAACCTTCATATAACGCGTATATATCTCATATATTGAATAACACAGTCAGAACAGCAAAATTAGGCGACAATAAATCATTTTTTGGCTCTGCTGCTTGCTGATGAATAAATGTATATCGATACAGATAACAATCCAGGCGGGCTAAGGACTAGATAGCATTGGTACGTTTATGAGGTTGATAGATAACCTCAATGAATCTTACAGGCAGCTGTTCATTCGTTTTAGACATGAGGTAACAAATCCTATGCCGGTTAAGTAAAACTATTCAAAATCACCTTTAAAAAGCTCGAGATGGTGAGTTTGATAGAGTAATCAATATAGTCATTGCAAAAGAGGAGTAGAAGTGTCCAATCCGTTCCTTTGACCATAGTTAAATATATACTCCTTATACAAATTTCAAGACATGCGAAAATTCGGAGTATTTTGCAAGCAACAGAACATTGCATTAAAACAATGCAAAGAATTCTCTATAGCAAGCCCAACTATAATGTTTAAAAGCGAAGCTGGACTTCAGACAGCTCCTGTACTAGAATATGAAGTGATGATGGCGTGAGTCGTGCCTTCGTATAGTGCACACTTATGTCCTTGAAATCTGACTTTAATCACCATATACACAGCTGCTGGTGTAATCCAAAGTTTATGCCCCCCCCCCCTTACATACTCGATTGATAGTCCACTTGTGTTATTCTCGGTTTACCTTCATCCATTGATTAGGGACTAATGGAACAACTTAATGAACCACGATTTGCTGAAGGAATTAAGGACACCCCACCTGATTGCATCACCGATATAGGCAATTGGCATATAATCTATTCAATCGCCACTTGTGTCGGGGTTGATATGCCGCTACGCTCAATACCTTATAGCTGATGCTGCGTGTGTCTTCGCTAGAGAACCAACCAGAGGCTTAAACCAACAGAGCGACTTTGTGGCGCCCCCTGCTGCCCGGCTTTATATTGGTATTGAGGCAGCTGCGAGCTGAAAAATTAGGAATGCGCACAGGCCTAGGAGCGCTCAGAGCAACTGCTGACAAGAATGTACATGTTCAATGGAATATTACTCGCTCGTTTCAAATGCGCATTGACAGTACATGTTTGTGACAATTGTTTCAGAAAAATGTTGTTTTAATACATTAACAGGATGCCTATTGTGATTCGTAGTCTTTCACAATTTGTCATAGTTGATCGCAACTTACGTGGCGCCTGTGATTGAGATACACCTCCACTACACTGTGATTTAGTTACAGGAATGACGTTTCCATACATTGGGAATGTTTCACCAGATTGTAGAAAGCCACCAAGCCGCCATGGCATAGAAGAAGAGGACTTGACCTGCGGATCAAGAAATGATCGCTTTGACACACTAGTGGGTTGTGTACGAATTGGGGTGAGTTATAGGTCATTTAATGGTACCAAGCGCAACGGGCTTCTTTTGCGACCGGAAACTTTTCAATCCCCGAACATGGTAAGACATTACCCTTGCTTCCTGTGTTACGTTCATACTAATGCGTAAACCAGTTAAAGTGTGCATTCGTTTCATATTCTAACCTTATTTGTTTCGTATATGTAGTGTTTCTGTGAAGACTGCAAAGTCACCTGTTTGAATGGAACCGTACTGCAATTGGTAGAACATTCGTTATCTACTTTCGGAATGGGGAGCCGTGTGAAATGCTCGCAAAGTGACGGCACGACATCTCGTGTATACATCGAGGATGCAACAAACTGGTCACTAGTATTATCGGTATTGTTGCCCTCAGTTCTCTTCATCTGTGGCTTTGTGGGGTTATTATATCACCGTGATATTGCTAACAGAAGAGAGGAATATCTCAAGACCAACTTGCCGTCATCTATGAATCATCGCAAATCAGTACGTCAGCATCCGCAGATACATACATGCATTAGGATATATATTTCCTTCACTATGTTCTGTATCAGGCCATTTATTTTAGTTCCCATATTAGATTTACAGATTAGTTACATTAAATAATGTTTTTTGTTACCACTCGTAGCTAAATATAAGTTAATGCAAGCATGATCATTTAAGCTATCGGAAATTCGCAATGCCGGCACACTTCTCGTAGGCACACTATCGTACTTTATCCGGGGATAGGATCGACACTAAATTATCTTCTTAGATTTATTCAATCATCAATGCAAGGGACATTAACATCGCAAATGCAGCTTGAATAAACACAGCCCCTTGTACTCAAAAAGTTGATCATAAACCATTTCTGACTTAAGAGTAGACGTGTCGTCCAAGATTTGATTGCGATTGGAGTAATTATCCAATATACAAGCGACATAAGTTGGCCCGAAGAATAACGCCAAAATTGAATCACATATCGGAAGCTGATATTTCCCTTTCACTGTACCCTGTCATTGTACCTCATATGACATCCATGTCCACCACCGGTTGTTTTATTTATGTCAATCAGTTCCATGTGATCCTATAGATCGATAAGCCAAATGTTATGAAAGAGCATCTGAAGCGCTTTACTTCGGTGGTTGTAAGGCTATGTCTCAAGCAATGTAAAGGTGCGGTTTAATAAAACATTTATCTTGCCTGACTTTCATGCATTTCACACTACGAGCGTCTCATTGCAATGTATCATGGACCTCACTAGTCAAATGCTAGTCACTATGATGGTTTTGTTTATGGAGAAATGTAAATGAGGCCATATATCACGGTTACACCACTTTAAGGCGCCAAGACCTTTCACTCTGAAGGTGACCTTATCTTAATGCATGACGATATCTCTATCTCTTCAATTTTAACATGCACTTGATAAAAACTGAAGGAGGGCCAACGGGAGCGGGCATCTCAAATATTGTGCAGAGAAAATTTACCCACGATGTATGATATCCTTGCATCTTATTACGTACAGCAAACGAGAAGAAAGCTGAGCACAAATCAGTTACGATTTGCGTATTAACATTTATATATATATTTATAAATATACACACATACAAATATATATATATATATATACATATATATATATATGTATATATGTACTAATATATATATATATATTATATCTATATATTAGTATATATATATACATATATTTATATATGTGTATATCCATAAATATATATATATATATATGTGTATATTTATAAATATAGATATATATATATATATATATATATATATATATATATATATATATATATATATATATATATATATATATATATCTATATATATATCTATATATATATATATATATATATCTCTATATATATATATATATATATATATATATATATATATATATATATATATATGTATCCATGAAATTCAAGAGTGGTGTCATGTCTTCACATCTGACAGGTAATTCATAATGCGAGAGCGATGGACTGTATGTTAATGACCAATTTCCTGTTTCCCAAACCATGAATAGCCTAGTGGATGTAAGTAATAAATTGATGTTGAATTTGGCGTTACTTGATTCTTGATTACCATAAGAGAATCCATGTTTTTCTATCCTTGTTTTACCATTCAGGCCGTAGTAGTATCTAACTGCAGCATATGTAAAGAACCATGTTCTCAGATCTAGAGGGAAGGAATAATACATTTGACAAATAAATCAAGCGTCATAATCTAAGCCAGACATTAAATCATAATCAACATTTGTGAAATTATGTAGTAAAATAGCCATATAGGCATTTCAAACATGTTCAGTCTGACACAGAGGACAAATCTTCTTATACTACGCAGTTTGCGATAATGACTTACATGCATTGCACGAAACCAACAGACATTAAGCCGTGGAGATTTAACATTGCTTGTTATTCAAATGACTACATTCAAGCAATGTAAATTCATACTGTCCTTGTTATCAACCTAATATCAGGGAATTATTGGATGAAAAGGTATTCGCTTTTCATGAGCAGCCTCAATATCGATTGGGTGCTATTGTGCAACTTGTATCAATCTGTGGGGCATCGCATTGAACGCAGGAAGTATTTACAGCATCCTATTTTTTATGTGATGCTCAAGATAGCCAATTTAAAGGAGCATCGTCCCTAACAGAAATATTTTTACATCAGTGAGCCAGTCATCTAGATCGTATTGCGAGATTGTAGTGTGTAAAAATAGAATGGGGTTCGATTACCGACGTTAAGGATGTTCGATGCACGTCGGATATAACATAATTTTATCGCATATTTTGTACAGAGAAAATTTATTTCGCATTCACATTACACCATTGTTCCTTGCTTTCTGCTATCAACAGTGAAATGAACATTCTATGCACGAAAACGGCATAATCAAAATACCTAAAGCCACATTGAATTGCAGAGTGCCTTACACTACATAGTCTTGCTGGCACACTGCATCCACTGAGTATATATCACACTGTCAAATCTTTATCCGTTATTTAAACAAGCACACAAGGGACACTAACTCTTAATAAAAACCATATGAATAGCTCTTGACAGAGAACACTGTAGAAAAGTGATGATAGATTAATAGACTCCACCACGCTTAGAAGATAGGGCATTTGTAACGATCAAGAAGCCAAAGAAATATGAATGCAAATGGGAAACATTAAGCATTGATAAGAAACCAGTTTGCGGTTTTCAATATGTAGACGTGCTATTCCTTGCACGATGGGGCTAGCATGTGAAGCGGAAACATTGGCGACTGCCATTCTGATGGAATGAATGGCTTTACTGCGCATGACCAGATCAATATAACCTGGGCACCCTGTGTAATGAAATCGTTTTGGCGCGGTTGCTAGGTTAAGGCTTTGCCTGTAATGTTTCCAATCCTTTAGAAAATGCCACCTTCAAAACCTAATACGATCAGCCGGCTTGACTTGAACGATAGGAAAACAGATTTGAACCGAGCTTTACTTATTGATAATTAGGCATCAAACTGAATTAATTGAAATGTTTCCCGGAGCAATATATTCTATTTAATGTCGTTATCGTGATACAGTCTTTATTTGAAGAATTACCATTTAAAATATATGGCAAGACGTAGCGGTTGTGCACACACGAAGGAAAACCCATCTTATTATGGGCATTTATCGTATCGTTTGCAAAAATCTATTGTAGCAGCAGCTTTTGGTTAATATCGCTTCATATGTAACTCGCCCCATTCTTTACACTACAGAATAATGTGAAGTAATGAACTTTTGATTTCGTACATCTGATGTTTTCACCAATATAATCATGCACGGGATAACTTAAAACGCGGATGGTATACTTCAGCCACAAATAGATGCATTTTCAATTTTGTAGCGGTGAATTGCATTCTTTACATTGCAACAAATTGCCGTCTGTGCTGTTTGATATTTTACTAATGCTACACTTTATGTTTATTTGAGTGTGTCGTCGTTGGCCATGTCCCACGCCGAGTGGCCGATATTTTGTAAGCTCAGTCAAATTTGCATTGACAATCGTAGCTAATATAAGTAGATGCATGCAGAGGGCCAGACCATGAGCTATATGGAACAGCCTCTGCCGCTAACCTCAAATTCGTAGTCACTTGCAGCCCTCTTATGCTACGTCAATTTTCAACTTATATCAGGAAGCGTGCATTGGCCTTGTCGCTCAATGAGTTTTATATGCAGAAATAACCCATATTTAAAGCAGAACCCGAGTGTGATAAGGTTTCTGCATCAACTGACGTAAACAAGGATTTGCATATTTCGACTTGAACTGGAAGGGAATATGGTTGACATTGACAAGCATTGCCGCGAACTCTGAACGGAACCATCGCTTGGCAAAATCTATGTACTGTCTGTCCTAAACGACCTTTTCGGTCTACAAAATATACAACATTTCACATGAGTCTTTAGATTTAATTTGCACTTACATATATATTTTCGCTATATATTCTTTATATTGATTTCCTATAAGATACACCACAGTCTTCTAAAATGGAGTTACGTTCTTATTTGGCTGTTCACATTCATGTATTCTTTTACTCTAATAGCATGCCATATATGATATTGTACAACTAAAAGTCTCATTTAAATGAGTGCGTGTGATATTCTCTTACGATTGCGCTCCCTTGGTACAAATGCGCATTAAAAATCGATGTTGGTTATCGTATTATGTGATACATGGTCACTGTATGATTGCAAGATGTCTACGTGGTTGTTATAACCAGTTAATAAATTGAACCAGGTCTCAAATAATATATTCGGATAAGCTAGGTTTGCATAGGATATGCAACATAACACAATTACATTCATAGTAGATAAGATTGCAAGATTGCATATGGCAGAACTTAGTCTCCTTCAATGATTGCTTACTATATGCACCACAATAGATAGCACGCTATCAAAAACTTTGTCATACAAATGATGATATTGGATATATATTCTAAAGAACTTCATGGTTAAAACATGCTTACTTCGTGTCATTTAAAGTCATTTGATCACACAAATTAATACTTAATGTCTGATCATTTTCCGCGTTTTCGCTATTATGGATAGTCAGCTTGTTCAACCCTAACTCTAATGGCCCCGTTCGTCTTCCCTCGTATCGCGTTGTCAAGAAATGGAGAAAGCCGATCTCACTGAACCTTCTGTCTCCCCATGGCAAGCCAATGTTATACAGCACAAAATGTGCGTCAATATTTAATAATAGATCAGTAGCAATCCTAAACTACATGCTCTTGTATACGAAACCAGGAGTTAGATGATTAGCCGATGAAGGTACACTGCCTATTGTCATTGGCAATGGCACAAACAGATGTATTCCATATGGCAGCATTGCCTTGTAAATATGTTATCGTCCCCTGCATAAATAACCGCTGTTTCCATAATTGTTGCAACATAATTTTACCAGAATTTACTGTACGATTCATAATGTAAGCTACGGAAGTTACAAGAGATACTCTTAATCAGCCGTTTGGTTATTCGGTGCCACTTCCAGTGAATGAGTCTAAGCAAACGTTTCAATCTGATGATATGCACGTAAAGTGATTTCGTTGTAAACGTTGCCATGTTGTATAGCACAGCTATAACTTGTACTACTTTTGATTAATTTAATGCATCAGCATGTAAAAGAGCTTTAATGCTGGTGATACAATGCCATTATAATGGGTTGTAAGGTTAAGGTTTGTAACCATTTGGCTTAAATACACATAAATTGTTCTGTCTTGATTTATTTCGAGGACAATCTGATTTGGGATAATAACGAAAGCAATAGCGATTGTAAAAGGCGACGGCGACAATTTATAGATACACTTTTTCTACAGCGAAGTAGCAGATACAGACAAAGCAAATCTTCTGCCTGAACTGGTTCACAACGGAACTAGACTAATACCTTTGATTTTTTCAAGCATCGAATGTAATATTGTCTTATTCAGCAATATTAAAGATGCAATACAAGTCTATATCAGTATGTAAGTGTCAAAAGTAATGGTCAATGATATCTCCTGCTGTAATAGTTCAACAAGAACTGTGGTAAAACGAGGTGATTGCGTAAAATGGACATTAACAAACATTAACCGCTTCTGACCTGGTGGGCGGTAATATGTGGCTTTTGAAAATGTATATCGCATGTATAGAAGTCATGAATACAATAATGCATCAATTCTAAGGCAAATAGTGCTCAATTACATAGCTGGCAATGTGGTAATAATTATTAATCACCCCCATGGGGCGCATCAGACAGATTCTGATTGCCTCGCATTGTCCAGTGAAGCTGGAGTATTCTCATGAGATCCAACAGGAGTTTAGTTACTACCATAGTCATGTGTCGTTAAATCTCCCGGCTATATATACCTATTACTGTTATATTAAAATGAACAATGAAGATTGTTGACATTATGAGGTGTTGAATACATTACTGGTGTTGCAACACTGGCAACTTATAAAAAGCTGTAATGATACCCACGGGGGCAGGCTCAAGTATTCTGATGGACCGAACTATTTCAGGAGTGAATCAGTAACATAGCATATGCGACTGTGTAGTGATGTAAATGGGTGATGTGATTGTGAACTCTATCTGACAGGTGATGCACTCGTCATAAGGGGCACATAACAACATACCCTCAAAAGTGTTCATAGGATCACATTTAAAGTTTGATTTTGCTCTAAATATAGTCGTAAGTATATTATGACAATAATTATTGACACTTGTTCTTACTTTAAGCTCTGCCCACTCTCGTACCATTATTTGTCAAGAGCCACTATAGTCACCGCGGTATGTTGTAGAATTTGTAGTGATTCCCAGCATCTTAACGTAAAACCAGCTTACCAAGGTGGGTGTCAACCATTTTACATCAAAGCGTCCTAGGTTCGAAAACATCTCAGGATAAATTATTCATATCATTGTCGTTATAGGACCTTCAATGTCCGTCCGGACACGATTTCCTAGCAGAATAACCTTCCTGTTTATCTTATAGCCACTGAAATTATGTCGCTTGCTCTTTACTTGCATACTGTGGAGAATTGCATAAACAGAATGCTCATGTAGAGCACCACAGCGGAACATTATTCATCATATATGGGATTACCTTAATGCAAGTGGCAGATTTATAACAATTCGAGGATGAGGATAAGCAGTAAGGTTAGGCAGATTATCAAAAAACATTCTTATCAATGACTCTGCATTTGAAACAATTCGTTATTGTGGAGATGACACAAACGCGATGAGAGTAAATGCAAATCATGATTTAAGCAATCGTTTATAACCTTTATGCTTCAGATGACAAATAGACCGAAGTATAAAGTTATATGCATGGGCTGCTCGCGCGTGCGTTTCGCCGAAAATGTGACGTTGGATCAAAACAATCACTCAACTTGAAGATGGAGAGCAATCGGCATCAATGGTTCCAGAGTCACCCTGTGGCATTGGTGGGTGTAAGAGAGGATAGCCATGGGAGGGTGCGCGTTTGTTCTAATCTTGCCCATGGGTCGGAGATGGATAGGTTCGCTTTAATTAAAATTTTAAATGGGATGGGAGGTAGGGGGAGGAGTGAGTGTCTGTGGTGAGCGTCGATAGGACAATGGTTAAGGTGTTAGACTAGGTAAGTTTATGTCGGTGTTCTGAATATTGTTGTGGAATATTCAGTTGCTAAGTGCTATCACGCATCACATATGAAAGTAAAATACTGACCAATGTATAATGCTACATGGTTAATACCACTCAACCCTATTTATGCATTTAAGTGGCTATAGAGCGACACATTTAAATATTTTATGTGCTTATTGCGTTATATAATTGTATCCATAGGTTTCAGTTTTTCTTAACATCATGCTGCGTTTTCAATTGTTAAAGCAAACAGGTGCCACAGCAATAATTTGTTATACTATTAAGCACGCTTCAATACCCGATCTAAGCACCATCCTAGAGGAGTACAATAAGACAGATAGGATCTCGTTGAATTCAGACGATATCTACAATGGCATAATGTCACCACAGACGGTTGCTTACTTTTATTATTGTCTAGCATAAAAGCTCTTTCGAAACGTCATTTATTCAAGTTATTAATCACCCTCAGGCTTTTATTAGGAACGTCGATCCGTCCAACCCAAGAGGCTTGGATTTTCTTATGCGGCAGTGTTTCGTTGCAGCAGGGCATATATCGATACCATTGTATTATTTACTAATAATTCCATTGACTAGAGAAGGGTTAAAACTGTATATTTCAGTTCCGGATACGAGATTGGAACATCAACAAACTTCTTGGGAACTCGCTGTTTCATAGAAATACGCTATATTCTGTAGCATAGGTAAAACACTGTTCTCCTAAAATGGATTATTGATTGCATCAAACGGCTTGTGCTGATATTGTTGACCCAGTGTCACAATAACGGGTTTTATTGCTTTAAGTTAATTAGCATGAGGATGAAAGTGCACAAGATTGTCATGCCACAATCATCGGTGCGTATGTAACTGACACATTGTATTGCACAAACTTATCAGGGTAATGACCAAAACAATTGTGATTAAAACGGGCGATGAAAGGAATATATTTGTCAATTTGTAATGCTCCTTTTCTACTGGAATAGCAATTTCCTCCACTGACTTATACTCACCACCACGCCAGAACCATGTTTTGTATTGTTTTACGAGCATCGTAAGTCATATATTGGTATTCAAACGTGAGAAAGCCAGGACACAGCACCAAGTTAAAGCATTTTAGTAACATCAATTGTGTTATGCTTCCAAATTTTATTGCACAGGAACTGTGATTGTGCATTGTTCTCCTTGATGACTATAAGGTCTTCAGGGTAAGTAGTATAGACAATAGTGGTTCTGGCGAAGCAAGCTCATGAACATTTCTTAGCCATATTATCCCTTACACAACATACTTTTTCACATCATTTTGTGGTCACCCTGTCAGCCCGGTAGGTTGACCAGTTCACTTTTGTTGTGACCCCCTATTATCCACACTACGCGTTAAATTACGGCTTAAACAGGATTTTGCCCCTGCACACTTAGAGTGAGCTTCACTCGAGAGAAAGGCGGGTCGGGCCCGACCCTCTATGGGCCCGACTCCTCCAAGTTAGTTTGCTGGTAAATTTACGTGACCATAGGCTAAGGTGTCTACAGCGTTCGAGGCTATCAAACGGGCAGAGTGAAACCTTGTTGACGTGTTGCCCATATATCTGAGCAGTATAGAACCAGGATTTCACAAGTTCGTGGCCTGCATCTCTCACTCGCTGTAAAGCTCCTTTAGGTGTCTAACGCGCTCCACAAGGGCATCATTCTTAGTCTCCATATCAACCACAAGATCTCTCAGCTCGTTCTCCAGATCTATTTTCTCTTCCGTCAGATAATCTACCTCTTACTTCAACTATTTTACGAAGTCGTTAGGCGTCAATAACGCGCAGAACCGAAAGGTTTTATTTTAACCTAGACATGAAACTAAGGTCAAGGTCATCGAATACGCGAAAAAGTAATATCTCGAATAACTCCGTTAATAATGGTCGGATTGTTACAAAATTTACATCATTATGTAGCACATTCTAATTGCAACCTTTTTATAAATATATGTGGACATCGAACCGACAGTTTTTCCAAGCGCCTAAGATCGAAAAATCGTGGTATCAGTCCAAATGTCAACAAAAGTATTATGAATATTTATTCGAACGCTTATAAAACAGTCAATACATGCCCGATGGTAATAAAATTTGTTCGCATGTTCTCCGTGACAGCTTTAGTCGCATCCCTAGATGTCATGAATGTCGATGACGTCACTTCCACTTCAATGCTCAATACGTCCATGCTTTAAAATTCAATTTTAAAACAAGTTACATATTCTAAACGTGTAATGTAATTGTAAGCTATTTCTAAATATACATAATTGCAAACAATGCATTATTAAAAATATTCTAGTATGTCGAAAATTTCTGGTGGCTAAATTTTTAAACTTTTTAATTTCGCAGCAAATTCACTAATTATCGTCCGATCGTAAAACAATTAACATTTTCTAAAAGCTGATTTAATTACCAAACTTTCATAACTGACATACGCTATCAAAATATTCGTCGTTTTCAAAGCACGTTGAGTTGAAAAGGCAAATTTTACTTAGTTAATTTTCGTTAAATTTTCGATTGCTAATAAAATAGTAGATATCAATTCAATAGTCCAAATAAATTAGCTCAGATATTTACATAAACAGTGCTAATCTAATACGCAAATTGTGTTGATACCGGTCGCCTCACTTCCGATTTCGAACTAATCAAAGTTAAAACGGGACTGAAATCTGAAATTATCGCGTCGTTTGTCCGTCGTTAATGGTCGTATCGTGAATTTGATTACGCTCGAAGGAAGCTCATTCAATTCAGAACATAGGACTAAAATGTTCTGATCTGTGCTCTCCTCAAGGCACGTGGCAAAAGCATGGTACTATTTAATACATTAAGCTTTTCCTTGAGTCAGCCAATTCATTGTCAATATATCATGGACAGCATGATTTCTTTGATAAATTTGGTTGTTTTTAAAATTATCAATATACATGCGATGGTCATGAAAATTGTTTGGATTGTGGTTGCCAAAAAATTAAAATCCATAATAACTTGGTCAATTATGGGCCGATTCTGGAATTGTTATCTATCTATCTTGGACCCGGAAAATATGATTCCTTTGATAAATTTGATTGCTTATAAAATGATTAATATGCATGCGATAATCATAAAAAATTTGTTGTATTGTGGTTGCCAAAAATTTAAAATCCCACAAAAACTTGGTCAATTATAGGTCAATTATAGGATAACTTTGCCGAGTTCCCCCATGTCCCATGGGCTTATTTCGTTAAACGTTGGTAAGCTTCTGAATCAATGTTTGCTAACTTTTTTTGTCTCGCGATACAGAACGCAATTTTAAACATATTTTTGTAACTATTTTTTTGAATGGAAGCTGTTTTGTTTTGATCTTGATAGTAAATTAAGGTCAAGGTCATCGAAAGAAAATCAACAACATTGATAAATCCATAATAATCCATATCAATTCGTAATTGACAAGCCAATTATCGTCCGATCTGAAAAAACTTTCTATTTTCTGAAAGCTGAAAATCACTGACAATCACTGAAATATCAAACTAATTTGCGAAATAAACTCAAATATTGAGTCACGACTTTTCCTACACAGGACAGGATGTGGGATTATTGGCGTGTGGTATTGGCAGGCAAAAATTAAGATCTGGTTAGGCCTCTAGCAATTATGCTACATATAGCGTAAACAACACACACACATCACCTGTCATTTATATTCACTGTAGCCCAGGTAACATATCATGTACACCGTAAATCAGTCAAATAACTTTTTCATTGATTGCTCAGATAATAAATATCAAGCCAATTTGCGAAACATACTCAAATATCGAGTCACGACTTATCCTACACAAGGCAGGTGGTTGGAGTATTGACGTGGGGTATTGGCAGGAAGCTATAAACTCTTTGATAAAGCTCCTTGAATAAAGGGTCACTTGAGAGCTCAAGTATTCAGGGCACTGCTTATCCGACGTTGAGTGGATTCGAGCATACATTGATTGAATTAGAAGAGTAGCTGACTTCTGAAGAAGGGCCATTAAAATTTATTCATTTTTATTCATAGGGAAAAATTACTGGCGACAATTTGAAGTGCTATTAGCCATGCATTTCTAGTTCAAAACGTCTTATTGAACCATAATAAAAAGTGTATTGGCAAAATAGTTATTTACATTTTAGTTTAAGGAATGCTTAGAATATGTACTGAGGAAACTTAATATTTGTTGACTTTTGTTTTGCAAAGTTTAACATACTTTCCTCCCACAATTTTAAAATAGAAATGTTTACTCCTTGTTTTTCTCTCGCGATAGAGATCACAATTTTCAGGATATATTGGAAATAGTGTTTGTTAATTGGAAGGTGTTGATGATGCGCAGAACTCAAATCAAGTACAAGGTTATTAAAGAAATCATCAATATCTCCCGGGCGAATTTCAATTCGTGGTAAGTGTTGTATATTATGGAAGCCTAATTCAATCGTAAACTTTTAAAAATATATGTCATTGTTAACAATTGAAAGTTATACCACTCTTCCCAATCTATAATGCATGATAACTTGGTCAATTATTTTCGCTATTGTTAAGACCGTTGTGCGACGTGTTTTAGCAGCGGAAAAGCTCTGTGAAACGACGCTTTTCCCGCGATGGGAATGATGGTGTTGGATGGACAACTGGCCGTTGCTGGGACAAAGGTGTAAAGATTTCGGGGAGAAAAAAACAACAAACCAAACCATACAAACTAGATAACTAAAGCAATAAAATGCTCTCATCTTGTTCACTGTATATATCAATATACCGTCCATAATCAGCCAGAAGGACAGAATTACGAAAATGAATCTAGTTTAACGTAAATTAGCAAACAGGAATAGCTGAAAGGAAAATAAATATGCGCACGTAAATGCATCACAATTCACAAAAAGCAAAATGTAGCCAATGAGAGGCAATTTTGGGGATAAATAACGGGAGCGGTATATTGATGCTGCCTCTGATGTGGTCTGCAAAATCAAACCGGCTGCACAAAAGGGCAATGCTTAAAACTTACAAGTTCAAACGCAGATATGCACAAGAAAATTCGTTTGCTGTAATACTGTCTGTATGGGGAAAAAATCATACTTCGCAAATGCACAGGATCACAATTCAAACTATCGCGGACGCTCGAAGATAGCAACAAACTCTGATTAACATACCCCCTTTCACAACTGCACAGATGGATTAAGCCATAAGAAATAAATAGAAACATCAAATAGCACAGACTTCCGTTTCAGGAGTGTTTATTCATGGCAGATAGCATAGAACATGGTGCTAAATATAGCATCGTTGTTACTGTCATAGCTTACTGGCAAAGTCAGATGAACCTGTTTTTCCATATATTCGAATTTGGTGAGAAACATAGGAACGACCTCAGCTGGCTGGTGGTCACTCGTGGTCTCCAGTTCTTCCTGCAACCACTTTTGCAAACCCCGTTAATCACGGAAACGGCACGGTGTCCAAAATACTGAAACATCCACCACACACGGAGTCGCAAATACTCCGGCAATACTTGGAGTATTGTCGTAAACATTAACATGGGTCATATTGCTGATACCCAAGTTCCCCACATAGTCCGCGAACACACGAGGTTTGGGAAGCGTCGTCATGAAATGGCTGCCTTTGTCACAGCATTCGTCGACATCTAGGAACTGAGCTTTAGGAATGTGGCACTTATCAAATGCACCCTGCGCACCTCGATGGACCGCGGGAAGGAGGGACCCGTCCAGGACCCTGAAACGGCTCTGCGGTCCACCTTGAGCTTTTCCCAGGATTTGAAATGCAAGTCACTTAGTTGTCACAAATGGACTCACACGCGATACAACTTTGTTTATACTGACCAGTGAAATGCGTGTCGATTCATGGCTTTGTTGGCAGTCACATATCGTAGAATCCGTATCGCACAAACCCCTGAAAAAATATTGCAAATACCACAAATAGCCATATTTATGTTATACAGGCGCGGAATAAAGTATATCCAAACGACTGACTGCAATTAATCACATGAGTCTGATAACCCAACCGGCTTTGTCAGCCCAGCAGAAAATATGTCTGTGGCCGGGGTGGGGGGATAGATGGTAAGGTAAGTATGGGGTTTAACGGCACAACAAAAACACATATGGTGCCAAGAAAGGTTAATAGATATGATTAACCTGATTAAGCAGCCGCCTTCTAAAATAAATGAAAATAGCGATGGAAAAGATACAAATGGAAGCGATTATCTTAGTGCAAGTCACCACCGGCCGATTGACTGAACCAGGCCGGAATCTCGTCTAGGCGAAATTCGGGCCAGAGTAGCGTGTTGCAGATATGGCCCTCTCAAGAAACTCTCCACTCAACCACCAGGAACCCGTTGCCAACCCACACGAGTTGCAACCCACGACCAACAGGTTGCCCCCCTGTTAGTCGCCTCTTACGACACACAAGAAGATACAGTGGGCCTTTTCTATCCCGGGACCCACATGGGGGGGGATAGCACCAACGAGGTGGGTGAGTTGATGAGTCTCATTAATCTGGTGGTGCAAGTCCTGAGGCCACAGACCAACCCACCCAGAACTTCCTTAGGCCCCACACCCCTGTGGTCAAAGAGAACCTCCAGGGCCTGTTACAAGTTGTCATTATAGGTGGGAATGCCCAAGGCTCCAGGAGGGTAAGGGTGATAAGAGCTCTCAAGGGAAAGGGTCTGATAGGGATCACCCCATGTGGCAGGCCACCAATCCCCAGCAAAGTAAAATCAATTCAGCGTGTTGGGGTAGGGGGGATGGGTGACATTGCCTGGGCATGGCCTGTCATGTGTTTTGTAGTAAGGTTGAGAAGAAGCGTGAAAGTGGGGCTTGTGAAGGATTGGAGATCACTGTTGTCAGCCTCTGGAGCACCCTAGCGAGTACATCCCGCCCTTTCTGGTTTTGTGAGTTGGTGTTGTCGGAGGATATGATGGTACTCCATTTCTGTTCATGAAACACAGGGACCCGTCGGAATCCTGTCTGGCCAGTGTCATTCTATCAGCAGTCAGGGCTAGGCCCAGCAGCAAAGTTGTAGAGAAGGGTCAAGGTTTCTCGGATCACAATACATCAATGCAACCCCGCGTAAGCCCTCTTGCCCAGACTGCAGCTTCCTTTGGTTATGGCACTGCTCACAGTCGCTAATCGGAGAAGGCTCAGTGAGGAAATTATGGATAAAGAGTTCTCCCCTGAGAAACCTTGCATCGTTATTGGACTGTCGGTGTGCAAAATATTGCTTTTTTAACAGCAGAGTAGTTAGTATAGGGCAAACGAAAGGAGGTTGAGCAAAGGGAGACCTGCGTAGTGCAGCCGAGACACCCATGCCACCCCGAGTACTCCCTTTTCCCCAAGTGGCAAGGAAAGGGCAAGGCAAAAGAGGTTGAACAAAAGAGGTTGCACCACGGAAGGTGGCTGCCAATACTACTGGTATAATAAACAATAGGGCTACGAGTTGTCGTTTGGTGAGGTGGCTGTCCTCTGATACTCCTGGCTAATATTATAGAATGTGGAAGGAAGGGTAGTCACAAAGCAGATCAGGTGTGTGTGTGTGTGTGTGTGAAGATCTATGATGTGTGTGTGTGTGTGTTCTGTGTGTGTGGCTGTGTATTGGCTGTGTGTGTGAAGGGTGTGTGTGTGTGTGTGTGTGTGTGTGTGTGTGTGTGTGTGTGTGTGTGTGTGTGTGTGTGTGTGTGTGTGTGTGTGTGTGTGTGTGTGTGTGTGTGTGTGTGTGTGTGTGTGTGCATGTGTGTGCTCATAAAGGGGTAGAAGAGTTAAGTCCCCCACAGAGGCACCCTTTAGTAGTCAACATCCCACGGACCCAGTACGGGTCCGCTTTAATTTGTACAGCGGTGGTCCAAAGCCCAACCCATGTTACTGGTATGAGGCCTCCAGCTCCTCCACGTTGGCGAGTGGAGCACGTAGCGGGGCAATTATGGGGAAGTCTCAGGGGGCTGTAGGTGAGACGCCTCAAAAGGACGTGGACGGCCACAACAGGGGAACTAACACCTCGGGTGGGGGGATGTATACGGAGGAATTCTGTCAAGCCCTTGAGGTTGTACCATAGTGCTTCTGTCCAAGGCCTTCAAGTTCTGATTTTAGGATCGTAACTCGCAAAGAGAGAGTGGTATTGTTGCCAGGGAAATGAAGGAGGGTCTAATACCCGCTAAGTTCCTGGGGGAGGAATTGATGATGTGCACATCAACGGGGCACAACGGGTAAAATTATTAGGCCACAAGGTGACGATAGCGAAAACGAAGAAGGACCAGCGGTGGTTACGGTTGGCAGCTAAGACAGTGCTGTCCCTGCAGCTCCAGAGACGAATGTGTTCCCTGTCAGTCTGTGTTTCCGGGGGCACGTCGAAGCTCCATTGCCAGCCGGACCAAGCAGGGGCTACAGGCTCGCTCTAGACCCGTCCTTGCCGCGAGTTTTGGCTAGTGAAGGCGCCCGTGCCCCTGAGGGCGGCTTGCAGCTAGCTCAGGGAAGGACATGGGCAGCAGCCATCATGTCTCAGCAGGGCCAGGCTTAGTGCCCATGTTTCGAACCTCAGGGAAGGGCATGGGCAGCAGCCTCCCTGACTCAGCAGGGCCAGGCTTAGTACCCATGTTTTGAACCTCAGGGGAGGGCATGGGCAGCAGCCTCCCTGACTCAGCAGGGCCAGGCTTAGTACCCATGTTTTGAACCTCAGGGGAGGGCATGGGCAGCAGCCACCCTGACTCAGCAGGGCCAGGCGCGTTGCCTGATTAGCTCTTGAGTGTCAGTCTTGGGCTTTAATTGGGAACTGTTTATCAGTGGCTTGGCTCCTTGCTACTGGTGGAGCAACACAGGAGAAAACCAACCTCCGAGTAACAGGTAAGCGGCATAGAAACACTACACTTTATACCTGCGAAGTATGTCAATCTGAGATATGTCGCCTAGAAAGACAATACACGCTCGCTCTCTGACTTCCCCATCGGACAATATTCGTGCGCTCCGTGAAATTCAGCAGGGACACTGCGATATTTCCCCTAACGAATCGCAGTGCCTTTAAATCTAGCATCTTTGTAAAAGTCACATATTTCCCCAACCAAGTTTGCACCTCGGGGCTAATCAGGTAGCGCGGGCAAATGAAGGCAGCAAACAGGTGAAAGCGACAGAGTTGTCACACTCTACCAACCAATTCCGTTATTCATTTAGAGCCGGGCCGAACTTGGACTTCCCATGCAATAAAACAGTCTAAAGGGATTGAGTTCAGGGAAGATAGAAGCGAACCCAAAAACCGGATAGAGGAGCAACAGGGTAAGTCCCCCATGGATAGAGACACACTTAAAGGTCAACTACAAAGATTTTTTTTATTCCATTTTTCCAAAGTTCTATGTTTTAAAAGGGTATCGTGACCAAAATAAGGTGACTTTGCGTTTTTTTTCTTTTAGAAAAATGTTTTTTAAATGTATATTTCCCACGTCGAATCTGACAAGATACCGCTCGGTAAAATTCGTGAATTTCCGTACAGTAACGTCATTCGGGTTGTTTGCGAATATTCATCACAATCTTTAGCCTTCCCGGTTGGTTGATAGCGCGTGACTAACTCGTCTTTCTTCACGGTCTGGTGCGTTTCTTGGTGTGGATTATGCCTTATTGTTGTGCGTTTGGTTGTCGGAACAATGAGAAGTCAGGCGTGATTTTTTTTGTTTCTAAAAGTCATATGCACCGCATATGGGTGTCGAAAGTCAAGCGTAAACACTGGAGTCCTGCCCTTATATTTATTAGTTATAGTTATACGACAGTTCTATGTTCTGATCATTTCGAGAAAAGTGCTTATGAGACTGCCCCAGAGCTGCTCAAAAGTCTAGGATTTCGTAAGAAACCTAGGCTCCGAAATGGTATTGGCAGCTGAGCAGATAGATAAATCAAGTGACAGTGGTGAATCACAGACTGAGGTGTCACACTCAAGTACTGCCGACCTAGGCTAGGCGAAGAAACTTCGCCTATCAGCGTCCGCGCTGTTTGCTACACCAGGGGTGAGTGCCTTGCCGTCTGCCGACCATGAAGCTTGCTCTCACTTGTCATTAGGGGTGCAGGCAAATGTTTTGGTGAGTGTCACAAGGCAACTGCATTATTATATATGATGAAATGCATTGGCAGGGATAACATCTGTTGTATGTGTCCATGTGTCTTTTCAGAGTCAATTTGTAAACATTTACATCCTTAAAGGCTATGATGAATGAAATTGTAGCATACTTATTGTATTGATACCATAGATGGCTGACAAGTCTCTACAGACACAGAGTTCTATCTTTCCTGGGATAAAGAAATATTCAAGAGGTACCCAAGTTGGCCCATCTCACCAAAAGTGTCACCAGGGGCACCCAATATGAGCCCCAGGAGGAATCTGTTGGACTGGTGGACAGCGATGATGAGATGGAAACTGACCCTGACTATGACTTCACTGACGATGATGCTGAGATGGATACTGATGAGGACATGGCGTTTGAAGAACTGTTAGGTAAATATTGTTTTGTTTGTAGTGTAATCACAGGGTTTTATTTGATGGAAGAAAAATTTAGCTCACAGAATGCTTATGTACAGTGGTGTTGATCTGGAGGATGGCCCTAGTCAGAATCAAAGATACCGGGGGAGTTTTGCTTGTTTTGAACAAATCGGCGTGAATGGACACCTTAAGATGTGGGATTGCCAACCTTTTACAGGAGATATGCCCGGAAATTTGTTTATGGCTTCAGGGATTTTTGTTAGTGGCAGTAGTGCTATTAGAACACTGAACATGTTCAGGTATGGGAAAATCCCAAGCCTGTCAAAGTACCAATTTCTTTTGGTGTGAACATGCATTAATCTAAAATGAAACACATGTTATTTTGACATTTATTACCGAAACCTGAATAAGTTTTATTTGCACAAACGTTGTTACCCAATTAAAAATTGGCATATAATATAACTTACTTATTATATGACTATCATAAAATATGAATATCATCGATTTGCTTCAGACTATGTACATCAGGTGCTTGATCTAAGGCAAAAATACCCAAGCTACAGACTTGCTGAGGTCCTTGCAGATGACAGGACTGTCCCACCACCTATTGCCTCCCAGTACGAGAAACCTGAAAAGGATCTTCTGGTAGGTGCTCACAGGTGTCGATTCAACCTGACCAAGAAATCTTCCGCTCCATTGTAGATAACCTGTATATTTGCCGCCCGGGTCAGGGAAGGATTTTCTAACAGCTGTTACCACACAGGCTGCCAGCACTTTCCTGTTTCTTTTGCCCAGTCTGTGCCATATCCAGAGTGTAAACTGGCGGTAGGCTAGATACCTGAATAATCTGAAGCAATATGTCAATTAGTTGTCTATGGTTTTAAAATAAGTTGTATAGTAAAAAAAAAAATTGTCATTTGTCAACCATTTCCTCACGTCATAATTTTATTGTAAGCTCTGTCTCTGGATTTCATGTAACTGGCATTATTTATTCTTGGCTATGTGAAATATATTGTAGTTCATCAATATGAACAATGAATGGAATTAATGTTCCCTTTGTAATAAATATGATTGTTCAACCTCAAACCATCCTTTTTGGTAGCAATAATGGCTAACTTACTCATTGTAGAGACCTCATCTCCAACAGGTCTGTCCATTTGAATAGATTCAAATTTGGACACTTCCGGCACATTTTTATTCATGCAGCTAGCCAGGAATCTGGGAAGCTTGGTGATGCATGTCCATTCCTCCGTTAGAGCCATCACTCTCTCCAAACTTCTGTAGCACTCTCTGGCTGTGTCCATTGGGATGCAGTAATGACAGCTACACCTAATTTAGAGAAATAATTAAAGAGTCATTGTAAATTTATATTTGTGGAACAATGAATGAATATAAAAGGAAAATACTTTATAAACTGCATGCAAACATCTGTCCACAATATTCAATGTGCTCAGGGTACAATGACAAAGCTACATTCACTAGCCAAGTACTATTTGTTGTAGCCCTACAAGGCGTCTGCGTAGACGTCTTACCGTTTCTCGAAACAACGCAACTCAATTATTTTAGATCGATTCAGACAACTACCAAACAACAAACATACACAAGTGATGGAGTTATAGAATGCAATGATGTTTTACGGACAATTTCATCCCTTTTCGGCTGGTGATTTCATCCGTGGTAATTATTTATAGTTCGATCAATTTGGGAAGCGTTAAAAAGTCAGAAACACAGCAACATGTTTGTTTACAAGTTCAAGACCACATGCATTGCGCGGGTGGGGGGGGGGGGGGGGGCACTTAAGTGTAAAGATATAGTATACATGTGCCGCACGAAGGGGGTGGTTTTTTCAACATCTCGACTTTTACGACGGGTTAGACATTCGCATAATACCTTGTATGATGGAGTATACTTTTTCTCATTCTCAACGAGTACAGCGGGTACAGGTTTTCGAGGTCCCGCGGCACACCCCTATCCGAGTTAGGGTAAGTGCCCCCCACTTGGGATGCTAAGGCAATGCGGGAAATCGCGAGAATTAATTGTTTCCAAAATGGCAGACATCGTATCGCGATTTGTTAGGAAACGAACTATCGATGCCATTTATTGAAGAATAGTGTCGAGTGGTGGTAAGTTTTTTGGCGCGCAAAGTTTATTTTTTGTAAAGTCTCTTGATATATGTTATTTTCTAGGTACGCAGAGTAGTCCTTCAAACCAAACGAGAACTTGCCGACTGTGTTTGACGAACTCTTCGTAACGGTATAAATTCATGTTACCATTACACCGGAGCTATATTTGTTGTAGTAGTTAGGTCTGTCAACATACCATCCTCAACGTACAGACTGTGTAAATTTATTGGGTAAATGAAACTAAAGATTATTTTGTACCAGTTAATATAGTTCAATAAAGCTTGGGAAGGGTATTCTAAAACTTACCATTCATCGAAATCTTTTGTTGATTCTTCATCCGAAGCGGACCCTTGAGTTAGACTTAAGTCTTAACGACTTAAGAGCTCCCGGTGTCATTTCGTAGTGTGACTTGGATTTTTCAACTCCCGTCCGTATTGGCTCAAATAAATAGTCATGGACATGATTTGCCCCAATGTTATGCTATGGGGACTCGTAAACTTCATCAGAAGACGACATGGCTTGTCAAAACGGTGTAATTTTAAAATCCAAACAATCGTTTTTCGCTTCGCTCGCTCGCTCGCAGTCAAATTCTCTGGGAGGCAGCGCAGCAGGAATGACGTCACGCAACGTGCACCTAGCGGCCCATTTTCGCCCGAAATGTTGCGCGCTCTCTCGCACTGACCTTTCGCATAACTCGTTCTAAGAATCATGGGATTGAGCCGAAAGTAGTTCCAGCAAGATGGCAAGATGGCAGCGTCTGTCAATGTTTGCGGTGTTTCTGATCGGGAAAATATCAAGCCTGTCGTTGTTAAGCAATTGTCAACCTTAATGTATCACACTAATGTTCAGTAATTGCATTCATATATTCAATAAATTAGAGTTGATTATGCAGGCTTTGTGTCATATTGTCGATTCAGTTAATTTTGGAAGATGAGCGATGAAATAGAAGTACACCGCATCGGTGCATGCATATGCCAGTGTGGTTGACGCGGGGTCCGAGGGGGTAGGGAGGAAGAAATGGTAGTGATGCATTTTTTCAGTGATTTCTACTGTATTTACATACGCTGTATACACACTGGGGTTCACATGGTCATTCATGTTTACTGTCCTGTCACTTGGGGTCCACTGGTCTGGTTCTGGGTCTCTGGCATGCTCTCTCATAAATTAAAGCCTACTTGTTGGAAGTGTTGGTCACGAAAACTGCTTGAACAAAGCTGTTCTTCCTTACTGAGTCACAATTCATAATTTAAAAATGACCCGTTTTTATTTTATAAAATAGTATTCATTTGTTTGTGTCCATGCTTCAGAATTTGAGACTCCAAGGAAGATAACCTTGTCCAGGTTGAGACCCTATCATCTATGCTTTTCGTGCTGGGAGGACAGGAAGCATTGTCACCTTCGGCTTCTGAATAATGTGACTCTGCAGAGAACCTACATGAATTTGTTGAAGGATGTATTTTTGATAGAAATGCCCCATGACTGTGAATACTAATTATGTGAGAATTGTATCAATAGATTGACCAAAACACTTCAGTGGAAAAGAGATGCCATTTCCATGTTCTATGTATTACACACACAAAGCACAGATATTAATATTAGTAAATTAGAATAGCATGATATCATATGTGTGCATGATTCGTCATCAAGTTGTTAAGAAATGCAGATTCAATATGCTCATAGTTAAATAGTTTTTATGGAGGTGTTCATGTGTTTACATTCATATTGCTAAGCAGGTTTCTTATGTCTGTCTTTTAATATAGTTGGGGACATTGCAATTGTTAATGTCGTAATGTTTTGCCTTCTCTCGCTCTATACTTGTTTGATGCTCATGTGATCTATTGGCCAACAGCTTACCGCCCTGCGTGGAGGTCACATGACTTTTAACTAATTTCTTAGCCGATAGGGATGGTAATCACTTCCTGTTGTGACTCTGTTCCTTGCACACACAATTTTTATTTTCCTATCCCACCCTCCACTGTTTTCCTGTCTTGTTGAAGTTTATTTAAATGTACAACCTTTTCATGTTGTGGTGGTGTTCTCCCCCACCTTTGCTGTGTGCAATGTATTTTTGTTTATTCCATTTCTTACATGCACCTGGCTTAAATAAACAAGCCCATTTATCAACTCTAATCATGTTTTATCTTTCACAGCAAACTATTTGCAAGGTTTTTGTTTTAACTCTCATAACTCATACAATTTCAGCCAACTTGATTTTATTATATGACCACCAACCATAAAATATATTTTTTCCATGATAGTTAGATTTTTCCATGTGTCAATTTCCCAGAACTTTAAAACAAAGATGGCTATGTGTTGCACAACAGTGAACTTTGGTAATGTATTCACACCATAATTTTCCCTTTCGGTTATTAAAACAATAACTTTAGAGCCTTATTATTTTTAATTGCAGATGAATTAAATTGGGAGAGCATTACCTCGTTTAAATTACCCATTGCATTCACCCGATTTTACACGTGATTTCTTTTTATTTCTTGCGGGAGACAGACCCACAATGCGACGTATACTGTTGTATCAAATTTGTCACAAGGAATTTTTCCGGCGTAGACTAAGCAGAAAAGTAGCTGTAAATGACCCAGAACTGCTGGTAATGAGGGCATAGTCGGCACGGCTTGTTGCAGGATCCCCTAAAATCTACCCTGACTCCAGCCTTATCGTCGACGTGACCCTACCCTTATCGTCGACGTGACCCTACCCTTATCGTCGACTTGACCCGACCCTTATACGCACGAATATTGAAATGAAATGGTTTTTCAATACGCTAAGTGTAGTCCGGCGTCCAATGTTTGATATTATATTGAATTGTTGACCGGGAAGACAAGGTTTTTGGCATTGACAGCGACAACCTTGCAAGCTGTAGTGTGCAGCAGTAGATTCGTGGTTATACGTTGCCTTTATAGACCAATTTTCTACTGGTTCGATGCAGCCGTTTGGGAAAAGACCATTCAATTCAATGTTTGGCATTGATGGAGTCGACCTTGTAAACTGTAATGTACAGGAGGTTTTGTGCGAAACGTTGCCTAAGTGGACCAATTCTCAACTGGATAAGTGCGGCTATTCGCAATAACACTCAGACAGAATAACATTTTCAACGTCATAATTGCGCTTGATTTTATAGAAACATAGTATACACGATTGGTCGTAGCCCTCTTGATCTTACTAAAACAAAGTAGTAGATGGCAAACCTATACTTATTATCAGGTCGCAGACTGACCACAGAACGAAGTACGTACCTCGATCGAGGTACGTACCTCGTTCCCAGTACGACGCACCTTGATTGAGGTACGCATGATAGTCGTGCCACCGCCCTCTGCTGTTTTGTATTTTATGACATTATTTTCTGAATTGTGATTAGCTTTGAAAGATTTAATTATGCAAATATATTATGGCCTACATTTGGAACCAAATCTGTTGTTGTGAGCGATATCGGGCGTTCACTAGAAGAGTTTTCACTTCCATTATTCGACAGCGACTGCAAGTTTTTCGACGTACATGATTAAAATTTTGTACACACCAACATGGCAGAGGTAAGGTCTATGTTTTCTCATTGACAAGACTATCATCTTATTATACATTATATGTTATTCAAAATTCTATGGCATATTAATGAGCTATCGCTAATGATATAACACCCCTGTTGAATGATTTTTCTGAAACAATGGCGTATTGATGCGTTCGTACTTAAATTGAAGTTTGGTGTACTTCCTTTTGAACTGGTGCGATAGTCCGATAGTAGATCGTACACAGATAAAAGAATGACACTTATGATTCCTACGGCCGAACCGCAGGTCGAATGTAGCCTTTCCTGCTGGTGTTCTTATATAAGATAATTTGTTTTAGAAATTTGAAACCTCGTACTTATGAAGTGACATAGCCCCACTCTGATGGTAGTATACATATAAATCAACAAAACGTCGTGCACGGCTTGAAGTGACAATGTCAGTTATTCCAACCAAATATGATTTACTCTGTTAATAGAGGGTGATATAAAAAAGCTCCCAAGAATTGCTGGTTTGTGTTGTGTACTTAAACATTGATTATAATATTTAATGTTATGTATTTCACTAGACAGTGTGTGAATTACTTTTTTTTCCAGAATTGAACAGCTGTTGGCCATGCCATTTTCAAAACGGTGTGCTTCTGAAAGCCTTCGTTCGCAATGAGGATGTTTGGAAACTGGAAACCTGGTGTCAAAGAAAAACTGTTGGATTCGGTTGGAATCTGTCCATTACACAAAAAACTGCTCCTAAGTTCTGTCAATCATGCATTGAGGAAGTGAATAAATCTATCCAGACTTGAACTTTCCTTCAGCCGTGAGTGATGAGTCCGTGCAGTCGCCTTCCAAGTCGCTGAAAATTGGTTTCAACTCTCTCAGTGAACTGATTATGGAAACTATTTAGGCCCATGTAGTATCCACAAAATATTCAATGCTCCAGTAGCCTAATCATTTACTGGAGGAAGAAGTGCACGCAGTTGATACTCAATTATCAGACAGTGTGTTGCAGCGCCTGCAGTGTCTGCTCCATAAGCGTCTGTGCCCAAAAAAAGCCAAAGCCAGCGCAAAGGCTTGTTTTTAAATAGGCAAAATGGGACAGAAAGAATATCTTCAGCAGTTGGGTATGGATGTTCCAGAGGAACACCCACCTGGCAAGAAAACTCTGACTTTCTTGAATGGTGTGCATAACCAAATACGTACAAAGCTAGGCTCTTTGGGGGTGGAGCCCGTGCCGTCTTTCTCTCGAGTGAAACTCACCCTAAGTGTGCAGGGAGCAAAATCCTGTATAATCCATAATCTTACGAGTAGTATGGATCATACACTTATGTTCACCTTAAGTTGGATATAAATTGTTCCTGACAGCGTCGTAGTATACAAAGCAACTGTGGCAGAACACGATGCATATATGGACATTATGAAGGGGGTGGGCCAGGAAGATTGCCTTGTGTTTAGCTTGCAGAAATGTTCTATACTACAGCGCCAAATCGACTTCACTGGCATCCCCATCCTTGATTTTAACTAATAATATGATATTATTGTACAAAGAGTCAAATGTTCAGCGGCACAACGATCTTCCCTACTTGAAATTCATCGCAGTAGCATATGTATTGCGCGTCGAATGTAAGTCGAGAGATCACAATGGAAAATGTTAACAGTGTTCAATATGACCTGTCCCCGAAGAAGCCATTAACTTGTTTCACCCGAGATGTCAATCTGATCCACGCAGTTAATTCCTCTCAAGAACGAGACAATATTACCACTGTCGAGTGACGTAGGGGCAGACGCCTCGAGGTATTGACATTGCCGGAGGACATGTTCAAAGTTAAGTCGGGATTACCGCATTTGCTCACATGATAGACCATGCAGTGGTTAGCATATATATGACCGCTTCGCTTTGGGTTTGCAGAACTTTGGCCATAAAACTTACATTAAGTACAAGCCTTACGTACCACTTCAAAAATCAACTCCTAATGATCGACTGAAAAACATATCGCATCGGTACAGCAAGCAACCCATTTAGTGCATCAAAGAATGTTTTCATTGTTCATTATTAGCAGCAATGTTTGAGCTCACATATATACGAAACGAAGTAGTAATTGTCAGATGATCCGGACCTGGCAATGTGTCTATAATGTCAAGATCGGTAAGAATGCTATGCATGTCATGACTGGGAATAAAGTGGACCTGCTATGAGGTCGATGGGTGTGCGTCACTGACGTATGTGAACAAACCAGACAATCCACCCCAACCGATATATCAAGATCACAATGTGAACGCGGTTGAGTGAGTCGATCATGCGTTCCCGAAGACATCGAGGCAATATAACTCGTAGATCCGTTTAGTTGGTATGAGACGACCATAATGCCCTTACACCAATCACAGGCATCTATATGCAGCCAATGTGCTTCGCTCACAGGATTATAGACAACAATGACCCATGATATGAGCTCCACGCGCTAATATCGGCCTTTATGTACGACCGTAGTACAGTGATGTGATGTTCTCATTAGCCTGATAAGCCACGTCAATCATAATGACATTAATCGGAGTAAATGTTACAGAGGTTGGAGACACGAGGTTTGATTTACACTTTGTTTCCTTAGCTCCCTTTATTCACATCACCTTTAAATCAATATTAATCATGAACGAATGCGTCAAATGTTGATTCAACGAGAAGTGCATATTGTTTGTAATGAGTTACTAGGATCGATACACCTCACACGCAGTCACAGCACCGGCAGTAAACGCGCATTGAGTCTAAACAGCAAGCTGCGACCATTTTGTCACTACTTCAGCTCTTACAATGTTTTGATGAGTCAGGCGATACACTTCAATTGTAGCGTTTGCTACGGTCCACTTGATTTTTTTGGGGTACATGGCAGCTATACCATCAATATATAATGGGTGATAGGGGGCACTCATTATATACATTCTGCGGAATGAATGCTCAATAATCCAATGAAACCACACTTAGATAAGTATATTTTTTTAATGAAGTGTTATTCGGTTCACTTTCGAATTGTTCCTAGCATAACCATGAACATTGATTTCCTAGTCTACATTTGGAAGGTAGTAACCCCATATGTCAAGCGTGTCTGGGCTATAAAGTACAACTTGTTCAAATGTCAGACTGCATAGATAGTCTCACTTTTAGAACCTTCACAGCGAACCATACGTAAGCAGATACAGGCATGGCTGACATAAACCTGAGCGCTGTTCTGCACGACAAGGGCGATTTGAGATTAGTGAGTTCACATTATTTTTTCTCTTAGTTTTATTGCTTTTGAGCCTAATATCCTTCGCGAGTATAAAAAGCCAGCGCCTCGAGCATGGCACAACAATGTTGCTTCAAAAGGTCTGGAAAATGATGTATGATGTAGACCATCATAATCTATGATAGAAAAAGCGGTGTTAGAAGGAGTTTCATTGATTGCATGTTTTGTTCTGCAGGAGGAGCGACCTGTACCTGAGCCAGGACCCGGAGGTGATACGAATTGTCAACCATCTTTTTAAATACATCCCCATGGTCCTGTTACCAGTGTAGATAAGTTTGCGTCAATATTGCATCTGTTTACAGAGGTACAAATATCTGTACACTCAACGGGTATATGCGGAACAGATATCCATTTGTACACTGACGGTCGAATAGGGAAACACATTGTGTCTACTCCATATGTGCTGGGACACGAATCATGTGGTACCGTCAGTAAACTAGGCCAGGGCGTGACACATCTCCAAGTTGGTAAGTTTTACTCATTCAATGTAACTTGAGTTATCTGATACCATAATTATGCATCAACGATCAAGATGCCCATAGGAACATTGGGGAGCTTGGCGAACTTTGATTACATTTTATTGATCATGATTATAATCATCACCATAATAATCATCAAGGTTATCTTCACGAATATCTTCCTCACAAAAAGCTTCATTATCATCATTATTATCGTCATAAACCTTATCGTCATGGAAATCGTACTATTAGTTATATATATATATATATATATATATATATATATATATATATATATATATATATATATATATATATATATATATATATATATATATATATATATATATATATATATAAATACTTACATATACACACACACACAAACACACACACACACACACACACACACACACACACACACACACACACACACACACACGCACACTTGGCACTTGGCACTCTGAAACATGGCGAACTGTAACAGGAATTTACAAACATTCAAAATTCAGCCCTTTATTGAC
The DNA here is from genome assembly GCA_034190875.2 of Urechis unicinctus. NCBI lineage: Eukaryota > Metazoa > Annelida > Polychaeta > Xenopneusta > Urechidae > Urechis > Urechis unicinctus. Next base: position 28,359,902 of record CM067349.1, read on the forward strand.
CAAGTTATTATGGATTTTAAATAATTGGCAACCTCAATTTAGCCTATTTTCATGACTATCGCATGTATAATGATGATTTTACAAGCAATCAAATTTAGTAAAGAAATCATTCTGTCTGGGCCATGATAGATTGACAATTATTCTAGGAGAAGTCTATTAAATAGAACCGCGGCGTGACATTCTTGCGGGTGCCCCATGAGTCAAGCAAAAAGCAATGGCGACCTTTGTACAGCGTGATAAGTCCGCTGCTGTCAACAAACCACTCGAAGAGCCAACAGAAGTGACACCCATTGTTCTTCAAGCTTACTTTGTGCGAAAACTATTGACAATTTACCATTTAAAAATATGTTTAGAATTGCAAGGGTTTTCTTCTAGTGAAAACCAATTTACGATACGACCAATAACGACGGAGAAACGACACGTTAACTTTAGATTTCTGTCCCGTTTTGACTTTGATTCGATCGTTAACCGGAAGTGACGTCATCGATATCCATCAAATTAATGAGTTAAATTTGCGCTTTCTATGACAACTTGCTTAATTTTTATGACTATTGAACTGATATTTAAGATTAAATAGGCGATCGAAAATTTGACTGAAATGCCCATCAGGAAATTTTATTTTTCAACTCAACGCGCTTTGAAAACGATGAATATTTTGATGATAAGTGTCAATTATAGAAGTTCGATATTTTATTCAGCATTCAGACAATATATGCCCAAAAAGTTTACTATTACATTACACTTTCAGAATATGTAAACTGTTAAAAAATCTAATGCATGGATATATTATGCATTGAACTTTTGTCATTTTTGGAAAATTTTGATGCTTTCGCAACCGGAAGTGACGTCATCGACATCCATGAAATCTAGGGATCCGAATTAAGCTGTCACGAGAAACATGTGTCACAATTTTTATTACCGTCGGACATGTATTGACCGTTTTATAGGGGATCGAAATATTCATGACACTCTTGTTGACATTTGGACTGATACCACGACTTTTCGAGTCGGGGCGCTTGGGAAAACTGCTAATTTTGAACAACAGGAAATATTTACAGAAAATTTGCAATTGAATTAAGCTACAAAATGATATGAAATGTGTGAAAATCGAACTCTTATCTACAGAAATTTTTTGGATACTAGTTTTTAACTTTTTCGATGATCTTGACCTTGGTTTGAGGTCAAGGTCAAAACAAAACATCTCGGTTCTGCGCAACATTGCTCCCGACCATTTAAAAACAAATTTCGGACAAATTAGATCTCTATCGCGTGCCCAAAAAAGGTTAACAAACCAACAACAAAAACCGGACTGACCAAGATAACAAATCATCCAGCACTTGTCTCTAGGTGACAGGGTGGCTGTGGAACCAGGAGCTTCATGTGGCCAATGTGACTTATGCATCAATGGCCGCTACAATCTTTGCCCTAAACAACAGTTCCTGGGAGATCCTACATTCGACGGTTTACTTGCCCGATATGCCGTCCAAAGAGCTGCTCTGTGTTTCAAGTAACATTGTATTTTCATCTGCGTGACTCATTGGTACAATAAAGACATATATCCATCTATCATCCACATCATTAAGAGCTGATGCCTGTGTAGAATGCCAGATAACATGACCTTTGAAGAGGGGGCCCTGATTGAACCACTGTCGGTTGCTGTGCAAGCATACAGAAGATCTGGCTCGTCTGTTGGGAAACAGTTCTAGTGTGTGGAGCTGGTCCTATCGGTCTGTTGTGTATGCTCGTTGCCAAAGCCACAGGAGCTGCGGCTATTGCCATCACAGGTACGGAGTTTTTCTGATTGAGCTAAATAAGTCACCTTAAACCATCATCATGTATAAGAGGCATTACCCTCTATGAAACAATTCATTTCTAGTTTTAAAATCCTGTTAAAGAGTTTTTAATCGTGTCCACAAAATCTGATTCATTCATGCTTGAAAATATTTTTTAAATATAAAGATATATCAAAACAAATGTTCGTAATAAAACGTGTGTTTTGTGTTCTCCCTATGGAATATGAACGTGACCAGCCATACAATATTAATTATGCTTTCATGGCGGTTTAAGGGTGTCTTTAGTTTATGCCGTACATATTTATGTGATTGATATATAATTATCAATGACCATGTGTCACTCGATATTTCCCTATCAAGGCATACGTAACCTGCGACTAAAAAAAACACAGCTATGTATTATTGGCTGCCAATAAATATATGTCAACAGATATATTACAGAGCAGGCTGGCTTTAGCGAACACCATGGGTGCAGATCATATAGTCCGGGTGACCAACCAGAATCCCAGAGAAGTAGCTCAGGAAGTGATCACAGCTCTTGGGACACCTGCTGACGTCACATTTGATTGCTCTGGATCGGACGCCAGTGTTCAGGCGGGACTCTATGTGAGACTCTATGTGATATATATATATATATATATATATATATATATATATATATATATATATAGAGATATATATATATATATATATATATATATATATAGAGATATATATATATAGATATATATATAGGTATGTATATATATATATCTATATATATATATATATCTCTCTATATATAGATATATATATATATATATGATGTATACATGAGCTCATGTATAATCGTATATATATATATATATGGATATATATATACTTGACGAGCTCTACGTATATGGATGCAATACTTTGCTAAGCAATGTTGTCCATATTCATCCAAACAGGCGACAAAACCTGGAGGTGTACTAACGCTTGTTGGGCTCGGAAATCCAATGCGGTCCATGCCGATAGAAGAGGCTATTTTCAAAGAGATCGATATCAAAACTGTCTGTAAATATGTAGACACGTAAGTGTATAGTTTTCCATATTTACAGGTTGTAATGCTGTTTTGACAATAGTACGGAAATTGACGACCACCTTTTCGCCTGAGAGTCTTTTGCAAATGTTCACGTCAGCAATAAGTAAATGTTTACGCCATACTAAACCAAGTAAGAAGCAAAGACGTCGTATTTACCGTTTGAGAAATTTCATTCTTGGAATTCAAGAAGACGCATTCTCTGTGTGTACAGGTATCCTACAGCTCTGCGTCTAGTGGCGTCAGGACAGGTGAACATCAAGCCGCTTGTCACTCATCACTTCCCCCTGACGAGCTGTCTGGACGCATTCAATACTGTCATGTCCAAAGACAGTGGCGCCATGAAGGTCATTGTGGATTGCTTCAAGCCATGATCTGTGTTTTCTTTCTGTTTTATTACTTTTGTGGCCAATATCGACAATGAATTAATATTTCTTTTTGTGAAAGTGGACTTATCTGCATACCTATTTCAGCATGGCTTTCCATTTGACGTAATGCACACAAGCAATGTTATGAATTCAATCTGGCATAGCCAACCTTTTATATGTAAACCGCAGCGTTACCAAGAGGTTAGATGGGTCTTAACAACCTTTATTAATTACACAAATAACTGGTGTAATCTGGTAACTGATCCTAACTGATTGTCATGCTGCTGCCAACTATACCCAACGCCTTTAACAATAAACAATATAGTAGGATATTAGTTATAGTGGTTATACCCAGTACATTTATAGCTTATTGTTGGGTATAAAACACAACGACAGGTATTCAGTACACACACAACGACACGTATTCGGTATTTTATATTAACCATCTGAAGTCGTCATACAAGGTGTGTGTCACCAAAGCTTTCTTATACTTCGTATTATTCTGGTGACATTTTATGATTCCCACGCTATGCTGCTTGTCAATGAATGAATATAATTAGGCGTAGACAGCTATGCACATGTACATGGCACCAAAATGTTACATCATTTAAAGATCGATGAGCTTGATAAACAAGCCACATGCTGTTCTGGTGAAGATGTAACATTATCTGTCACTTTGATATTCAGTTATGTAAGCATAGGAGCAACACAATATTATTGCATTCATTCTCACCGATTTGGAATGTTTTCTTCCCTTTCCAAACATATTGCATGGAATTGTATTCGAATAAAACGAGTTGTTTCAACCATTTATAGCCTTGATTTTGTGAAGTACAATTTGTATGTGTGTGGACTTCAATGCCAAGGTAAATGACATTAATGTAACAGTTAATCTTAGTCTAGGGCCTCTGAGCTACTGATGTCATATATATATATATATATAAATATATATATATATATATATATATATATATATATATATATATATATATATATATATATATATATATATATATATATATATATATATATATATATATATATATATGCATATATATGTATACCATGCCGGTAGAAGAGGCTATTTTCCGAGAGATCGATGTCAAAACTGTCTTTAAATCTGTAGACACGTGAGCGAATAACTCAGCACAGGTGAATATCAAGCCGCTTGTCACTCATCACTTCCCCCTGACAAGCTGTCTGGACGCATTCATTACCGTCATGTCCAAAGAAAGCGGCTCCATGAAGGTCATTGTGGATTGCTTCAAGCCATGATCTGTGTTTTCTCGGAGACCTGTATGCATGTGTTTTTGGCACAAGACTTAGAAGATGTATGAGCTTGATGAAGAAGCCGCAGGAGCTGCTGTTCTTGTGAATATGCAATATTTTCTGTATCTTTGATATTTGTTTTTTTCTAGCGATAATCATAGGATCATGATAATCATAGGATCAAATCTAGCAAACCTCCATCTGATGATTTAATTAATTCAGATCGATTGAGGGTGTGTACCTTCCTTTCTAACAAAGTTACAATGAACTGTATATGAATAAAATGAGTTGTTTCAACCATCAACGCCTTGTGAAATACAATAAAATTGTATGTACGTGGACTTCAATGCAAAGTTGGATGACAATAATGTAACAGTTAATCTTAGTCACATCATGGGTTGCTGATGTCAAATAACAGGAGCCCCTGTCATATATTATAGCTTTAACATGCTATGGCTAAATTGAAAAGTCCATACAATGGTAAAAGGAATAGCCAACAAACAAAGGTATGTCCAAACGATTATTATCACATTTGTGATTTATATAAAAATAGCATAAGCTGATGAGCTGACGTAAATGAATAAATAATTTTTATAATCAAGTCATGACGAATTTGGAGAAGAGTATTAGTGCAATCAAAATACGTTTCTTTGAACATAGTTAAATTTATATTACACATAACAATTGGGATGGTATCTACCTATGCACGTAAGCGACGTTGTGTTCCCATTATACCTGCGCAATGTAATCTCTAAACCAGGCCTGGTTCCAGTGTTTGTCGGAGAATCTGGACTTATTCGGTAGTCGAATGTATTTTTGTACATGGAATAATCGCTTTTACATTTTATCTGATTGTCTACATTCCCTGCAGTCGTGACTTTTGATGGCGATATTGCTATAACATGGTGCACTAGAGATGTCCTTGAAATCGAATTTCCCTTTCGTCATGATATTCATAGCTCACTGTGTAATCAAATGTAACCACTACCACACAAGAACAGATTCGGCCAACAATCAATTTGAGGTACCATATCGCTTTTCATGTGTGACCTTGATCAATAATGGATCAGTGAATCATCAGTGTATTTAAATTTGAAGTTGAAGGACGAGTTGAATAAGCGTAGGGACATGTATCAGTAGAGTTTAATGTAATATTTTCAAGTTGCATCACTTACGCAAAGTAATTGTGATCGGACCCATTCACTTTGGCTTTGGGTCTATACATCGTATAATAAATAGATATGCCGCTGAACGCAATGATTACCTTAATAATGACGCTGTGTATGGCAATTATTGCTGCTGCGTGAGAAAGCGAAACTGTTAGACTACAAACAGAGTGGGTCTGTGGGCACCCTCTGATGAGCTCTCAGAACAATTGCTTACAACTGGGATAACAAACCCGCGCATATCCTATGAGAATTGTTTACGATTAGCATCAGAAACCTTGGTGATTGTGGTATCAAGACCTGTCTACGGAGAAGTGATGCGCAAATAGTTGGTACAAAATGGTTATGGTCTTTGATTATCTTTACTTTTTGGCAATGCATCGATATAAACGTCTTTTTATAGCTGTTATTGGCAGCGCGTGAGGTTTGGTGATCGGATTATAGCTGGCTGCTTTCCTTTTGAGTGAATACGGTGGGTACATCATGAGGTCAGGATTTATACCGGATAACAATGATTCATTGACATAGGAAAGCTGATAAAAATAACATTAGTGATGAAACGAGCTGCGAGTCCTTTGGTGCGCGGTGTTATGCACCAGCTGATTGTGAAATATGGTACTGAGCGCAATGGGCTTCTTTTTGTGACCGGGTTTTGAAGACATATCAAGAGAAGTTATTAAAAAGGACGGCATTTCAGGATGGAACACAGGTTTCAGTGAGCATTATCAGTAAGGGAATTCTTGTCAGATGTTTGCAATTGCAGCTTGTCAAATTCAATATCTCTAAATAGAATATGCTATAAACTGGTGACTGGTGATTTCGGTATTCTTAGCCTCTGTCCTCATCATCATCAGTTTTGTGAGGTTAAACTTGCAATCAGTCGTTATATCATCAACAGAAAGTACCATGTCTGTACCATACAGTTTAAATAAATACTGTAATAAGTACTGTAATGATAATTTCTGAAAAAAAGCGAGTTCATTAAGAAGTAGAAAAGTTCTTAGTAATTTAATATGCATTATTTTATTTTTGCAGCAAATAAAATATGTACCATCGTGTCTCCTTTATTTAGGATTGCTAGGACAGCCGCATAGGCTTACTATTTCGTCTGTAAACTATACTGAAGCTACTTTCCAATGCATTGTCAAAATAGTGGTGATTGTTACTCATAAAGGCATGTATAAAACTCTAGGAAGAAAATCAAACTGCATTGACGTTCCCAATTACTCCATGGCATCGACCAATTTACTTTATAATATGATAAATGATGCCAGAATCAACTTCTTGAATCTGTCTCAGGATTCGTTTTTTCATAATCATCTTAATCATCCAATGCAGTCAGCCAGCCTAGTAATTGGCTGAATATTTCATATTGACTGGAATCTTACGTGCAAATGAATGATAATATAAGACGATTACAAAAAAGCAAAGTGCAAAATGCTGAACAACACCCGATTGATCAGTAAGTAAGAGAGTGAACTACTTTACTCATGTGAGGATATTATCCCAGTAAACAATCAAATACTTTTATCAAGTAGCCTCAGTAAAATATGACCATGGGATGAGTAACCTGTTGATTGTGCTGTGCATAGCTATTTATATTGACTGTCTTCCGTTTCCATTAGGTTAATTATAACGAAAAGATGTATTGGCCCATCCCTCTTTGTTTTCCACTACAGCATTGTCCGATGCTCGCAAAGAGGAACGATCCTGGCCATCATTATAAGAGTTGATAGAAACATTTTAACAATAATGGATCTCTAGTAAGACTGTCATCAACCCCTGGAATTAAATTGTGTGCCTAACTTTGCAACCAGATGAGATTAATTTTCAAGTGACAAAAAACAAGGATAGTTGGGGATTGAGTGGCACAGGCGTTCCTGTCTAGATACAGATTATTGGAGCCTGGATCCACCGGTACAAGGGATCTATGGTGTACTAAAGAACATGTGTAGGTAATATCCAGATTGAGTAACTTTTTAACTAGGCGAAAGGTCGAATTTCAAGGATTAGAGAATATTCCGACTATCCAGTTACTCATAAATGTACAAAAGAGGGATTGGCTGCAATTCTGAACGAAAATAAAACTGAATAGTTAGGTGAGAATACCACATGTTGAAGCTCGGAGCAAAGGATCTGTGAAGACTCCGTTAAAGGTACGGGTGAAATTTAATTGAATTGTGGGGGAGTATTTAGATTTGCGTGGGCTCGTATTCGTTGGTTCTTGTGTCGGCAAAACTTAGAAACATTGAAGCTATATACAAATTCACCAATAAGTTACTTGTTACTGATTTCAGTAGCATGACTTGATACGGATTCAAGGGAGCCCATCATCAGTACTGAACCTAAGGCGACTGCGGTTATATGCATCTCTGACAACACAGTGACTGTCGAAATGAGACGCTCTATTAGTGTCAATATACTGATATAAGGCAGGGACTGGCGACCCGACTTCGACGTTCTATACAGGGAAATATCATCAGTATGCACGAAGGTATTCAACGATTTTGCCCATACTTACAAGGATTCCATAGTATTAAGATCCCATTACGTGTAATATACACAAATTTGCATTAACATCCTTCAGTGATTATGAACATTCACATTTCGTCAGTTTCCAGTACCATTCAAGTAGATTTTCATTATGGCTGATATGTCAACAGAATGGGAACGCCATCCTGTAAAAACCCTGCAAAAATAAATACAATCGTCGTTGACACAAAAACGGAATAAGATCAAAGAATCATCTCATAAACTCAAAAAACCCAAGGGAGCAAATTCCTTGCATTAGAATTATAGGCAACTTTTACGTTATGCAGTGATAAGAAGTGACCAATCATGCTACAACTATTTTAGTATCAGCAATTGCATTATCTAATAGGCTAGATTTGTAGTCCAAACCGATTTGTGATTTGAAAATGATGCCCCCAGCACGTTGGTAAGTAGATCAAACAGCATTTTCGTTGCACTAGCTGTAGTTGATGTTCATAACGGATCACATTTGATATTTCTTTGGTGAGGATTGATTGCATTAAATACCTACTAGATATAAGATCACTTTTGCAAAATTCAGTCAGTAATGCCTTTTACTTTAAAATATGCATCCCATCAGAATTACACAATAAGATATGAAGTGAAAGTACATGGAAGAGTACCTTAAATGTCGTGATACTCTGTATCTGTGGATGTCGGTGTAGATGTAACACAGTGAGGTTTAGTACTCTGTCACACACACATAACATGCATAATGGCTCACAGATACATACATGTAAAGAATTGTCGATATTCATATAAATATTCATCAATTAATTTTATTTATTAAGTAACACGCATATTCAGTAGAGTGATTCTCGAGCAATTAACATCTGCCGTCAGATTGATTTCTTTTAGGTTCACGTCTGAGCAGCAACAAACTTCTTGCTACTTTTCTTATTACTCTAGAAGGAGGTCAATGACAGTACAGGCCACAAGCAGCTCTCCATTTAATAGCAGCAGCAACTGTTTTAATGTCATCAGCTTGATGTTTGGTTAAAAAAATCCTCTTTGTACTGAGTATTGCATGAAACAGTCACCACACTAAACCCGATCCAGGGGGTGACATGAGAACAATATATGCCATGGTCACCATCACATGAAACGGAAATGTGATTAAAGGGGCCTTCAACAACGAAGTGTTATAGCAATAGTGATGGATGATGATTATGGTTGGAATCATCGTTGATTCAGATTTTCTAACGAAGCCACACACAAGCAGATAGTAAATATCTGTAAGATGCGCCAGTCCATGATTTGTAAAGAATACTGATTAGTAAAGAGGATTATTTTGAAGGACGTATTCGATTAAGCATCTGAGACATAGATGGTCCTCTTAATGACAAGAGCTGAGTGGATGTTGAGAGCTAGGAGCATTGAGTCATATCCAAAAGAAAAGCGTACGTGCCAACTTGATGCTTACGAAGATGCCTTGTGTTCATGAATTCTTTGTCACAAATTCTCACATTTGTCTTCTTCCCAACTTTATTAAGCACTTGTCATTGGTACCAAACTTTCTGTTGTAAATCACATGTCAAATACAACAACAGAGAGACTGGTGTCCTTGTTTTGTAAATGTGATACTTGGTTCAGGCCACATTGTCTGTGTAAACATGACTGCTGTACATTCATACCATGATGGAGGCATTCTTCAATAGAATGAAATCAGATCAGTTACTTATCGAGTTCTAATTTAAATTTTGATCTAAACAACACGTTGACAACCCAGCAACAAATGCCGACTTAGCACTATCCGAATCTTAGCATCAATAGGATTATGTTAATCGATGATGGTGGAATACGTATTGTGTGTGATGTAGACGCCAATGCTGCTTCTGGGTCGATTTGTATTATAGTTTGTAGCGTAATAGTGGAACCAAACAAAATATGTTATTGATGTCTTCATCATGATAATATCAACTTCATGGGACCAGTTGAAATTAGGAGTCGTGTTATCTACCTTAACTTCAATCTATTGATTTATCACGCAATTAGCAATAGTGATGTGACGTCAGGTAAATAAACTAATGGAAATGTGGAGGTTGTCCGCGCTACTATATAATAAAGAGGAGCATTGAATTTACAATGTAATAGCTATTAAGGTAATGTTACGAACCGATGAAACCACCCCAAGCTATATTTGCGACACTCATGATTTCACCCTTAAAGCGATAAGAGCGGTGTGTACTGATACTACTAAGCTTGTTGCATTTTTGGCATAGCCTTATTAGTTGCAGACATTGATAGTATTGCTGCAAAATGGAATGATAATGCTTCTTTTGCAGTTAATGCATTTCAAATGATGTTGCTGAGGAATGCATTTGATACGTGAGTAGCAGTTAGTATGAGCCCCAAAACTGCATTCAAGGCCAAAACGTGTATTCAATACCCACCTCCCAAGCAGCAGCATCTAGTCCGTGGCAAATTGGTCAACATAGGCAACATTACACCTGCAATATGCTGTTGTACATCACGGTATAAAATATTGTTGCATTCAAGAACAAATCGCCTTCAAACCAAAAACGTCAATTAAATGCTAGGCATTGGACACCAGGCCGCATAAAATTTCGGTCTGGACGAGGGATTAGGGTGATATGACGGCGAAGACTACGGAGGGGTCATGGCGAGCATTAGAGGAAAACAGTATGGATTAACCGTACTGAATATGCCGAGTCTGCATACAAAACCAAGCCTAATTACAAATGATGGCCTTGGATAAGAGTGTCATAAAATGCAATTATAAAGCATGGCACCTTCTTCGTGAGGTGCTTCTTCAGGATTCAGGTTTAGCTGCATCCGACACTCACAGATGATATGTACAAACTCCTGGAGTTAGGGGATCCATTAATCAGTCATGGCTCTACTTATGAGAAGAGATTCGCTATGTGAAATCCCTGTGTTGCAGCTAAGTGTACAAAATCACGAATGCACAACATGGAAGAAGTGAGGGATTTAACAATACACTCTTAATTCCATGTTGGCAGCTCTTACAGTGTTTTATTGGTTTACGTAATTTAACTAATGCATCAACGGCAACACAAATCGTTTACATTCGTGCACAAGTGGATTATGGTTTTACAACATTATCTTCGAGTTGGTTCTAGGAATACAATGAAATTTTGTGACTCCAGTGCATATACTTAATGTGAACACATTTGTATTATCTCTCAGGCTACATCTTCCACTTAGCCTTGACAATTGATGATGATGTTGCTGACGTTTATCTGACCCTTGTCTGGTGCTCGTTCAGTGTTCCAAAATGTAGGTGCCAAACAAATTAATCCTCCATTTGTTAATCAATTCGACTTTGATGTGGAACGAACAATATATGCACAATTACCATTTATTCCGATTCGACATATAAAGTGTTGCAACTTCCACACATATTCCTACAGCGGACATTGCCCGCGACAGTGGTATAACTAACTCACATCTCGTGATGCGACTGAATGTATCCTGAAAACATCAAATGCGTAACATTGCCAATATTTAGAGGTATTGTGTGATGATCGGATATTCATGTACGATGCAATAGGTGAGATGGCGTTAAAAACAATTTACCTTTTGCTGTTTTACCGTGGTTCATAAGCGAAATATTAAAATATCCAAATCGACAGCTGGTGTAAATGACAGGATGGTTTGCCCTTTCTGATCACCCCCACGTAATAGATAGTCATACTGTGTAGAACGTGTAGCATAACCTAGAAAATAGGGCAGGTTAGGAGAATTATCAATGCAATTATAATTAATAGAACTATGTATTATGCTGTTTTGTTGCAGTGAGCAACGTCTATGCCATTTTGGAGTTTCGCAGGTTATGCAGAAATTGGCCATTCCTAGATTTGTGACTTTTACTGACTACACTTGACATTTCTTCAATCACATCCCATTGTACATAGGGTTTGAGGCATGTTAACTTGTTTGAAAGGTATGAGAGAACATTGTGGAAGCAGTCGTTCAGCTCTGAATGGTCCATTAAGTATCATTGAGATGCCCCATGCCTATTACCAGTCCATTTAAGGTATAATTGCCATTAAATTCTGTACTTTGCTTACCTAACCGTGCTATTTTCGGTGTACAGGACATGATCCATGCAGAGTAGTAGTTATCCTCGCATACGCAGCAGGTCTCTTCTATGTTACATGCAATGGTTAGCGTTACGTATTTGGCAGCGACATTGGTTTTAGCTAACATCGTTTGCTTTCTTCGATGTTCTAATGTATATACTATAGCTATTACGTTCTTGAATATTTCCAACTAGGTATCTGTCATCGTCAAATTGATCATTGGCACATATATATGATGCTCTGGAGAATATATTAATATATCATTTATATATTAAGTATATCTGCCTATATTATCAACTTACTGAACTGCCAAACATACTACCACAAAGAAGCAGCTATTGATGACTCTTCAACGTTCACATGCAAGCATGAACAATCTGGGGTGTCCATTTCTCGCTGTAAATGATGTAGTAATGATGAACATTAACTGTTGTGCTAATCACTTTCCCCCTAGATATGAACATCACTTCAGGTGCATCACGGCAATTGTTGAGCTTGCAAACAAACAACGGACCGATAACATGTTGAATGACTATGGTTTGTTGTAAGAAAAAACATCGAGCATGCGGATTATGACGTAACTAATGCTGTGCAAGGCACTACTAAGCTGATGGTTGTAAAGCTGTTCACCACATGAACTGACTGGTTGCCGGGGCTTGTGTATGTGGGGCTTTTGTTTATCTATTTAAGAAGCAAAGGTGCATCTGACATGGATCAGCTCGACGTTGCAAGCGATAAGC
>CM067349.1:28377896-28427896 GCA_034190875.2 Urechis unicinctus
ATTATAAGGTCTATAGTTTTACCGCTTTTGGAGACAATGTTCGAATAGCAATGCGTCGCAAGATGGATTACAGGTGACTAAAGGAGTAATCTTGTGAGATCCGCCTTTTTCATATGTATTATTGACATGCATGGTGAACTTCCCAAACATTTACATCTATTTAATGAGCGTTGTGTGGGAAAATCATTCATAGTCGATATTTGAACAGAAACTATGGAACATTGATTGGTTGGTTTGCTGTTGATTGGAATGAGCTTTTTGTAGAGAAATTCAAATTGATTACCGATATATAGGCATCAATGAAGCGTTAAAATGTTTAAGCAAATGAAAATCCCCATTCATACTGCGCCTAGAATCACCACAATTGTACGCAAAAGCATTATGATAATGTTTTCACGTTTGCAACAGTACATTACCTATATGCTACACACTTTCGTGTGGTCATAATTATCATTACATTTGCTGCTTCTACGATGCATGATGAGTGCCCTCTTGTATGCTTCACGACACCTCTTGCTGGCCTCGGGTGGGGAGGTTGAAGCATGTTAGTCCGGACATTTTCTATATGAGTTCGTATATATATATTTCGAAATCAAAGTTCTGGGAACTCAGTTACTTCGCTGCAGTAATTATGGTTCAATATTGCTTATTTGAACAGTTTGCTTACACTAATGAACCTAATCGATGTTCAGTAAGTGTGCAGCCTTCTGATGTACATAATTTGGTTAACTTTGACCCTGAATGTGCATCTACGGAAAAAGAGCAAGAAGTTATGCCATCAAATAAAAAGAACCAAGGAAAGCTTATTCCTTGCATTATATTTATAAGCAACCTTTCTATTATGCAATCATCAGAAGCGACTGTGTTCATATTGAAATAATGACATCGCGATTTGTCAGTATCAGTAATTGTATCTTACAAGTTAGATATGTAGTCTAAACAGATTGGTGATTTTAAGAGGTTCTTCAAGCCATCGATATACATAAAACGGCGCCTCCAGGTCGTTCGCGACCACATTTTCGTTGCAAAGCTCTAGTTGATGTTCTTCGCGGATTGCGTTGGATAATTCTTGAACGAGGATTGATTGCATTGCATGGGCAATCATTACTATCAACGGGCTGACATTCTGGCTTATGTACACAAGATGGTAGTGGTCGAATACTGCCATTAATCAGATTTCAAGTACCATCACACCAATCCCAAAATCCATTTGCCCCATGTCTACACGAAACAGACGGGCAGTCGGTGGCTCTTTACAGGGTCGGCCAAGGCAACTACTCATCTATTATTAGGTATATAGTTTTCCTCGCCACCATAGGCAATGCAGGAATTGAATGTGGCATAGAGGAGAAATTACAATTGTTTCTGTTGTATCACACGCATGTGTGTAGCAATACCCAGCGTAGTGTTGGGGAATGGATAACATCGGATATATACAGAGACAACGGCGTGCTGTAGAATAGAATGAGTATTTCGTGACTGAATTTGCGAAGGTTCTGCATAAGAGGCGTCACGGTGAGTGTTGCTCATTGTGTGGGATATAATAACAGGCATATGAATCCCCTCTCCCCTCTCTCTTTTCTACGAATACGTTCACAAAAAAAATGTTATTTACAAAAGAGTTTTTTAATGTACTGTTTTGACGCTACTGTATAATAAAAATGCCCGCATGAACAAGATTTCCCGACCGAACTCCCCTGTCGTACGTTCTGTATATGCAATGTCATATGCGCTAAATATTAACCAACATAAACGTAACGAGCAATTATTTGTGACTATATATTTGCAATATGTTTAAGAAAAAAGCAGCGTGAAAATCGTTCATTACTTAATTGATCATAGAACATGCTAATGACAGATAATGTGACACGCTCCGACCATGAACAGATGGGTAAAGCAAGTTCTAGGTCAAATGTTATAATACTGTTTTAGTTAAGAGTACCCTCTCCCTCACAACTTAATTATAGAGTACCCCCTCCCTCCCATCGTAATTATCAGCGCGGTACGACACGCCAATACCGAGGGAAATCGTACTCCCGAAGGGCTATATAACCAACCCTGGCATATGAATACGGGGAGATCACCTAGTCAGAGAAACGATTCGGACCGCGAGATTCCAGGGAGCTTCATTGTTGAAATTAAATAAACCAAATAAGCAACTCTACTTCAGGACTCGCGTTAATTTCCTCTGATTAGTCCCCACTCCAGCAACTACAGGCAGTGAGTAACAGTACTATAACACAAACAGCCCACCTTAAATAACATGTGGTGTCTATAGACTACTAACCGGCTAATTTACTAGTATTATTAATGCAAACGGCTTCCGTTATTGCCAGAAGTGACACAAGTAAATGAATATCATGGTTTGAAGCAATCAACAATGACCTTCATGGCGCCACTGTCTTTGGACATGACGGTATTGAATGCGTCCAGACAGCTCGCCAGGGGGAAGTGATGAGTGACAAGCGGCTTGATATTCACCTGTCCCGACGCCACAAGACCCAGAGCTGTAGGATACCTGGTCGTTCAGGTGGATATAATTTAGTTTAAAAACTCATACAGCGATCCAATAACTCGTCAATGCAAAAATTAGTCTAAACTGTATGAATTGATTGGACTGGGTATAACGCAAAACACACATGCAGTTATCAAATTATGATTCATTATAACAACATGTAGGGTTTGACGCTATAACAAATATACTAGCAAGTTATCTACAGTAATATGCAAATTAACCTATACATGCTGAATTTAGTCTATATGAGTTGCAGGATATTGATTCATCAGAAAAAGAATCCTCACGCGTTATCGTATTTGATGCATGGTACAATGTTCACTTCTCGCATGATGGCATCTTGGAGTGGCATTGTCGTTTGTTCGTGTCCTATGCCAACAAGACCAAGAATGCCACCCATCTGTGTGGCCTTTGGAAACACAAACAGAACATGGTTATGCAGCACCATATCCCAAAGTGGGGTAAGAATTATTTCGAAATATTTATAATATGCTATGAAACCCACATAGACAGCTGCCTGGACACTGGCGTCTACGCCAGTACACTCAAACGTGACGTCAGCAGGTGTCCCAAGTGTTGTGGTCACTTGATGGGCCACGTCTTTAGGGTCATCTGCGCATGCCAGCACAGTATGATCTGCTCCAAGTGTCTTTGCCAAAGCCAGTCTGCTGGGACATATATCTGCTCCCGAAAACATACTTAACACATGCTCTTGTCCGAGTATGCAAAATTACTGGCCATGAATCATATTGTCCTTTAACAATGGTATCAATATGTACAAACACAGATGGAATGTGTAAGAAATGCAAAGCAGGCATTACATTTGCTACTTAGATAAACAATGTTGTTTTGCTCGAGCATCGGTGCATCATTAAGCTTTTATCTTGTACTAAGTGCGGCTGCCTTCAGGTATCATACAATTACAGATTTTATCTAATTGATCTTAATGATATCGCACCTGTGAGGGCAACAGAAGATGCCCCCATGGCCTTGGCTACCAGTAAACACATCAGCCCTATGGGCCCGGCTCCACACACCAATACTGTATCTCCAACAGTCAACGGACAGCGCGTAAAAGCGTGCACAACAACTGAGAGCGGTTGTAACATGGCACCCTCTATGAAAGTCACGTGGTCAGGTAATCTGCATAACGACAAACAGTTGTATAATCAATTTTAAACCCAAGGGAAATAACTCATCATGCATTTTTGTTGAAAAACTGTAAATAGATGAAAGCACCACGGGATTGGCCTGACAACGGTATTATCATTTGCAACTCTTTGACAAACATTAGCAAAAATAACGAATTACTTGAAGCAGCTCGAGGCTACTGTTACGACATAACGCGCTAGCCCGCCATTGACAGGTGGCGCACCCATCACTATCATGTTAGGACAGAGATTGCTCCGGCCTTTCCAGCATACATCACATTTGCGGCACGGCAGTCCCGGATCCACAGCAACCCTATCACCTGGGATGATACAACATTGTTATGAAAATCATTTACTTATTACTAAAGGGAATAAATACCAAGCTAATGAACACAATGAAGCTTTCTATGACACAAGCAAGTGTGATTATTTGCGTACCAACTTGTAAATCGGTCACACCTTGGCCCAGTTTACTGACTGTACCAGATGATTCATGCCCTAACACATAAGGACAGGTCCACCTGAACCGTCCAACGTCACCATATTTGTATAAATGGATATCCGTTCCGCATATACCCGTGCAGTTCACCGACACTTGTACCTCTACAAACATAACGAGTACAGCCGCTCATATTCTACACACTACGTATACTGTGGTGCGGAGAGATGGATATGCAAAGTGGTATAATTACATGGTACTGAAGATAATTATCATCTTGGCCCACATCTTACATGACTATATCACGTTGTTTCATATCAATACCATTAATTAATTCGGACGTTTAACGGAAACCAATTCGCATCTGATCATGGTTTCATTAATGTTAAGTACAATCGGCATTGTTCTGAAAATCAAGATATCTTTACCTCGCGGTCCTGGTTCTGGTATCGGCATCTCATCCTGGACAATAACAGGGCGATACTTATCAGACGTAGCCAGGGAAGCTGAGTGGACTCATTGTCAAAACTATCATGAATGTAAGCAGTTTGTACCTCAAGTTGACTTACCATCCGCAAGTCGCACTTGCCGTGCAGCACAGCGGCCAGGTTAGTGTCTGTCATGGCTGTATGTCCCGGATAGGAATGTGGCCAGCGCGATACTGGCATAAATAACCTCAAGTTATCTTGACCACTTCATTTCTTCGCCAGTTATCCTCATGTGCTTCCTTGAACTTCATCACTTTATACTGCTGAGTGTAATTCAGAGTCAAGCCCTACTTGACCACTTATCCTCACGTGCTTCCTTGAACTTCATCACCTTATACTGCGTAATGCCGAGGTCATCCTTTCTTTCAGATAGTGCTGGGTCGGTCGTTCCAAAGTGTGATAATGTTATCATGAACTCACTGGAATGTAACGTTATGCTGTTCTCAATGACTGCATGTAACAATCGTTCATGTTTATTTTATCAACATCTACAATTAACCTTTACTGATTACACCGTTATCACAAAGTTATCAATAAAAGAATTAAACTCTCGCCTGATACACCATTTCCATGTAACCCTCGCTCTCATGTAATTCTAGCACCGTTGCCACATATAGTTCTCAATGACATTGATCGTCATTGCATGCACAGCTACCACATTTAGAACTCAATGCCTGCATTCAACTCTCTCTGGGTACGTCCTTACCACATATTTCTCAAAGTGAAGAATAAGATAGCCATTGCTGAGATAAAAAGCTATCTATGACCCTGTTACGATTACCTACTCAATTAATTGTTTCATTGTGAACATCGCTCTCCCTCAGTTTAGATGCTCTTACCGGCGTGTCATATTAATATGCTGGAGTTAATTATATGCAATACATAAAATATGTTCATGTTGTGTGGTGCACATCAGTAGGCCATTCATAGTATTTGATGGGCATTCACCTTGCCTCGCAGAATGAGATTTCGTTGTCGCCCGAGCCTTATGTCTTTATCTAAATATTTACTTTAGTCTGCATTATCCGAAACTGTCATCAGCATAGTTATTTTTTTTTTAATTTAAGATAAAGATCTCTTTTCCTGACTTCTTAACAATATTACATGCAATCATGTCAACGTGTGGCCAGAGCTCGTGTTTTTTCCGTAGCTGGAAATGCTAATGTGGAAACAAACATTTGGGACGCATAAATGCAGGCCATTGTCTGAGTTGCTAGTGAATCAAACTGGCGGCCGTATGAAATACTGAATTTACTAAGGGTCATTATCAGCTTGGTCATATTTTGAAGACTCAGTGTGCTGTAAAAACACTGTGGGTTGATGGTCTTGTCTGCATGGCAGTTACCAAGAGGCCGAAAAAACATACCCCGTCGCGCGGCACATATATACTACCTCTATACACTTAAGTGCCCCCCCCCCCCCACCCCCGGGGGTGCATCCCCTATCGGAGATGGGCCCGCCATTTAACGTGATCATCCGAGTCACGGAGAGTCAGTCAGGTTTTCACACCATGGTATCGAACCCACAACCTGTTGGTCAAAAGGTGACGCAGTTTACCAATACGTCACGGTAACCGGCCTCCCCTATCGTTGAAGTGGGAATGTTGAGTTCAGAAGATGGTTTACAAGAAAAACATTCAAACGTTGAAAACCGAGCAGTCTGGTTTTTCAGGAGATGAAAACCGAGCAGTTTCACTGGCTTTCGAGCCAATAAGCAAGTTAAGAAAGAACACATCTTCTAGGTGACAGCAGTGGTGACATTACCTGTTGGAGATGTGGTGTTAGTACCTGCCATGGGGCTATAATTTGCCGATAAAACAAAGCCTACATTGGTATTGAGAATATCACAAGGCAAAGTGTGCATTCGATAAAGGAGGCACTGAACTATATGTATGACATAATTGAACAATTGTTTCTAAATTAAAGCCCTAGAGATATGCAGCTATTGCATATCATATTCATATGAGAGTGATGTTCAATGTTTCAGTCCACCAAACTGAGTGTGGTACAGAAAATTCCTTCCCATTAAAAAGAATGTAATATCTCTTGTTTCGGTCCCCCTGATAGATAACATTGTCCTGTTGTCGAGACACCTCGTCACATCTTCCACCTCATCAGCATATATAATAAGTCTTGTTGGCTTCATTATCATGGAGATGTATTCATATATTCGTTCATTAACTTGCATGTGTCCATTATGATTGATACAACTGGGAAGCGCCATCTAGTACTGCATATATGCACTGCTGTGTCCTAGTTCGCATTACAGGAAGTCGATAATGAAATGATGCGTCTACGCAGGGCTATGTCCAATTATGAGACGGCTTGTCCCTTCATCTCGGGATTATCTTGTCTAATTAGTCACAAGACGTTAGGTGGAAATCTTCCTGCAAAGACTGGCCTCTCATTGAAATCCTTTTCAATGAATTCGCGAATATTTAAGTTACATCCCAATGATGGAGTTAGACTTTTTAAAAATCATTTGTGATTTGGACATAATCTTATATTACTCTTCTGTTTGTCTTGTGTGGAACCTACTAGAACCTGGATATCGAGTTTGCATGTGATTTCTAGCTCACATTGAATGATCTCTAATGTTCCAAATTAACTCAAAAAAAGGTTAGCCTTACTACAGTGGACAAAGCCATCAGCGGGTGTAAAAGCCAAGGCCTAGCAACGGTAATTGGCAGTTTATGTTTCACTCCATTCAATATAACAGCTAAGTTCATTTAAGTTTTCTTAACATGAATCAATTTGTAAACATGTATGGTCACCCAGAAACAATATATCAACACCAAATTAGAGATCATTGCCTTTTAATTCAAATGATATTTCACAGTTTCTAACAGCAGTGGCTGGTATATGATCAAGGGGGGTGGGAACTGGGCCTTAACTCGGATAGGGGTGTGCCGCGGAACCTCGAAAACCCGTACCCGTTGTACAAGTTGAAAATGGCAAAAAGCATACCCCGTCGTACAAGGTATTATGCAAATGTATAACGTCTAATCCGTCGTACGTCGTAGGCAGAATAAAAATTGCGGATAAATCTCTCATGTTATGAGCAAATTTCTGATTACATGCAGTAAAAACTTTGCGCGCTTGCACGGTCGAGCCACAGGGATTTGTACTGGCCAGCCGGCCGCTATCTTCTATGTATACAAAAACCATAAAGGTTTTGTATACACAGAAGATATCGGTTAGCCGGCCAATGCAAATCCCCGTGGGCTGAGCGTCTTGGGGCGTCACACAGGGACCATTCATTGCATATGAATTGTCAACGATCGTTGGGAAATCCCGGGAGAAACTCTCGACATACTGCATGGGAAGAAAAAAAACACCCCGCTGTACAAAACCAAGCCCCCAAAAACCTGTCGTACAGATTGAAGCTGAAAAACATACCCCGGCATACAAGTATGAGGCCCAATAAAACCTGTCGTACAAGTCGAGAGGCCGAAAAAACATACCCCGTCGCGCGGCACATGTATACTACCCCTATATGAAAACAAACAGTAATAGCCAATCGATGCCATGTAGATGCCGCAATAAAGGAACACATTAGCACCGGTGTGTCGCCCCATTTGCCTGCTGCCCTGTCATATAGCCCAATATCATGTGGGCGCCATGGACATCTTTAAACGTTAACTGATGTATGACATTGACAGCACCTAACAGACACGAAACCCAAAACAAACGTTTCTCGCCGAGCATGGACCAGAGGAGGCAAACAGTTGGTCTTCAAGATGAAGTAAAATGGGGCCGTTCGTAATCCACTGCCAGTTTCCACTTCATTTCTGCATTTCTATTTTTGCCACACAGTGGTTGAGGAGTTTTCCACCCTATACATTAAAAACACTTTTTCCATTTAAATTAACAGAACATGCCATGTGCTAGGCTGCCAAATATTCACATATAATCCGATGCTATGCACTCAAGATAGCATTCAAGTTTGTCCAAACCCATCCTTTACAAGCAAGTGGCAGAAGTAAGAACTAAGACAATCTCAGCTAAAAGAAAAGGGCTGTTACTGTTGACCAGATAGACAATCCTCCGGATAAGCTCCGAGAAACACACATTCCAATATAGAACCATTTATTTCACTTTCATAAAAGCTTGTGAACACATGTGCCCATGCGCAACAAAGTTAATCACAAAGATAAAATTCAATGGATATGAATGATTGCAATGGCAGTAGCATATACACAAATGAAAAGCAAGTGGAATATGCATATGTCATTATAACACTGACTTAAGTATATTTCAGAGAGGGATTCAAAATAACGCCACAACCAACGTGGCAATGTGCGTATATGAAAGTTTTACATACTGTTAAAATTGCAGTTGTAATCTATTGAAATTGTCTATTGACAATTGTGTAGGGTCAGTCATGCGAGTCCTGTGTATAGACAGAGTGCGAGAGATAGACAGGTTTACTCAGTACATGTTATCGGTATTACATGACCTGGGTCGCTGGATCTTCTCTAAGTTCTTTGTGATAATGTCATGTAAGCCAGCCTGAAACAAAACCAGGTCACATCTTACAACTGAAATCACAACCATATCGGATAACTAGTCATACACAGGAAGAAATGCATATACTGAAACACAATTAAGAAAAATGGTTTTATATCAACAAAGGATTTACATATTGGTTTCTGAGTTCGCAGACAACTAGTCGCAGGGCAAGGAATTCTTTTTCATCCAGCTCGTTGACGGTCCGTCTGTAGTCATCCTGAGACATCAGAACCACGAGACTTTCACATGATTACCAAATCTTGAAGTTACTTCAGTTGGACAAAAGAATTATTTTCATAGTTTAAACAGATAACATATATTCAACTTTAACTTAGAAGAGCTGAGGTACAGTTAAATTCATTTAATGGCATCAGACATCCAACTATGAAACTAACATGAAATGTTGGTATACAATAATCATGACCCTGATGATGACACATCATAACGTCCATTAACACCCAATGGTCAGACAGACACTCGCATACAACAAAACATGATTTTCCTTTGTTCAATCAGACAGCTTACCACATGTGGATATTTGGCTATTTTGGATATGATTTTGCCCCTGGTCATGAAGTAGCGCGAGATCTGGTCGAGGTACGTCGCTGCCTCCGTCTCCACTGTCCTGGCCTCAGCCATCGTATCTTCCTGATGACACAGACAGTTCACTTCCAAACTAAGCCCAAGTCATGATGATGGCAAGTGAATAAAACAATCGATATAAAACAAAGAAATTGTATGTGCTGGTTTGGTTAACAGAAAAATTATAAAGGAATAATGATATATCAGATGTTATGTCAGCAATAAAGACAAGTTACCTGAATGGAGACTCCGAAGTTGTTGCCATCTTCTATCCTGGGAATCATGAAGGTGATCCACATCTTTACCTGTAATCACCATGGGGCCACACAGTTTAAGAGGTAACTTGCAGATCATAACTACCATTCTGTGAACTTTCTTAACATAATTTGATTGAAATGAATCAAATTAGGGGTGTGGTTCACACAACTGCTGAATAACAGAAGAGAAAAAGTTTAACTGTTTGGTTGAAGCAAGGCAAACACCAAAGCTCTTAGGTCAGAGGTGAGGCACCAACAAGACAGGCTGGATAATACAGTCAGGCCTTGACCATGAGGTCGTAGACAGGGCAATTACCTAAACAGCCTGATCAATGAGACAACAGATGAGGCACTTACTAGATTGGCCTGATCTATGAGGTCACAGATGAGGGGCTTGACAACATTAACAATCTCAACGATGTGTTCGTTGCTGGTCACAGGGCCGTTGGGGAGAGCATACACTGGCGTTCCTGAAACATACAACCAACATTGGAGAACAACTACCCAGACACATACAGAGCACAATATGCTTTAATAGCTTCTGGGGAGCATATGGAATAAGATATCTGACCTAGAATGGGAGGAAAATCGACTGATTCAGTGATTTATATCGCACTCATATCAGAAAAGGGTCTGTCTATATCAATGATACTTATCTATGAAGTGTGGAGAGCATTTTCAGTAAAACTGCACCTGTTACTGCAGTGTCATTGGATGTTGAATTTGACCTCCGCTTCTTCCTGGCAGGCTGCTGATACAAGCCAATTCGAAAATGAAATGAAGCATCAGGATATCACCACACTATCAACAATGAGGTGATATAGTGACAGTGATTGGAGAGGATGATTGTAATATATGGATACAAACATCTTCAAATGATATTCAATTCCACAGTAAAATACTAGTCAAGGTCCCCTAGCACCTGGCTGCAGGCCCTGTTTACATGCTAATGATTTTCAATACTGCGCGCCAGGGTCTAGGATGAGGACATCCCTTGAAGTGTACAAGCATCCTGGATATGGGATGCTCCAATCAGAAGCTGTGTCTCTCGGGTACTTTTCAGTCATTGTCTCTGATTAGTCAGTGTCACATTTTCCGAAGATTTGGCGCCATATTTGTTTTTATACGCTTTAGACCTCTTTTCACAAGAACTGAAGTATTTGCAGTTGCATAATCATGGAAATGACTCCAATGGAAGCCCTCGATTAAGCGCAAGTCGCATGGCGTGGTATTGAAAGACTTTCAAAAGGATTGTGCGCTCTGCTGCTTGATGGGTCTGTTTTGTGAATGTGCCTGCTGGGGCAGGGAAGACCTTTTGCTAGGCGCTGTTAGCTACTGCTCTCTGTGCCATGGTTAGAGTGGGTCAGGGTTCGACACTGACAGTTTTAGACCTTGTCTTGTCGTAGACTCTAGGGCGAGAAGCATAGCAGAACCCCTGGAGTCTGGGACGCAGACTAGTAAAATACCATGGAGTGGAAATCACAGCAGACTGTTCAACCTCAGTAAGGCTGTATTATTTCTTTCTGGGCAGTTTAAAAAAATCTCTGTGGTCAGTTTGAAAAACACAGTTCACTTGTGGTTCAAGTTACTTGTATTATGCCAAGCCAAGAAATGGCAATAGCAACCTGATGCTAAGAATGGGCCACAGATGCAGATCCAATATCAGGAAATATATTTCAATTATCCCACAGCAACTTAAAAGAGCACATTCAAGAAGTAATTGACCTATATACGATTCCGTGTAAAGGGGTTGGCCTTTACGATCACCCTGACAATGAATATGCAAGGGTGAGTATACAAGATCGGTTGCCAATTTGCCCATAGGTGATAAAACTGCACGATGAACACCAATGATTAAAAATCCCCACAACAAGGCTGTCACATCGTACCAAATCACTTACAATTGTAAGGACAGCATACAGCTTTGCCCCTATAACTCACGTCATGTATCGCTCCAACTAGGACCCGTTTTTAAAGCCCAAAATAGCGAGTTATTTTAACGAAATAGGAACAAAAAGGGTAGTCTATTGACATCGGCCATCCATAATAGCGCGCTTTCACAACTCGCTTCCCTGGGCGAGGTGTTGACTCCATGGGAATGAGGCGAGAAAACATACGGCACTCGGGGAGTATATAAAGCAGCCAACAACTTAATGAAATCTGTTCATTTTTCATTTCCCGTCTACCATTATTTTCTACTAGCATCTCTTTATATATACTGTATACATACAAATAAATATATATATATATATATATATATATATATATATATAGAGATATATATATATATATATATATATATATATATATATATATATATATATATATATATATATATATATATATATATATATATATATATATATATATATATATATATATATATATATATATATATATATATATATATATATATATACAGGGCACGAAATTGGCAAATATGTGAATTGGCCCTCCATTTTTTTTCAACTGGCCCTTCAACAAAATGAACTGGCCCTGGCAGTATTTAACTGGTCCTCTCAATGGTCTTGTTATTCACAATGCCGAAATTTTAAATGAAAAAGCTGAGCGAAGGTGGATTTTTTTTCTCTAATTCATCACCGTTGCATTTAGGTATACGTTTGACAAACTTGTCCATTGTTAAACTTGGGAAAAATAATTTGCGCGAAGTATCAAATAAGCGATGCATAGGCGACTTGTAATGCCGGGAAAATTCGACACTCATTTGCATTGTGCACGTGACATAAACTGACCAATAAAAACGAGTTATACAATCTCATTGATAATCGTGTGCTTTCGTCAATACGGAAATAACCGAAGTACTCTGGATGAAAGCTGAGGTCAAGTTCACAATTTCAAACGATCGCGCGATTGTCAACAAGTTTATCTTTTGACGTTGAGAATGGTAACATAATAGTTATCAGCCTGGCGGACTGACAACTTTGACAAATGAGTCGGCAGAATAAACATTTAGTCGGCGCGCGCCGACTAGAAGTAGTCAATTTCGTGCCCTGTATATATATATATATATATATATATATATATATATATATATATATATATATATATATATATATATATATATATACACACACATTACCTGGCGGCCTTTCCATATTACGAAAGATTGCTATTATTGCACAACACAGAGGTCTAGAATCTAGCGTTTGTATGTCATAACCAACTGACCTCTGATGATGAGTGGTTGACTGCTACTGGCTCAGGCACTGGTATGTTAATCTTAGCATTCACTTGTGTCAGTCGCTTCATGGAAAACTTTTCAGACTGCAAATGAACACCAGCATAAAGCAAATGAACAATCAAGATCCATTCTTCTTAGAACAATATATACCCATGTGAATCTCACCAATATCCTAAATTTATGCAGAAAATCTGGTCAATGACACAAGTATTTATCAAGACATCAGTCAGTAGACTACTCTTACCTCGAGCAGATCATTAAGTGCAAGGACCTTCTCCGGAAACAGATTCCTCACCATTTTTTCTGCCTGAAACAGAATCATAAAAACATTAAGAGGACTTTAAACACATCTTGGCTATGATTCCATTTGAAGAACAGTATCAATAAACTATGATCCAGAAAGCAAGTGACAGGTAGCTATCTGCTAGAAAAGTTCCCCCCAAAGAGATGGATTTGAACCCCAACTAAAGTTCAATTAATTAACACTTATTCAGATTAAATACAGAAACACATCCTACCTCTTTTTTGGTTTTGGTTTTGAAGAGCTCCAACTGCAAAATTCAGCAAAATAAAATGACATAAAAATAAGTAAAACTTAGGGAATGCAGGGTAGATCAAATGTTGACACTTAAGCAGGATGCAGTACATATAACTGATTTTTTTTACAGGTAACAACACCAAGCAAGCAGAACCATTGTACCTCTTCATTTTCATCCTCACTATGCAAATACAAGAAATCCTCCATGGTTCAATCCACAGTGATCAATATGAAAGAGTTATTTTGGATATGCTGTTGATGGTTTGAAATGCCCTGTTGCCAGGGAACTGAATTGTTTATTGGCTAAACAAATACTTTGTACTCATACTAGTCAGTAACAAAGGGGAGAACATTTTGAACACAGGGGTCATTGTGACACTTAAATATGTTGATTTTAATTAAAACCATCCCAACTTCACTCCTTCACACCACCCACTAATGAAGTGATTGGCTGAGACAACCACCAATAAAATGACTGGCCGAAACAAGAGTATGAATATGGATACTGTATTGCAACCTTTGAGATAAATCAGTTTTAATGTGCTTTATCCATGTAGGTAGTTGTTTCATTTTCTTAACACAATCAAATTCAATAACCATTGATTAACAGTGACAACCATGATTTTTAGCCAGTAAATCTAATCAAGATAAAGTTGTTAATATAAATGTTCAGACATTAGTCCGGAACCAGACCTAACTGTAAACGATTTTCCAACATTACATCAGGTCAAAACAGGTTACATTTATAGTTGATGACATCCAATTGATGAACCATCCCTGGGAATTCTCAAATATCTTGCGGTGCTCGCTGATATATTGAGATGGCCAACATTTCTCATGATATGTACAATTTCACACGAAAAGCATCCACCAATACTATAATCTAATCTATTGCCATCTTAGTTGAAGACTATAATGCGCACCATTTGGGAATCACCGCCAGCAGAGAACTTTTGTCATAATGGCTTGGTTATTGTAACGCTTTTTTAACACCAGTAGACCAGCTATGCAAAACAATCATTCAGATAGTTATACTTGGATCAAATTTTGCACATGGGATGAAAATTTTAACAAGCACAATCTCTTACTTTACCCTCCGCACTACAAAAAGTATGCTTAAAAAATATAACCCTCTTGGTCAACCAGACCACGAGCAGATGAAGTAAGTCTTCATTAGCCTGTTACGATATTGCAATATAGCTTTGCTTAGCGCTCTGAGTGTAGCATTTATCTGTGTATATCCCAGCTACTTCGTTCAAAAGTGTAATCCTGTTATCGCCAAATAAATTGACTAGACAATCACACTGATTTCTGTCCACTACAGAAATAGGCTTAAATATTGTGATCTGATTTGTATACTTTAGTCGCTGTGTAAACAAGCAGAAAATAGATGCCAAAGGTCAGAGGAAAATCTTTCGTTTCAACCATAAAACATATAAAACGCACTTTACAAAGCAGAATATTTTGAGGTCAGTGTCCACTACAGAAATAGGCTTAAATATTGTGATCTGATTTGTATACTTTAGTCGCTGTGTAAACAAGCAGAAAATAGATGCCAAAGGTCAGAGGAAAATCTTTCGTTTCAACCATAAAACATATAAAACGCACTTTACAAAGCAGAATATTTTGAGGTCAGTGACTTGGGACAAGGTCATAAAAATATTCGTTCCGTGTCTTTTTAGTAATAAGGACTATTCTGGAGACATTTTATGTTTATCCTCCATGAAAGTTGTTCATTTATCGTTGATTATAGACATTTATTGTAAGCCTGCAACATTTCACTCTTTTTCTGACTGATGGCTTCGCAATGGTTCACCGTTAGACCAATACTGATGGGCAGGTTGGAAATCCTGGCCAAGACCCTGGATACATTAGTTCCAATCATACGCAATACATATACAAATGTACATATTAAGAACGAATTTTCAAATCTTAGAATGTTTATGTTCCCCGGTGAGATTTTGACAAAGGCAATTGAATCCGGCCAGAGAAATTTTGAAAATTCCATGTTGTATTTGAATGATAAGATCAGTTGCTGCGCCCATGGGCAGGCAAGGTTCTTTGCAAGCTAACTTTTGCCCTACGAATAATTTTTTTTAAGTATGTGTCATTTAGTCTATGATTATCAAAAATAACACTTCTGAATACCTGCAGCCACATGGGGAGGTTGCCACGATCAAAAGTTGTGATTCTCAAAATTTATAATTCCTTTATAATATAGAGACAGTGGATAACCAAAATAGTGTTCATTAAGAGATATTCATCTGGATCCTAGACACATCTGGATACGTAAGTACACAAAACTGATGCGAAGGCTTGACAGCTCGAAATATATGGTTTTCCGTGGCGTGATTACAATGTTTGCACATACATATATTACTGTCTGACGGGGGCTAGTTTACAGGAAACTATAATAGGAGTATAAGATTTCCAGTTGCAGCGCCGACTCAAGAATGCTAGATTTAAATGATAATATTCCTCAGATAAGCTGGGAAAATATCTTGTCAACAGCTCAAAATCAAGCCATTCATGTCTGGTTTTGCTGAATCAATCGCTAGTAAGCGTAAATATATGCGATATTATAAATAACAAAGAGTAAAGGGTCCATATCAGCTGAACAAATTATGCAATCAATTACCTTATCCTCTGTAGAAGTTGCCATTGCATCAATAGTTGATATAATAAATAACAAAGAGTAAATTGAGTCCACATCAGCTGACTCTGACGAAATTATACAATCAATTACATTGTCCTCTGTAGAAGTTGCTATTGTATCAATAGCCGCAGGGCTGGAAATTAACACCCGCCCGCCCGTCACTGACGGGAGATTTTATGGCCGGACGGGTAGATTTAGCCCAATCACACGTCCCGCTGACGGGTAACTTTTCAAGGTGAACACTGTTTGTTTATTACACAGACAGATAAGAACATAGCGATCCTGGCGAGACTAATCAGAGAGCGCAGCATGTCGTCTGACAACGAAAGCTGTTCTGGCGAGAAATCAACAAGATTACTGCTTGGGTCATCTACAGTATTTTTACACACATTCAGTGATTGTACGTCTGATGTTGATGCAGTTTTACAGTTACACACAGATTATTACAAGTTTGTCTGCTCTACCAGCTCTTGAACTCTAAAAGACATCAAACACATCCTGGTTAACGCATAAATACTCAACGGCGCCAGCCTCAATCAAGCAATCACCGCTACCACCCCACTGTTACTCACTTTTCCCTCTCGCACACACGCGCACCTTTGTAAAGTTCATAAAATCGGTATTTCCTGTTTGTATTTGGCGACAATTTGCAGGAAGAGAAAGCTGTCTTAGTTTCTCTATTCTCACACAAGCCGAGGATTAAATAATGAGAGTGCGTTTTGAACTTCCTTCATCTCTCCTTCACTCTGTCGCATCCGAACAACATGATCACTCTAAGACCAGATCAAAAACCTGTTGCTATTGATGTACAGCTGTACCGCGCTTCTCTTTTTCTAAGCGTTAGCAAATTTCAGATCTGTTTTGCACTTAGCAGTGTAGCGGGGTGTGTTGTCATTTCTTACCAAATAGCATTTCGTCCTCAGATTGTTACTTTGTTAATACAGTACACAACATCGCTGGTTACTTGTGCTAAGGGGTGGTTTATCTATCCTGAAACATTATGCATTAAACGCGACTATTTTGGTCTTGAGGCTAGATTTCCCTCGATGTTAATTTTGTGTGTAGCCCTGGCCAGATAACATTACTAATACCGTATTATACCGTTAATGAGTCATTATAACTGTCTGACTGTTTGCGATTATTAAAAGTTGAATCTGTGAAATGGTGAAGCTAATGCTGTATTGAGAACACACACAAAATCTACATAATTAATGAGTCACAGTGGCAATATTAAGGTCCATGTGCTTAACCGCGCATGAAAATATATTTTCTGCATGCATGTTAATGGTAAAAACACAGTTTCGGGGAGTCAAGTGTGATTGGTCTATGGGACGGATTGCTGAAAAGCTGAAACCCGTTTCTATGTCAGTGAATTTTTCCATGAAGACGATCTCGATCTCCTTGCGCATCGGCTTCTGCGCAGGCTAGGATTCGCATGTTATGTTAGCGTAGCGTCAAACATATCTGCCATGAAGAGTGCAACGGTGTGAAAAGATCAGAGCGCACGTCGTTGGTTTTAGCGCAAAAGGTGTTTCTCGACTAGCCGCGTTCCTGTGCGTGACTGTGGCAGGAGACTTTCATTTATGGATGATGAAGACAGACCTAACTACTACCTGTTAGGTCTGGCGTTTGGCCTATTCAAAATGTGGTTGACAATCAAAGATTGATCTCACTGCCTTTCATTAGGTATGGGGACAAAAATTTCAAAATTAATACATTATCAAACAATTAATATCACCATAAAGACCTTGAAAAACCCTTTAATATGACTCAAAAATTATGACTCTGTGATGACTACAGACTGAGAAATTTAATTTTGAAGTCCAAAATCGGCCTTCGTTTTCCGCCAGCTGATTACAGGATTAACTGTTAGAACAATGTGATCAAAATAGACTTTTTTTCCACATTTCATGGTTATGAATATTTGTGTGAAAATATGCAGCTTATATAAGGCTGGGGTGAACTCGTGATAAACTCGGGATGTACTCGGTGACCGAATCCAACACCAAACGTGGTTAACAGACTCTCTTTGATGCATTCATTCTGGGTGGTGCGCTTGGCGACGAACAGCTTGCACGACGGTCACTGTAACTGTCAGCAGCTCAACATCTACTCCGTGAACCCTAACTGCGGAAATACCCACGATAGCGCAAGCGGCATAATGCCTTTGAAGTTTCTGGCCAGATTACCGGCCTGTAACTGATGTTTTTAATCTACAACCCCAAATAGATAAATTAAGTACCATATGATATTAAGTTCTAGAATCGAATGTTTTCTTATATGACATAATGCTGATACAGCCGTGTGATGGCAAGCCATACGGTATCCCGGCGCGAATATGGGAAGATCGATCATTTAAAAGTTTAAAATTCGACAAAAGGGTTCCAATCGATTTGAAAATAAACTTGACCTAAGGGTTTCATTATACATGAAATGCCCCCGTATATAGATGGATGTTAGGGGTAGGATTGATACATGAATCAAAATCGACTTTGTTGGCCCCAAGCGATCAGCCACGTATGCGTCACAATCGCGGCTGCCTGCGGCGAAGTTCGGCTGCCACCCGATGATGGATTTTTGCCGATTTGTTGACAGGGTAACCCGAATTAATCTTCCAATTTAACTATGTTGGACGCAACAGATCGCCGTCAAATTTGCTACAAATTTAGAAAAGATGTCTATAATGACGTATAGCCTACCTTCAGTTTCGTATAAATTATATTTCAAGTGGTTTGTATGCTTTGAAATCGGACGAAATTCTTAACTCGGCTGTACATATGAACAAATTGACAGAATTAAAAAATTCAAAAATGACGTGTTGGATACATCATCCCCCAGTATGTGGTCAAAGGGATTCCTCAGAATTCCTCTTCGCCACTTAATGAGAGCGACTCTTGTGAGACGTGGAAATACCTATAGTGGAATTACCGATCGCAGCGTCACGCCGTCAGCGACGGGAAATGTCCGCCGCTTATCGGGAGATATACACATACCTACTTTCATAGTTAAACAAATACAAAGATGAACCATATCCGGTTATTCTTTAACATCTTATGGTGCTCACTGAAAAATCCAGATCGTCATCAATCTTCGTTTTATGCACTAATTAATCAAAAACATATTGCAAACATTAACGCTGCTCCTTTTATCGCCATTTTTGTCTCGGATAACAAAGTACATTACGACGAAATAGCTTTGTTTCCACATAGACTTGAACAGACACATTTGTGGACCAGCTTTCCTACAACTTCAGCGAACAAGGTAATCAACAATTTAATCGAACACAATGACATCACATACGTATGGCTATTTCAAATAGATGAAATGTAGGTTGAAGAAATATTTTCATGATTGACCAGTCCACCACATTTGGCTTGGCATGAGGTAGGCCTCTACTGCAGACATAGAGGCCTACTGTAGGTCTATTGTAACAACAGACAATAGTTGATATAATAAATAACAATGAGTAAATTGAGTCCACATCAGCTGACTCTGACGCAATTATGCAATTAATTACCTTGTCTTCTGCAGAAGTTGACATTGTATCACTAGTTGATATAATATGTGGAATAGATATTCAGAAAATAGTTATAAACAGATAAAACGCAATAATCAGATTTTTCAATCTCGTGGGGATGGTTTCTCAATAATAACTTCCGGCCTGACACCCGCGCAAACGGTCGAAAAGGAGGGGTCACTTTCTGTTACCGAACCAACTGTAATTAACATATGTGGGGAGGGGGCACGACTACGCTGGTTGGTCGGTTTGATGCTAGCGTTACTAGCTGGCGGCTTAATAGCTTTGAGGGGGGTGTATGGGTTGGGGCAGGGAGGGGTGCTGAATCAATCGCTAGTAAGCGTAAATATGGGCGATATTATAAATAACATAGAGTAAATGGAGTCCATATCAGCTGACTCTTGACGAAATTATGCAATCAATTACCTCGTCCTCTGTAGAAGTTGCCATTGTATCACTAGTTGATATAATATGTGGATTAGATTCAGAAAATAGTTATAAACAGATAAAATGCAATAATCAGATTTTTCAATCTCGTGGGGATGGTTTCTCAATAACAACTTCCGGCCTGACACCAGACGCTGACGGTCGAAAAGGAGGGGTCACTTTCTGTTACTGTGTCAGCTGTAATTAACATATGGCACGACGTAACTGCTTCCCTGGAAATCTTTTACACTTTGAGTATACGAGCGCTTAACAAACCGGGAACAAACAATGGAACACAAGCACATCAACGTTTGTGTTTCGACAGTTCACCTTCAACATTGCAATTTTGTACGTGTCAGAAATGGTGGAATCATAATCACTTCAAGCAACTTGCTTGGCGTTCGGAAGTTTACAGAAATAGTAGGATGATCAATATCAGTGTAGTGATCGATTTCGGACAAAACTAATTTAAAGAGCCGTTCGAGATGTTTACGAAGCAATATACTTCGAATTAAAGTTAATTATTGATAAAAACAGTTTAAAATTGCATTTCATAAAAATCTTCGAAATTCTGTTGAGAAGAACCCTTCATCGAGCGATTCTGTATTTCTTTTGGAAATGTTAATCCGTAGAAATGAGTCCGATTTTTGACCCCCTTCTATATTCATGGTGAAATACGACTGCTCGCTTGTTGAATAAACTGACTAAGGTGCCTATGCGGTTGATTGTCGTAATCTTGTAAATTAACACCGACTCCATATTTACTCTATGCGAATTAACTAAGAAGAGATGTAAACGAAGAGCTATTTGATATTGAGTGCCGATGAGCTGTAGCTGCCATACCCTTAGGCAAGGCAACTCGCCCCTAATGTGTTTTGATGATCTGATGCCACCTTAGGGGCTAGGGTCCGTATGGCAGAATCTTGAGCGATATAAGCAAATTTGCTCCTTCTCGCAATGCAGACAAGGAACAGTTTAAAAAACATAGATTTTCATATCCATAAATGTCTTACCATCAATCTTGCCTAGAGTGCAACAACAGTCATACTCCTTAATCCACAGAATCAACGAAATTCAACACAATTTTAAAATTGTTGTCCAACATGGCTACCGCGCGAATCGAAAACATGAGCAATATCATAGCGTATTAACGAGTATCTACTCCATTATGTTGCATTGTGGGAGTCGGCCATGTTGAGTTTTTGAACAAAGTTTCATGATGTGCCGTATTTTAGTGCTCAAACAGAACAATTAGACAAAACTGTAGTAATAGAAACAGTCCTCGTGTCATTTTGTGATATAATCTTGCATTTTGTCACAATTTTTTTTTCTTTGAGGGCTTTGGTAAGTTTTTAGCGAGTTCATCGGTCGTTTTGACTTCGGAAGCTCCGAAATCCCGCAGGCGGCGCTTCGCCTCTACAGCTCGGATGTGAGAGATCGAAAGTAGTAAACAGTGCAGAGCTGTCAGAGGCGGAGTTTCTTTGCCTACCATACCCTGTGTTCCATGGAACAATGTGGCGCACCAGACGTGTCACATATATTGTGACATTGGTTGTTAAATACAGCCATTTAAGCGCATTTGAATTAGCGGAAAATATATGCTGCTATAAGACATTGCTGCTGTATTTAAGAAGGCAGACATATATATTGGACAGTGTGCATTATAAGTTTCAGCGTAAACAACATGTGCTTTTCAATATCACAGCACCAACGCCGTCTGTATGGGGATCGAGCATTCATATTGTAGTATCTGCTATCGATAACTTGATTCTCGAACTGAGTCAGATTTGATTTGACACAGCGCAAGGATTTTCTGTAATAAGCTCGTTAACTGCATAACATGGACCTACAATCAGCCTTGTTATACTCCTGCTATCTGCATTTGCATATACGCCATTTCCCGTAATTTGAATTCGTTCGATCATCCATTCATTGATGTGTTCATTCCATTATTATCACATACATCCATTCAACAGCCGACAGGTCAGGAGTTCTCGACACGCTATGTAATTGAACTTGGGAATCAAGTACCAAGCCAGTTTCACATCAGTCCACTGTGCAAAAAGTAGCCTGTCTTGGCATGTCTCAATCAGCAACAAGTATCAACAAAGCAGTTCACACATAACTAAAACATATTCGTAACTGTATAAATGTTACACTTTTTGTCAGATGCCATGATCCATAATTTAATGAATTTTAAAAAGATTATACGAGAAGGCAGAAGGGATATTTTTCAGTTTTGTTCTTGTCGGGACTCTTTTTTGTAGCGTTGGTGGCAGCTTATGCAACAGAAGATTATACATAATGGAGGCCTAAGATCTTCTAGACTATATTTCACACAACTGCTAGAAAAGAATGTTAACTTCATTATTTACCAAAATATCATTTTCCAAATCACAAGTTTCTATGTTTCAAGGTCATTACACTCACAGGTGATCCAAAGGCTTGGCTCGATGCCACCAGGTGATTTATCTGCTTATGCATAAACAACTATCAAAACCAAGCTGTCATAGAGGGATTTTTCACCACGGCACTGCAGATCTTTTTAATTTCGTGGAATTAATATTGTCTTTGAAGGTGAAGCAAAGAACGATACGTGATGGAGCTGTGTCGGTAGCAGGATGGGGATGACCCCTGGCTCTTCCACATGCATCTTTTGAAAGGGGTCAGCCTATTTAATATACTCTTTGAAAAGTACTTCCCCCAGATGATCGATTCTAAACTGTGAACTGTGCTTCTGTATTTGGTCGCAGGTACCAAGCACAATTTAAAGATTCTACAATATGCTTTAATTTGTGTATTATACTTGGTAATTTGGAAAGCGAAGAGTGTATCAGTTTGGTAGTTGTTATGTTGAATACATTAATAAGCGAAGTCATTCATATGTTGAATATGATAGTAATGGACCAATATAGGGATGGGAAAGGAATACAAGTCGATGAAATATAGCAATGTACTTTATTCATTTTATAGATTTACACAAATCATTATTGACATGGTCTTCTTGTACTCGAGTAAAGCACAAGTTAGTTGTAATGGTGTACTTTTGCTTTGGGCTTGTGTATCATATATTGAATAAACATCAAATTGAATAGGATTTCTTTGTCTGCTTCATTCATCCGCCCTAATATTGTGTAATGAATTTGTACAAATTGATTCAAGTATCGCGGCTTTATTGTTATATATGAATATCTTCATAATTTTGCAAGTTCAATGTGTGGGGCAAACTTAAGACTGATAAAAGTGACAGGGCTCTCGTACACTGTAATAGCTGTGTGACATTGCCAAGGGGTCCTCATCTGATTGCCAAAGGGATAATTCTAACGAGTCACCCTCTTTCGCCTTACCCTCAAATATCACCCTTACATCACGTACATCAACAGTGCGTGGACTCATCTCATTCAACAGAAGGTTGCACAGAGCACCATCCTTTCCTGCACTAAAAAGACTGTTAACGGCAAACGCGACGTAAATAAAATAATTCACATGTCCGTTTCGATCAATATGATTCGAACTGATGTCAAGGTTGAATTTTGTAACTTTTCCGGGGAGTTTGACCGCCTGCCATTTTGTTGGTGGTACTGTCGGGAGTTGTTGGTACATTTGCCGTAAGTGGGCTGGCCACGGTGCCGGTTTACGGCTCTTCAAATCGACCATGACATATGATAAATCTACGTCAAGTATGCTCTTGCTCATGTTCTCATCGAATTCGTCCATGTTATACATGGCGTAATGAAGCCTATATGAAGTGTTGCCTAGATTCGCTACCTTGGCCTTTACTACTAATGGGAATTCTAGCACACGCTCATCCGTCAGATCAGTATGTGCCTTGGTGGCAGAGAGTACAGAGACGAAACGGTCATCATCGATGGAGACATGAAGAGTCTTGAAGAAGAAAATATTTCTGTCCAGGTGTTCCTCTATCCGAAAGAATGTTGGCTGAGTCCAGCTTGTATGCAGAAATGCGTTGACGGCGCCAAGCGCAGCGCCGCACACCGTACCTAGATCAATGGGAACAGAAACACATCATATGACTACACAGATATATGACGTACACCAGAGAGGTGTATCGATGTTGATTATGTAATAATTGAAAATGTCTGAACACTTACTCAATTCGAGTCAATACCAATCACACATTATTGTCCTGAAGACTTGTTGAAAGCTGCAATGTTTAATTCCACGCGATTTGTTGGATACAAATTCAGATTGTACTTAAGAGAATGATCTATCACATGTAACATCATTTTATAGTATCCGAAAGTCAATGTCAATTTACGAATGCTTTCACGAAAATGATAATTTATCCGACCGCCGTCCTGTTTTTGTATGGTTATAAATGCACATCCCGTGGGTTGTGAACGCCGAGCGGCCTACCACTAATATCCCCAAATGAAGTGAAATTTATGTCAGCGAAATAGAAAATGACCTGATTGGAGTTGAATGTCTCAAGAAATGCAGTAATCTGTACTCATATTCATTGCCATGGCCATTAAGGTGTGTGCCTCAGAGGAAAGTCATTGTATATTCTTCTTTTTACCTGGTAGGCCACCACTGAACAAACAATTAGGTTGTGTTGTATCAAATGAGGTATTTATAATTTGAATAGTGCAAATGAATTTGTATCGGTAGTCAGCCAGTTATGTGCATCTAGCTGTTCAAATGTTGCCAATAATATAAGACATGTGATGGGCACTGTCAGTTGTAATACATGTATGAATTAGAAATAAAATATTTGTTTAAATCCTATGGTTTGGGGGCTTAGTCTTATAAACAGCGATAATGGAGCTTTAAATATGGCACATTCCCTAAGAGAGCTTCACAAGGCCTGTGGCTGTGATAATTTACCCAATTTCACCCAAGGTATATTGCTGTTGTGCTTAACTTGATGTGTACATTATGATTACGCCTCAAACTTTATGTTACAATTGCACTGTACCTTGATTAACGAAGAATGTCTGTACCATGCGTTCACATTAAATTCTATTATCATTATTGTATATATTTACTACTGACCTAACCACGGTATTCCGTTGGTCGGAAATCCTGTAAAAGTAAACTCCATTTGAGAGCCATCTGAATTTACATCACATTTCAATACATCGACACCAGCATCACTGTATGATCCAGTAAGTTACATTGATGTTGATGTTATCGAAAAAAGTTGTAATATGAATATTAAAAGTCACAGAAAAAATGTACAGGTAATAACAGTTGGGTCATCTGTGAACATTGATACTATTTATGCTGTTAGATGGGATTATCAACTCCGACGAATAGTCAGTCTGTCTCAACGACACGTCAATTGATGGTAATACGCGCAACTATACATCTTGTATGATGAATAAATACCTACTTGACCCATGCATGTGAGAGCTCACTGATACCGCTCCTCGATGCGTTCACAGAATCCACGTGGCATGGTACATTATCACTCAATCACTTCACTAAAGAATGTGTAATATTCACCTGTATGATAAACGAAAGGGGTTAGTTACTCAACCTGGCTTTTTCAACGGTACATATATCCAATTGAAACTCATAGCTCAGAATCGATGGCCTGAGGAGAATACTTGAGAAGAATATGGCCTGACCCCTGACATGTGAAAAAGCCAGAGGTCATTACCATCCTTCCACAGACACAGCTCCTTCTTTCGCCTTGCATTGGTACAGTAAGTGTATCTCGCGGAGATCGACGTCGAAGAGACAATATGCAATGTCCTTTGGATGTTTATTGTTCAATGAAATTCAGTGGAGTTCTCGCACATATACATATATATATATATATATATATATATATATATATATATATATATATATATATATATATATATATATATATATATATATACATACATATACATATACATATATATACATATATATATACATATATATAAATATATATATATATGTATATATAGAGATATATGCATAAATGTATATATGTTCATATATATGCATATATATATCTAAATATACATGTATATATATATATATATATATGTATATAAATATATATATATATATATATATATATATATATATATATATAGATATATATATATTTACATATATAAATATTCAAATACATGTATATATATATATATATATATATATATATATATATATATATATATATATATATATATCTATATATATATATATATATATATATATATATATATATATATATATATGTATGTATTAACAAACACACACAAGCTGGCACGCACACATATGAATAATCGCATATAAACATCTAGGTTTTGGTTTCCGATTCCAAGTTTCCAAGCCGCCATTGTATGTTATTATAGTTATTGATAGATCGCGGCTCGTCGGCTCTGTGATTGACCGGGGGAAGTCCAGAGCGGGCTGTCGGGGAGACGAAAGTCTGGATACCAACCAACATATTCAGCCGCTTGTATCAGTACAAACACCGCCGACTGCAGCGCCACTCGTTTTCCGTTTTATCAAACGAGAAACGAAAAACGAATCGGTTTGGTGTTATCCGTCTTTCGTTGTCGCACATGAAAAACGGTTTACGGTTTAGCCCTTGTTTTTCGTTTTTGGTTCTTGGTTTTTATAAACGAAAAACGAAAAGACGGTATATACACGGACCGACCTAGCGGCCACTAAATAAACATATGTGTGACTCGGGCCCGCAGGCTATCAACGAGCGCCCCAGGACGTCCGGCCCATGATGTAGACGATATTGCAGGAAACAGTGGAAAGAGAAAGTACGGACCTGACCTTTCTGTTTGCTTATTATGCCATAAAACTTGTCTTTGAAACAACGCAACCACGCTGACTGATAGGGCTGGCCACCATTGACCCAGGGGACTTGAGCAAACACCCAATATTGAGCATCACAGAACAAATATCCATTGCAATACTCGCTGTCAAAAATACGTACCTATTGGTATACCAGGTCAGAAGATTTGAATAGGTGATTTGACATAAGTTAGGCAAGAAAAACAGGAAAGTCCTCCCTTCATGTGACCACAATTTAAAGTGCCTTTCCTGACCTCTCTGGTCATTATCGTGGCTTAAAAGAAGCTTCATAACTGACTAGCGCTAAACCTACACCCGTGAGTACCAACCAACACCTCTTTTAAAGGTCTTTTACAAGCAGCAGCAATGGGAGGGGGTACTTCTTTCATTGAGCAGTACTTTTGCTCTTCTGTAGCTCGGATATTACTCCCGATGATGTAGCACCTGGGTCATCAGTCTGTCAATATATCCTTGAAGCATATGCCATAATACTAATATTAGTTGTTGTGATCAGCATGTATAATTAAATGACAACTGACTGAAATAAATCTTATTGAATAGATTATGCAAATAATGCACTTTCTCTGGGTTGATGTTCACTTGCTTTTGGGCTATTCAATCAACAACACTATTTACTATGTGCTATTGGTACTTTTACAGCTTTCAGTACTGGTTCACCGTGTCTGGCCCTGGGAAATGAAATTCCCCACAGAGCCATTCCTTGTTTAGTGACAGCCTGAGCTCGATCAGAGTTCTCGTTAAAATGAAGGACTGCTAGCAGTAGTCTACAGAACAAGAAAACCTACAGTTTATGAAAATACGAGTAACATGTTCTATAAATATAACCCGCAAGGAGTTGCACATTAAGGCGCATCTAAAACTATTTGTATGATAAACCATTACCACTTTTTATCTTTACCTTGCTTCCATAGTTGTAAACGGGAAGTGGACACTCTTGGGTGCGAAAAAAATGAACACCTTATGGAACGATTCCAAACTTGACGTTTGCTCTGCTGGTGACAACCGACCAATATCCTTGACGAGAATCTTACTGCTTACAATAAGCTCAAGCTCTTTATGTGGTTTGGAACCTGAGACATAAAGTTGACACCTCGATTGAATTGAACAGTTATTTAACATGAAAGGCAGTGATCTGAAACTAAATATTTCTGAGCAAGTTTAGCACAGGGTTTTATTTGAGGAGGCGATACTAAGCTGTGTAACACCAATGGTTGATTATGTAAATGATAAAGCCCAGTAATAAGAATACGTTTTACCTATATATCGTCTATATCATGTACCTAATGGGGTCCACTGTCTGTCATAAAGCTCTTGGTGGGTGCAGTCAGGGTACAACTTGCCGTGGCCCGTATGGATGTTTGTAACATGTCTCACTACAGACATCCACTTTTCCCTTGCCAGAGCCTCATCACCATGGCTCGAGGCAGCACAAAAGTAAACGTGATTGCTTATACTGCGAGCCCAATCTGTAAAAAAATTGGCAATCACGCCTTCTTCCTTTTGCAATAACTGTTTTCGTCACCCCTGTTTAGCAATAGCATGGGTGATATTACAGATGTGACAAGTGTGACTGTTAGAACAACAAGACTTGCCATAACAGGTTATAGCATTATGTAGTATGGCTTTACAGCAGGTAAACTGAAATACAAATTACTCTATACTAGAGTCACAAAAAACCTTTTGCGACATGCCATACGTGAAATCAATTTTAATGCGTGGCTGCTCCTCACGCATGTATTTCTTCACACCATTATGTCTATCAGTTGTTAAGAAGTTTGGTGAGATCTCTTTCTCATTCATACTTTTCAGGGCTCGCTTAAGTCCTGCAAGCTCCATGGCATTAGAATACGTCACCTCATTGCTCTGCAAACATAATTTAGCTTGTTACAATTAAGAAGAAAAGATGTCCTCGCTTATAACAAATGTTAATGTTAGTCACATTGATAACAATATACAAAACAGACTGTTACATACATGTACTAGCTGCATATCCAGGACTTTTGAGGCCTCTAGGTCCATTAAGGTGTAGCTGTCAAACTTGAAGGTGTAGCCTGGGGAGCAACAACGAACATCTCCACCCAATAACAAATCCAACCCTTTCCTCTCCTCTACTAATGCGGCACGCTCTGCTGCCCATACTCTCCTTGTTGCAGGCACAATATAACAACTTTGCATTAGGTTATGGGTGTTAACGGATATTGTTGGAATGCTCAAATGTCTTAGCATATTTAAAGTTCTCACAGCACTGCTACCACTAAGTTCTCAGCTGGTTTCACTTTGGCTATCCAAACTTGTCGCCTTGTGTTATGATATTAATCTGGCTCTTTTGACTTTTGAAACCCTCCCCCTCTTTTCCATTATCAGTACGACATGTTTCACTAGCCCGGGTCCACCTCCGTCCTTAAGACGGGGGTGTGACCCTGATAAATAGTCTTGGCTGGTATCTTTCCCATCGGCAAATGGCCTTTCGAGCCCACGCCCCATGTGAGCCATTGGGTCTTGACCGTTGGAGAAAGGGGCCGGCCATATCTGAACCAATGGGAGGTCAGCTGTAAGTGTGGTTCCGGGCGTAACACAATGTCCGGATCCCGATAAAATGTCTGGCTTCGCCGGAGGTCAGGGAGAGCTACTTAGCGAAGAGACGAAGTATCTGAACAAGATTCTGAGCGAGATTTCAGAAAAGCTAAATAATCCAAACTCGAATAAACCAACAGGAACTCAACTCCTGGACTCGTGTGCTTTCTCTGGCTAGTGTCCCCACTCAAGCAACTACAAGCAGCTACAATATTCCTATATACGAAGGAGTGCGCAGAAATATAAGTATAACAAGAAGATAGCAATAAGAGGAAAATATAGTTATAAGACTTGCCTCGTCGGATTCTTTTTGTGGAAAGGTGAAAAAGCTCTTACCCGATCATTCCCCATTCTTACAACCAACAGTGCAACTGTATTGCATATTCACAATTTCTTCTCAAAACGGTACAGAATATCGCTAAAAGTGACGTGTAAACACAAGTGGAATCTGGGTTATAAAACTGTCAGCGCGTTGGGCTAGCCAAGTTGATTAGCAGTATTAACGTCACGAGCCGATTGTTTAAGAAGATTGTCGAGCAAAAAGCTGTCCTGTCTGAGCGCCAAAATTTAAAAAAAAAATCAATTTCACTAATTAGAAAGGTCTCATTGTGCAGAATCTTTTGTTTTGGATTACTGACTAATGACTGATCTTTAAGTATGTGGAACCTACTTTGTGTTTTCATATGTTCGTTCCAGTTTTCTTGAGCACTTGTGCATATTTGTCAAATATCAACACTACGTGAGGGGCCACTCTATAAATATAATCGTTGTTACCGATTGGACTCCACATCAAAGTTTTAAATTCATGAGTTTAATTTTCACTAATAATGAATATTGATACAATAGTAACGTCTTTAAAATTGATATTGATAAACTTGCAACTTTTGAATGTTTGTTCTTGTATTAAGGCCGGATCAATTCCTTTTTGTCAAATTATCATATATACTCAATGAGAAATATCTTGTCGCATGACTTCTCGTACAAAACCTACAGTAGGTGATTTTGAAATTCGTACAATTTACTGTTTAGGTTTTCACTTTCAGTCATCAGTTTTGCTTGACTTTCTGTCTGCTTGTAAATAATATTCTGCATATACATCTTAGCAACAAGAAAGACGTGAGTACACCCATTCCAAGTAGAGTAACCATAAACACTAAAATATCCAACATAACATATTGATACCAGGGCATGTCTACGGCGTACGAGTGCATATGTTCTCCGCCGTATTCCATTATATGTTCTACCCAACTTGCGGCGCGGTCCGCTGGACTCTCTTTCCGGCTGCGAAAGATTTTGGAAAGATGTCGAACTTTTTCAGAATAAGATGAATCCGTCAAAATTGTGTTGATGGA
Source organism: Urechis unicinctus (assembly GCA_034190875.2). NCBI lineage: Eukaryota > Metazoa > Annelida > Polychaeta > Xenopneusta > Urechidae > Urechis > Urechis unicinctus. Next base: position 28,408,900 of record CM067349.1, read on the forward strand.
CTCTTCGAGGGTGTCCGCTGTGAAGTCGAGCAGATTCAACCACAACCCAATCCCCTTGTATACTAGTCGCGCAGCATTGTAGGGTTGGTCAGAATAAAGGGGCATTCCTATCATGGGAACCCCATGGTACAGGCCCTCAAACTGTCCGTTTGCACCACAATGTGTGATGAAAAGTCTCACGTTAGGGTGTCCTAAAACATCATTCTGTGGTATCCATGGAGTTAACATTATATTTTCTGAATATTCTTCTGGGCGATCACTAGTGAACTTCCACATCACCCGCTGTGGAATTCGACTGAAGGCTTCAAAAAAAATATCGTTCAGTCTTGCTGGAAGGGAAGCTCCTAACGAACCAAACGAGATGACGATGACACCATGCTCAGCCTCCTCCATGAAGTCATGTAGCGGTGACGGTAAATGTAAGGCAGGTTTGGTGGTCAGTCCTCCAACTTCTACCATATTGGTCATCAAAGGACGGGCGTAATCGATCACGTGGTCTGTATCCATCAACCAGAGGAGTGACTGCTGGGCAAGACTTTGCAGAGAACAGAAAGGCTTCTCTGGGGCGTACTTGGTCACCAATTCATCGGACATTACAGACAACTCAATGAATGCTGTGTATCTGATTAGAATGTACACGTTATAGAGACGTTGAGAGAATGTCATTTGTTCAGTATAGCCGAAATCACCTGTTCCAATAGGGAAGGGGACGAAAGAAGGCAGAGCTGGGTTACGTTGCAGCCAGGGTTCATACTGGGTGGTTATTGATATGTAGGGTATACCAAGTCGATAGGGTAGAATATATATGCATCGATAAAACATTATCGCGTCCACAATAGCAAGGTCAAATTTAATATGAGACAGCTCGTCCAACAATCGATTATCACTGAGTGGATTTGAGCACATGGACAAGTGAGGAACAACTGGATCGTCGTTAGTTGTGATATACTCTAACATAGTCATCCGAATGACCTCCTCCATCCAATCAAGGTTGATATCCTTGTCACCCAACGCTGTGTAAAAGTCGGGTTCCGCCATTCGCCAGGTGGCGAACGTCACATTGGTTCGTGACTGTATCTTGTCGAGGCCGGGCATGGAGGGTGCAGTAACGATGTGAACTTCATGACCACGCTCTAGCAACTCGTCTCCAATAACCTGCATCTGCGCTACGTGACTCCATCCGGGGTATGGTAGCATCAGTATCTTCTTGCTCTGCATGACGTTCACCAGAACGCATTGCGTCACCAATGCATAAAGCCAAACAAGACGTAAATCCATAACGATTTCGATTTGCTCCCTTGATGTCGCTTAAGCCTCCTGTTCAGACGGGCATACTTTTACTACCTCACTAGAAAACACCTTCGGCGCTGAAGACATTTGCTCATATGCTTTGTTAGTCGAGACCACTTATCTCAAGATGTGGGTTGAACACGGCGTGTTCGCGGTAATGCAACACATCGACTTCCAGGCGAATAAGACTATTGGGCTGCGAATATGCCTGGCCTCCCTCGTAATACAATTGTTTCTGTGGATTTATCGACGACCGAGTAGGTTTTGCTTACTGTCAGTTTTTGAATTTTTCATCTTCACATAAATGCGATGCACCGAATTTGCTTTATCTTCAGCAAAAAACTTAGTATTATTAATTTGATCTAAGTTTACAGTTCGATGAAATATCCACTGTCAATTTAATTGACGACAAAGAGAATAAATAGTAACTTTTGGTAATGAATATTGTAGACCCTTCATCACTGAAGATTTGCTAGTCATCGGATATTTTTCAAATGGGGGAAGAGCGATGTGAGGGGAAAAAATAGAACCATCGAAATAAAGATCTGATTCTCCGTCGATAATAGACCTCTTTTCCACTTGATAGTTATGGAAGCATTACAGATTCAATAGCATTCAGTTAATAACCAAATCACATGTATACTGTCTTAAATAATTTGTTCACGTATAAGTGTAATATATGTGTGCCATATCTTAATATGGCAGTGATGATAACAAAGGAATACGCTACCAAACTTGCCAGCGTCGGTGTTATGGAGACCGGCCTCGCCTTTTGAACTACAGGCCAGTGGCTCGATTCCAAGGGGTGACAATCGTCGGTGATTCAATGGTTCCACGAACTTGCGGCTTGGGATTCAAAACCCAACATAAGCGTCGGTTGTGTGTCAAGTGACAATAATCATCCCTGTCCAGCACCGTTGCGATATCACTTCGTTGACGGAGCGACATAATACCCTAGGATTTCTGTTCATTTTCCCATCGGACGCAAAGCAAGCAGGTTGGCGCCCCTGAGATGCCTAGCTGATCGCACACCATGTAGCCGGCCAACAGGCTGTGATTGACGAGAAGGGTCCCCATTTAGAGTTAGCCAGACTTTGAACACATCAGATATATATCAATAATATACATTGCAGTTTGAACTCATTGAGTAAGCTCCGTACACAATATGAACGTTTCTACAACCATCGAATTCTGCTCACTTAAATCTTGATTTCATAGAAAATAATCAATATCTGACCAGTTATCGAAAACGGTGCAGTAAATTTTAAAGCGATTCACAGTGAAAAAAAGGCGCACGCAAATAAGCGTCAATTATCAGGTTTTCGCGAAGTAGTAGCAAAGACACACCCACATTCAGTGAAGGTGATAGTTATAGTGACGGGGAAAAAGATTAGTATAGCGATATTCTTAATCGAACACGAACGACGCTGCTTTGGGTGTTTTCCCTTTTGGTTAACATGCTGGCCCATGGGATTGTAATATAAAGTTCCATGATGGATTTGTGCGCTTTGCTACTCGCAGTTGTTGCTGTTGAAATGACTTTCGCAGCAGATCTCATTCAACGTCAATGACAAGGTGCCGCTTATTGGTTCATTGACCGTTGGACTTATGAAGAGTGCCCCAGCCGCCTATCGGTCACGTAACCTCTAGACCATGATGCTGAGTGTATTGGGGGTTTAAGGCTAGGTTTCGAGAGTATTCATGTTTTGGAGGCAACGATGCGCGTTTGCCGCCAGTCTGATCGAATGGGTCAACGAGAGTAGTCGCTACCGTATAATAGAGTAGTTATAGTATTTCTCACTCTCCTAGTATTCCTTGTCGTTTTCAATGAAGTTCACAAAGTGGGGTCTGAATGGAAATCCATTAGGTGAGCTGGGAAAGGGTAATTTGGTAAAACAATCATCCTACGTGTCTCAAAATGTGACAAATCATGTCACATTATTAATAAGGCTTATTTTTTGACAAATTCTCAAAATGTCTGGGGAACTTATGGAAATACGATGTTTTTTTATTACGGGATTATGGGTGTTCTCTAAGCGCCGACATTGCAACACTGTCAAGGAGAGTAGCATAATAAATTCAGAATAATGTTTCGGACGGTTTTAGTCACAACAATCGTTCTGATTCACCTCATGTTTTTATAGCACAACTGATCATTCTTCAGCATCCGAATGGTTCAACCGTGCGTTCCCTCATGAAAGCATTCGGAGTAACAAAAAGTAGTCTGTCTGGCATTGCATATCATTTCAATCAACAAGTTCATAAATAAATTAGTTCATCAAAAGTATGTGCGATTGTATATTTGGTACACATATTGTCAGATGCTATCATAATATGGTTATGAATTTTTAGAAGATTTACATATATTTTCTACTCAGGACTATTTTAAGTGTCCGGGGCAGGTTGCTGTGATCTCTATAACAGTAATGGACCAATATCGAAACGGAAAAAGGAATGCAGGTCAATAAACTGTAGCAACGTACACTACATTTTGTATTGTATATATTCGTACATAATAAGTCACAAAACATTAATGACATGGTCTCGATGTTGTCGAGTGAAGCAGATGTTAGCTGCAATGGTGTACTGTGGCTTTGTGCTTATGTATCATGTATTGAATGAACATGAAATTGAATAAGATTTCTTTTTTTGCTTCATTCAACAGCCCTAATATTGTTATATGGATCTGCACAAAATGATTCAAAGATCGCGGCTTTATTGTTATGATAAATCTACGTCAAGTATGCTCTTGCTCATGTTCTCATCGAATTCGTCCATGTTATACATGGCGTAATGAAGCCTATATGAAGTGTTGCCTAGATTCGCTACCTTGGCCTTTACTACTAATGGGAATTCTAGCACACGCTCATCCGTCAGATCAGTATGTGCCTTGGTGGCAGAGAGTACAGAGACGAAACGGTCATCATCGATGGAGACATGAAGAGTCTTGAAGAAGAAAGCAATATTTCTGTCTAGGTGTTTCTCTATCGATGTTGATTATGTAATAAATGTAAGTGACTGAAAGACTTACTCCACTCGAGTCAATGCCAATCACACTATTGCCCTGAAAACTGTTTGTAGACTGCAATGTTTAATTCAATGCAACTTGTTGGATTAAAACTCAGATTAATGATCTATCACATGTAAGATCAACGTAACATCATTGTGTAGTATCCTAAAGTCTTATTTTGTCAATGTCAAACTGAGAATGCTTTCACGAAAGGGATAATTCATCCCACCACAATCCTGTATTTGTATGGTTATAAACATCAAGTTGCGAAATCGATCGTTACAAACGCAAATTGAGAATGTCGTGGTTGGAGTTGAGTGTCTCAAACAATGCTATGATTCATTGCTATGACAATTACGATGTGTACCATAGTATATACCATTGTATATTCCGTTTGCACCTGGCAGGCCACCACTGAACGAACTTTTAGGTTGTGTTGTATCAAATAAGGTATTAATATCAAAAACATACCAATACATTTGTATCACTGGTCATCCAATTATGGTCAAATGTGGCCAATAATATGCAAAACAGCGCTGCAAGTTGTAATACTGGCATGAATTACAAATAGAATATTCGCATTCGGCGATCCGATGGTTGGGGAACTTAGTCTAATCAACATTGATGATGAGGCTTTGAATATGGTACATTCCTAAGAGAGCTTCGGAAGAACTGTGACTGTGATAATTTACCCTATTTCCCTCAAGATATATTGCTATTGTGCTTAACTTGATGTTTACATTATGATTACACCTCAACCTTCGTTATGTTACAATTGCATTATACCTTGATTTACAAAGAATACCTGTACCACGCGTTCACAGTAAATTCTGTTATCATTATTGTATCTATTTACGACTTACCTAACCACGCTATTCCGTCAAATCCTGTCAAAGTAAACTTCACTTGAGATCCACCAGAGTTCAGATCAACACAAGCAGCGCTGTTTGAAGCGCAAAAAGTAACATTGCTGTGGATGTTCTCGAGGATTAACTCGAGTTGTAATGTGGTTATGAAAAGTCGTTAATTCAACAGAGAAATTACGCGTTATGCAAGTCATAGCTGAGAAGCATAGTTTACTGTGTCATCTGTGAACATTGATAAGATTTGTGCTGTTAGGTGAGATTATTAATTCCGTCGAATTGTCCAAGACATATTGATGGTAATGTACACAGCTATGCATCTTGTAAGACGAGTTCACAGAATGAATACGTTGATCACAAATTTACAAAAATAGATTCACAGAGCCAAGTCCAAAACCTCTTAGTACTATGGCAAAGACGAACGGGGCACTGTTCAGTTGATTACGACCCCAATCAGTCTGTCTTGTGAGTCGACAACTCCCCCATGCCAACCCAGCTCACATTCCACCAGCGTTTAGGTGGTGACTGTGCATAAGTAGCCACAGCAGAACATTGTGTCTGCTAAAACATGCCAAAAAATTTATACTTTTCACCTGTATGATAAGCAAAAGGGGATTGTCTACAACGGTACAGTAACTATGCGCCTGCTCAAGATCGTGGTTTTCTTTCTACAATCATCTGCTCATAAATGTCGTCTGGTCACCTCTGGTTAATTGTCGTTTGCAATTGGTGTGATCGGACAGTTACGAACGTATATGCATGTAATTCTTTACCATAAATTGATGATACAGAATTTCTGTAGGTATAACAAAAATGTTAACATGATGCTTCACAATGCATGTTTTTTTAATCCAATTTACACTATCATTAGCGTTACCTGTGTAACACAATAATAAATTCAATAGAAGTTCATAGCTTAGAATCGATCCCCTGAGGGGAATACTTGAGAGGAATACAAGTTATGAGCAGACCCCGGACAGACACCTGCTTGTGAAAAACCCAGAGGTCATTCCCATCCTGCCACAGACACAGTTCCATCACGTCTCCTTCTTTCGCCTCGCCTTGGTACAGTACGTTTATCTCGCGGAAACCGACATCGAAAAAACTCTCGTTTTCAACGTTCAGCAGTAATCCATTTTTGCAAACATTTTTCAAACAATCCATAGCTATCGCCGGGTAGACTAGATAGTTAACATGGCCATTGTGGTCAATATACCGGGCATCTATTTCCTGTTTGGCACGGAAAGCACCTTCCGGGACTTTGTCTGGTGCAGCCATTGTACGACTCAGGCTCTGCGGAAGCTGATTATATTTCTCTCGAATTTCATTTGACCATGGATCCGTTTTACGTGTGTCCATATCTACCTTAACACTATGAAACTCAGATGTAATTAGTGGTCCGCATCCATCGGCCCTATACATGTCAAACTGTATGCCATATGATGCTCGACCCAAATGCGTCATTCTGGCTCTGACGGTCGTTGAGAATTCTAACATACTCAAATCTGAAACCTTGGAGTGATATAGCATCTTGTTGCACTGGTCGCTTACGGCAATCCTGAGAGATTTGAAGAAGAAACCTTTCCCAGTGGACAAGAAGTTTGAAGGAAATACGGTGGGTTGGCACCAGAAGAAGTCTTCAGCAGCATCAGTAGCCCCTAAAGCTACCCCCAATACTCGACCTGCATTCCACAGAAAGTACCGCATTCAATGGCCACTCACATACTATGCTTGAAGACAAATACAAAACCTTAAATGAAATATTAAAATTCTGTAACATACGTTCTTTATAAGTCATTGTATTACAGAACATAATTGCACACCAAGACGAGAGACTTGTTTCGTCTGGAAGGCTTCCATGAAATATTCTGCAGCAGACCCATCTATGCTTGAGGTCCATTGTGTCACACGAGAGATATCACGACTGGGAAAAACAATCGAGAATAATATGAAGTAAAGAATCAGCCATTCAAAAGCTAATTGAAAAACTGTTCGAACACATTGCGTATACATTCCCATGCTATGTTACATGAACGTATTTTCAAAATAAAACCTCTGAAAATGTTTATTTTGAAGATGGTGGAATTTGTGGTATGATCTAACCCTTATTTTGAAGCTAAACATCAGTCCCCGATTCATACTGTTACTTAATATACAAGGGATTCATTTGGAATAGGTCAGTATTGTGGTCTATATTGATGAGCACCCGAAAGCAGGCATCATATATAACAAGTTCCATTTACTGCCAAGTCTCACTTCCGTCCAAAGGCCGTTTTCCGTCTGTTGATGTTGCCAACCATTCTCTGCCATCCATGGAATTGATGGGCAGTTACATCTATCAAAGTAAGGAACCGATGGGCAGTAAAATTTATGAAAGTAATAACGCTAGTCAAACTAATTAATTAATGAACATTGCTCCCGGATGATCACGACCTCTATTACAATATTGCTATATTATCGCTCACTAGAACGTTATGACTCGATGTACATTATATTTGCTTAAAGCTATGTTGAACCTACGTTGTGTTTCTGTTCGTAACAGTTTTCGTGAGCATCTGTACATATGTCAAATACAGATTGCATGTGAGGGGTCACTCTATGAATATAAACGTTGTTACCTATTGGACTTGACCCCCGAAGGGGGGTGTATAGTGGTAGTATACAAGTGCTGCGCGACGGGGTATGTTTTTCTCATCCCATCTGTACAAGGGATTTAGTATATATTTTGTTTCAGTATATCGAGATTTCCTCTCGGGATTTCCCACCGACCGTTGACAATGCAAACGCAATGGGTGGTCCCTGTGTGACGCGCCGAGAATCACACTTTTATCTGGCTTCATGCCTTTTTGTCTACGGCATTCTTATCACAGGCGCCAACTTTTCTGATTGCTGATGATCAATTATCCAAGCAGCACTCCCATTTTCACATCGCAAAACGGGTTATACATGTAGATACTATCTTGTACGACGGGGAATGCTTTTATGCCACTTGAACGGGTTTTATAGGTCCCGCGGCGCACCCCTGCCCGGAACAAGGCCAAGTGACCACCAGACCAACCCCCCCCCCCACCCCAACACCCCCCGAGAACTCGACATCAATCACCACAGTTGATAAGATTGAGTCGTTTGAGATTAATTCATACATAAATTTCAAGCACAGTTAAATATTAAATGCCACTTTGTTTTCCAATACAGTATGTCAATAATATTGAACACCATTGTCTCTCCTACAGGCTTCAGGTTTGGTTTGTCAATCATGATGTATAATTCATGTGTTTTACTTGCACAAACAACGAGCATTAATACAATAGACAGTCTGTGATTGATATGGATAAACTTGCCACTTTTGACTGTTTGTTCTTGAATCAAAACCGGATCAGTTCATTTTCATTATATTATCGCATATGTTCAATGAGAAATATCAGGTTGCATGACTTATCGTACAATACCTTTAGTAAGGTGAATTTGTAATTCATACAACTTACTGTTTAGGTCATCAGTTTTGCTTGACTTTCTGTCTGCTTCTAAATAATATTTTACATATACATCTTAGCAACAAGAAAGACGTGAGTACACCCATTCCAAGTAGAGTAACCATAAACACTAAAATATCCAACATAACATATTGATACCAGGGCATGTCAACGGCGTACGAGTGCATATGTTCTCCGCCATATTCCATTATATGTTCTACCCAGCTTGCGGCGCGGTCCGCTGGACTCTCTTTCCGGCTGCGAAAGATTTTGGAAAGATGTCGAACTTTTTCAGAATAAGATGAATCCGTCAAAATTGTGTTGATGGACTCTTCGAGGGTGTCCGCTGTGAAGTCGAGCAGATTCAGCCACAACCCAATCCCCTTGTATACTAGTCGCGCAGCATTGTAGGGTTGGTCAGAATAAAGGGGCATTCCTATCATTGGAATACCATGGTACAGGCCCTCAAACTGTCCGTTTGCACCACAATGTGTGATGAAAAGTCTCACGTTAGGGTGTCCTAAAACATCATTCTGTGGTATCCATGGAGTTAACATTATATTTTCTGAATATTCTTCTGGGCGATCACTAGTGAACTTCCACACCACCCGCTGTGGAATTCGACTGAAGGCTTCAAAAAAAATATCGTTCAGTCTTGTTGGAAGGTAAGATCCTACCGAACCAAACGAGATGACGATGACACCATGCTCAGCCTCCTCCATAAAGTTATGTAGCGGGGACGGTAAAGGTAAGGCAGGTTTGGTGGTCAGTCCTCCAACTTCTACCATATTGGTCATCAAAGGACGGGCGTAATCGATCACGTGGTCTGTATCCATCAACCAGAGGAGTGACTGCTGGGCAAGACTTTGCAGAGAACGGAAAGGCTTCTCTGGGGCGTACTTGGTCACCAATTCATCGGACATTACAGACAACTCAATGAATGATGTGTATCTGATTAGAATGTACACGTTATAGAGACGTTGAGAGAATGTCATTTGTTCAGTATAGCCGAAATCACCTGTTCCAATAGGGAAGGGGACGAAAGAAGGCAGAGCTGGGTTACGTTGCAGCCACGGTTCATACTGGGTGGTTATTGATATGTAGGGTATACCAAGTCGATAGGGTAGAATATATATGCATCGATAAAACATTATCGCGTCCACAATAGCAAGGTCGAATTTAATATGAGACAGCTCGTCCAACAATCGATTATCACTGAGTGGATTTGAGCACATGGACAAGTGAGGGACAACTGGATCATCGTTAGTTGTGATATCCTCTAACATTGTCATCCGAATGACCTCCTCCATCAAATCAGAGCTAAATACCTCATCACCAAACGCTGTGTAAAAATCGGGTTCCGCAATTCGCCAGGTGGCGAACGTGACATTGGTTCGTGACTGTATCTTGTCGAGGCCGGGCATGGAGGGTGCAGTAACGATGTGAACTTCATGACCACGCTCTAGCAACTCGTCTCCAATAACCTGCATCTCCGCTACGTGACTCCATCCGGGGTATGGTAGCATCAGTATCTTCTTGCTCTGCGTGACGTTCACCAGAACGCATTGCGTCACCAATGTATAAAGCCAAACAAGACGTAAATCCATAACGATTTCGATTTGCTCCCTTGATGTCGCTTAAGCCTCCTGTTCAGACGGGCATACTTTTACTACCTCACTAGAAAACACCTTCGGCGCTGAAGACATTTGCTCATATGCTTTGTTAGTCGAGACCACTTATCTCAAGATGTGGGTTGAACATGGCGTGTGCGCGGTAATGCAACACATCGACTTCCAGGCGAATAAGACTATTGGGCTGCGAATATGCCTGGCCTCCCTCGTAATACAATTGTTTCTGTGGATTTATCGACGACCGAGTAGGTTTTGCTTACTGTCAGTTTTTGAAGTTTTCATCTTCACATAAATGCGATGCACCGAATTTGCTTTATCTTCAGCAAAAAACTTAGTATTATTAATTTGATCTCAGTTTACAGTTCGATGAAATATCCACTGTCAATTTAATTGACGACAAAGAGAATAAATAGTAGCTTTTGGTAATGAATATTGTAGACCCTTCATCACTGAAGATTTGCTAGTCATCGGATATTTTTCAAATGGGGGAAGAGCGATGTGAGGGAAAACATAGAACCGTCGAAATAAAGATCTGATTCTCCGTCGATAATAGACCTCTTTTCCACTTGATAGTTATGGAAGCATTACAGATTCAATAGCATTCAGTTAATAACCAAATCACATGCATACTGTCTTAAATACTTTGTTCACGTATAAGTGTAATATATGTGTGGCATATCTTAATATGGCAGTGATGATAACAAAGGAATACGCTACCAAACTTGCCAGCGTCGGTGTTATGGAGACCGGCCTCGCCTTTTGAACTACAGGCCAGTGGCTCGATTCCAAGGGGTGACAATCGTCGGTGATTCAATGGTTCCACGAACTTGCGGCTTGGGATTCAAAACCCAACATAAGCGTCGGTTGTGTGTCAAGTGACAATAATCATCCCTGTCCAGCACCGTTGCGATATCACTTCGTTGACGGAGCGACATAATACCCTAGGATTTCTGTTCATTTTCCCATCGGACGCAAAGCAAGCAGGCTGGCGCCCCTGAGATGCCTAACTGATCGCACACCATGTAGCCGGCCCACAGGCTGTGATTGACGAGAAGGGTCCCCATTCAGAGTTAGCCAGACTTTGAACACTTCAGATATATATCAATAATATACATTGCAGTTTGAACTCATTGAGCAAGCTCCGTACACAATATGAACGTTTCTACAACCATCGAATTCTGCTCACTTAAATCTTGATTTCATAGAAAATAATCCATATCTGACCAGTTATCGAAAAACGGTGCAGTAAATTTTAATGCGATTCCAGTGAAAAAAGGCGCACGCAAATAAGCGTCAATTATCAGGTTTTCGCGAAGTAGTAGCAAAGACACACCCACATTCAGTGAAGGTGATAGTTATAGTGACGGCGGAAAAGAGTAGTATAGCGATATTCTTAATCAAACACGAACGACGCTGCTTTGGGTGTTTTCCCTTTTGGTTAACATGCTGGCCCATTGTAATATAAAGTTCCATGATGGATTTGTACGCTTTGCTACTCGCAGTTGTTGCTGTTGAAATGACTTTCGCAGCAGATCTCATTCAACGTCAATGACAAGGTGCCGCTTAATGGTTCATTGACCGTTGGACTTATGAAGAGTGCCCCAGCCGCCTATCGGTCACGTAACCTCTAGACCATGATGCTGAGTGTATTGGGGGTTTAAGGCTAGGTTTCGAGAGTATTCATGTTTTGGCGGCAACGATGCGCGTTTGCCGCCAGTCTGATCGAATGGGTCAACGAGAGTAGTCGCTACCGTATAATAGAGTAGTTATAGTATTTCTCACTCCTAGTATTCCTTGTCGTTTTCAATGAAGTTCACAAAGTGGGGTCTGAATGGAAATCCATTAGGTGAGCTGGGAAAGGGTAATTTGGAAAACAATCATCCTACGTGTCTCAAAATGTGACAAATCATGTCACATTATTAATAAGGCTTATTTTTTGACAAATTCTTAAAATGTCTGGGAAACTTATGGAAATATGATGTTTTTTTTTATTACGGGATTATGGGTGTTCTCGATGTGCCGACATTGCAACACTGTCAAAGAGAGTAGCATAATAAATTCAGAATAATGTTTCGGACGGTTTTAGTCACAACAATCGTTCTTCTGATTCACCTCATGTTTTTATAGCACAACTGATCATTATTCAGCATCCGAATGGTTCAACCGTGCCTTCCCTCATGAAAGCATTCGGAGTAACAAAAAGTAGTCTGTCTGGCATTGCATATCATTTCAATCAACAAGTTCATAAATAAATTAGTTCATTAAAAGTATGTGTGATTGTATATTTGGTACACATATTGTCAGATGCTATCATAATATGGTTATGAATTTTTAGAAGATTTACATATATTTTCTACTCAGGACTATTTTAAGTGTCCGGGGCAGGTTGCTGTGATCTCTATAACAGTAATGGACCAATATCGAAACGGAAAAAGGAATGCAGGTCAATAAACTATAGCAACGTACACTATTGTATTGTATATATTCGTACATAGTAAGTCACAAAAAAATAAATGACATGGTCTCGATGTTGTCGAGTGAAGCAGATGTTAGCTGCAATGGTGTACTGTGGCTTTGTGCTTATGTATCATGTATTGAATGAACATGAAATTGAATAAGATTTCTTTTTTTGCTTCATTCAACAGCCCTAATATTGTTATATGGATCTGCACAAAATGATTCAAAGATCGCGGCTTTATTGTTATGATAAATCTACGTCAAGTATGCTCTTGCTCATGTTGAAACTCAGATGTAATTAGTGGTCCGCATCCATCGGCCCTATACATGTCAAACTGTATGCCATATGATGCTCGACCCAAATGCGTCATTCTGGCTCTGACGGTCGTTGAGAATTCTAACATACTCAAATCTGCAACATTGGAGTGATATAGCATCTTGTTGCACTGGTCGCTTACGGCAATCCTGAGATATTTGAAGAAGAAACCTTTCTCAGTGGACAAGAAGTTTGAAGGAAATACGATGGGTTGGCACCAGAAGAAGTCTTCAGCAGCATCAGTAGCCCCTAAAGCTACCCCCAATACTCGACCTGCATTCCACAGAAAGTACCGCATTCAATGGCCACTCACATACTATGCTTGAAGACAAATACAAAACCTTAAATGAAATATTAAAATTCTGTAACATACGTTCTTTATAAGTCATTGTATTACAGAACATAATTGCACACCGAGACGAGAGACTTGTTTCGTCTGGAAGGCTTCCATGAAATATTCTGCAGCTGACCCATCTATGCTTGAGGTCCATTGTGTCACGCGAGAGATATCACGACTGGGAAAAACAATCGAGAAGAATATGAAGTAAAGAATCAGCCATTTAAAAGCTAATTGAAAAACTGTTCAAACACATTGCGTATACATTCCCATGCTATGTTACATGGACGTATTTTCAAAATAAAACTGTTTATTTTGAAGATGGTGGAATTTGTGGTATGATCTAACCCTTATTTTGAAGCTAAACATCAATCCCCGATTCGTACTGTTACTTAATATACAAGGGATTCATTTGGAATAGGTCAGTATTGTGGTCTATATTGATGAGCACCCGAAAGCAGGCATCATATATAACAAGTTCCATTTACTGCCAAGTCTCACTTCAGTCCAAATGCCGCAATAGGGAACCTGAATGCCGATTGTTAATTGCTGAGTAACATCAGTTATTTATGGAAAGGCAATGACGCTTAGATGTATCTTGTTCAATGAACTTCAGTGGAATTCTGGCAAGAGTACACAATCGATACTGACTACTTAAACAGATTATTAATTAGATCAACAAAGCTCGTGTGGAACCTCACCGCAGCCACAACATAATGGGACTACTTAGACATAAACAGATTATTATTTAGGTCAACAAAGCTCGTGTGGAACCAAAATCATGGGACATAATCCGTTCTCTGGCTCGTTCTCTGGCTCGTTCATACAGACAACGTTCAACATAGTTTAATTCTTATTATCCCAAATGCACAAATTGTGAGTGATTCCAATGTGAGTTCAGTGTGGGGAATCTAATGAAAAGTGTGGGTAAAAATCCCATTTATTTCAACCAATGTGTTACATACAGGCCTAGAGCTTACATAAACCTAGGCAAGGCAACTCGCCCCTGGTGTTTTGATGATCTGATGCCACCTTAGGGGCGAGGGTCCGTATGGCAGAATCTTGAGCGTTATAAGCAAATTTGCTCCTTCTCGCAATGCAGACAAGGGACAGTTTAAAAAACATAGATTTTCATGTCCATAAATGTCTTACCATCAATCTTGCCTAGAGTGCGACAACAGTCATACTCCTTAATCAACAGAATCAACGAAATCCAACACAATTTTAATATTGTTGTCCAACATGGCTACCGCGCGAATCGAAAACATCAGCGATATCATAGCGTTAGTCAAGGTCCCCCAGCCTGATGGCTGCGGGCGCTGTTTACATGTTACTGATATTCAATAGTCTCGCCTTCAGGTCTGGGAGACCATAGTAGATTGAACTGGACAGGCATCCCAGATTTGGGATGCTCCAATCACAAGCCGTGTCTCTCGGTCTCTCTCGGTACTTTTGAGTCGTTGTCTCTCATTGGTCTATTCTACAAGTTCCGAAGAACTTGTCCAACCGGCCGAGTGATTTTTATGAGCCGGGGCACACATTCTACGACACTCCGATTTGTTGTTTCACGCTGAGTGGCACCGTTTATCACACAGTCGACGACGAGGAAGCAGACACACAGCTGGTTCTTTTTAACTGACTATCACGTAAACATACTATCGTGCAGCTACGCGATAAAAGCGCAGTTCCAATTTGAACTTTTGAGACGCCGATAGTTCCAGAAGACCTTCAATGTGTTCTCATTGGATGCAGACCGAAGGGTGCGTATCACAAGCCAGCTTCATGAGCCAGGCGCAATTAAGGTCAATCCGGGTCACAACCTTTGTGTTGATTGGTCACGAAGATCAACGAACGTGTCTAATGAATATTCGGACGCGCCACTTTTAGACCTTGTCTGGCCGTAGACTATAGGGCGAGAAGCGTAGCGGAACCCCTAGAGTCTGGGACGCAGACTATCATAGCGTATTAACGAGAATTAACTCAATTATGTTGCATTGTGGGAGTCGGCCGTGTTGAGTTTTTGCACAAAGTTTCATGATGTGCCGTATTTTAGTCCCCAAACAGAACAATTAGACAAAACTGTAGAAACAGTCCTCGTGTCATTTTGTGATATAATCTTGCATTTTGTCACCCAAAAAAATTCTTTGAGGGCTTTAGTAAGTTTTTAGCGAGGTCATCGGTCGTTTTGACTTCGGAAGCTCCGCAATTTCACTGGCGGCGCTTCCCCTCTACAGCTCGGATGTGAGAGATCGAAAGAGGTAATTAGCGCGGAGCTGTCAGAGGCGGAGTTTCTTTGCCTAACATAAACCCCAACCACTCGGAGCAACAAACTAACCGTTTTCCGTCTGTTGATGTTGCCAACCATTCTCTGCCATTCATGGAATTGATGGGCAGTTACATCTATCAAAGTAAAGAACCGATGGGCAGTAAAATTTATGAAAGTAATAACGCTAGTCAAACTAATTAATGAACATTGCTCCCGGATGATCACGACCTCTATATCAATATTGCTATATTATCGCTCACTAGAACGTTATGACTCGATGTACATTATATCTGCATAAAGCTATGTTGAACCTAAATTGTGTTCCTGTTCGTAACAGTTTTCGTGAGCATCTGTACATGTGTCAAATACAAATTGCATGTGAGGGGTCATAGTGGCAGTATACAAGTGCTGCGCGACGGGATATGTTTTTCTCATCCCATCTGAACAAGGGATTTAGTATATATTTTGTGTCAGTTTATCTAGATTTCCTCTCGGGATTTCCCACCGACCGTTGACAATGCAAACGCTATGGGTGGTCCCTGTGTGACGCGCCGAGATTCACACTTTTTGTCAATCATGATGTATAATTCATGTGTTTTACTTGCACAAACAACGAGCATTAATACAATAGACACGTCTGTGATTGATATGGATAAACTTGCCACTTTCGACTGTTTGTTCTTGAATCAAAACCGGATCAGTTCATTTTCATTATGTTATCGCATATGTTCAATGAGAAATATCAGGTTGCATGACTTATCGTATTATACCTTTAGTAAGGTGAATTTGTAATTCATACAACTTACTGTTTAGGTCATTACTTTTGCTTGACGTTTTGTCTGCTCCTACCTAATGTTTCGTATATGAATCTTAACAACAAGAAAGACGTGAGTACACCCATTCCAAGTAGAATAACCATAACAATTAATATATCCAACATAATATATTGATACCAGGGCATGTCTACGGCGTGCGAGTGCATATGTTCTCCGCCGTATTCCATTATATGTTCTATCCAGTTTGCGGCGCGGTCCGCTGGACTCTCTTTCCGGCTACGGAAGATTTTGGAAAGATGTCGAACTTTTTCAGAATAAGATGAATCCGTCAAAATTTTGTTGATGGACTCTTCGAGGGTGTCCGCTGTGAAGTCGAGCAGATTCAACCACAACCCAATTCCCTTGTATACTATTCGCGCAGCATTGTAGGGTTGGTCAGCATAAATGGGCATTCCTATCATTGGAATACCATGGTACAGGCCCTCAAACTGTCCGTTTGCACCACAATGTGTGATGAAAAGTCTCACGTTAGGGTGTCCTAAAACATCATTCTGTGGTATCCATGGAGTTAACATAATATTTTCTGAATATTCTTCTGGGCGATTACCAGTGAACTTCCACACCACCCGCTGTGGAATTCGACTGAAGGCTTCAAAGAAATTATCATTCAGTCTATTTGGAAGGGAAGCTCCTAACGAACCGAACGAGATGACGATGACGCCATGCTCAGCCTGCTCCATGAAGTCATGTAGCGGTGACGGTAAAGGTAAGGCGGGTTTGGTGGTCAGACCTCCAACTTCTACCATATTGGTCATCAAAGGACGGGCGTAATCGATCACGTGGTCTGTATCCATCAACCAGAGGAGTGACTGCTGGGCAAGACTTTGCAGAGAACGGAAAGGCTTTTCTGGGGCGTACTTGGTCACCAATTCATCGGACATTACAGACAACTCAATGAATGCTGTGTATCTGATTAGAATGTACACGTTATAGAGACGTTGAGAGAATGTCATTTGTTCAGTATAACCGAAATCACCTGTTCCAATAGGGAAGGGGACGAAAGAAGGCAGAGCTGGGTTACGTTGCAGCCAGGGTTCATACTGAGTGGTTATTGATATGTAGGGTATACCAAGTCGATAGGGTAGAATATATATGCACCGATAAACCATAAGCGCGTCCACAATAGCAAGGTCGAATTTAATATCAGACAGCTCGTCCAACAATCGATTATCACTAAGAGGATTTGAGCACATTGACAAGAGAGGAAAAACTGGATCGTCGTTAGTAGTGATATCCTGTAACCTGGTCATCCGAATGACCTCCTCCATCAAATCAGAGCTGAATACCTCGTCACCAAACGCTGTGTAAAAATCGGGTTCCGCTATTCGCCAGGTGGCGAACGTGACATTGGTTCGTGACTGTATCTTGTCTAGGCCGGGCATGGAGGGTGCAGTAACGATGTGAACTTCATGACCACGCTCTAGTAGCTCGTCTCCTATAACCTGCATCTCCGCTACGTGACTCCATCCGGGGTATGGTAGCATCAGTATCTTCTTGCTCTGCGTGATGCTTAACAGAACGCATTGCGTCACCAACGAATAAAGCCAAACAAGACGTAAATCCATAACGATTTCGATTTGCTCGTTTCGTTTATATCAGTAAAGGCCCTTGCTCAGACCCATATACTTTTACCACTTCACTCAGAAAAAACTTTCGGTAAAGTAGGCGTTTGTTCAACATGGCGTCCGTGCGCTAACACAGCACACGGACCTTAGCGGCTATTTGGCCAGTGAGGCTTGTTTTGGTGTTCGAAACTATCTTTGATACCTTATTGAGGTATAAGTTTAATATAGGAAATGCTTTATCTTGATATAGCTGTGATGATAACAAAGAAAATGCTCTACCAACCGTGTTATGAAGATCGGCTTCGCCGTTTGACCTACAGGTCAGTGGCTCGATTCCAATGTGTGACCATCTGTCTGTAGTCTGCGTCCCAGACTCCAGGGGTTCCGCTACGCTTCTCGCCCTGTTGGCGAGACTATTGAATATCAATAACATGTAAACAGGGCCCGCAGCCAACAGGCTAGGGGACCTTGACTAATCTGTCTGGTAACAGCCAGGATTGTGAATTCCTCGTATCTCAGACGATCACGTAAAATGGCCGTCATATATATAGAAAGGGGAAGTACCCGACTCGATGACTCGGTGTTTCTATGATCTTTAATACCAGCAGCTTGGGATTCAAAACCCGACATGGGCGTCTGTTTTGTGCCAAGTAACCATAATCATCCCCGTCCAACACCGTTGCGGTATCACTACGTTATCGGAGCGACATAATTCCCTAGGAGTTTCATTTTCCAATTGGACGCATAACCAACAGGCGCCCCTAATATGCCGAACTGATCTCACACCATGTAGCCGGTCGACCGGCTGTGAATTACATAATGGACTCCAATTATAGCTAGCCACGGGAACATCAGCAGGACTTTGACCAATTCAGATATATATATTTGTCATTCAGTGACACATTCTCGAGTTTTCTTCGCGACCGCCAGACGGCGTTACTGATTTTCAACCG
>CM067349.1:28430396-28517305 GCA_034190875.2 Urechis unicinctus
ATATAGATATAGATATATATATATATATATATATATATATATATATATATATATATATAGATATCTATATATATATATATATATATATATATATATATATATATATATATATATATATATATATATATATATATATATATATATATATATATATATATATATATATATATATATATATATATATATATATATGTCATGTCACACTCAATGCCCATGAATTAAGCCATTGTAGTTGTCACCATGGGCAATAACAATTACAAATCAGAAGCATTGCGCAATGGCAGTGGCGCGTTTGCGGGACGTCATATCGATGGGACTGCCAGGCTTGGTTGTGCCTGTAAGCGCTGATAACCAGGTATGACAGGCGAGGATTGCGATGCCGTAAACGGAAGTTCGCATACATCTAACAGCTATATATTCAATAACTGACAGGAAATAACTGACAGGACCGAATAAATGACTCTGATTATCCCAGTTCAAACAAACATAGGTATAATTACTTCACGCGCATTTGGTTGAATGACATAAAATTAACTGTAAGGGCCGAAACAAAGGGAGTGCTGTGTCTCTAACCCCTTCAGTCTGTACGACCTTACCATATCAGCGCCTGAACCAGGCCCATATACAAACACTGGAACGGATCTTTGACCCGCCGCCGCCACCGACCACGACCAATGTTCCTTTGAGCGAGGAAGTCACTGAGATCCACTTCTACAGTCTGACACCTAACACGGATACTTGAAGGATAGATAGATCTTCATCCGGAAATCGTCGATGCAGACCACGTGGGAGGTGACTTGTTTTAAAATTTGATTGTCATGGGCACTTCGTGTGATTTTGTATAATATCCACTGTCATGTGGAAAAGATAGACGTATTTTCATTAAAGGTAAGCAAGAGCTCGGATCAGAAAACTTTTCACGATAAAAATTGTGCACGGCTAACTAGATCGATAAATTTAGCAAGAAAGCCTGTTCCCAAACAAGCTATGGCAATTTGTATCGATTTGCCGACAGCCGTTATCAGAGGCATCTCCTTGGTAACTTGTTGGCTCTTCGTGAAATTTAGATTCGACATGGAGCGTGGTTTTAGCCCCAGGATGCAAAAATTATCGAAAATTGTTATGCATTGTGGGAAAGATGTCGTTAAGGCTAGATCTGATTAACTAAGATCATTACCCCATGCTTAGAAGCAAGTGTTTGTTTATTTTGTTTCAGTTATAACTAAATCAGTTGTTATAGAAGCCATTGGGGTTATCTGACTATGGGTGTGGTATCAGCGTATAATACGATCATACGATCAGCGCTCGGGTGTCTGACCAGTGCTATCAATGTCACCTCATCCTGACCCATAACCAACTGACTCTAACACTGTCCATCCCAGTCAATATCATGAGGTAACTCCGACAAATGGCGGTCAGTGCGGTGGTGCTATAACAGCCCGGGGGGGGGGGGGGGGGACTTGGCCTTATTCTGGATAGGGGTGTGCCGCGGGACCTCAAAAACCCGTACCCGTCGTACAAGGTCAAAATGGCCAAAAAGCATACCCCGTCGTACAAGTTATTATGCGAATGTATAACCCGTCGTACACATTGAACCTGGAAAACATACCCCGTCGTACAAGTATGAGGCCCAAAAACCCGTCGTACAAGTCGAGAGGCCCAAAAAACATACCCCGTCGCGCGGCACATATATACTACCTCTATACACTTAAGCCCCCCCCCCCCCCCCCCCCCCCCCCCCCCCCCCCCCCCCGGGTATAACAGTAAGTTAAGGACATGGCTATTGGATAAAGTCAGTGGCTGGAGATTCGGTACGGGACCTGAACTTACCTGGGCCAGAGATCATTTATGTACGGTACACCAATTCAAAGGGGTAAGACTTGAATGTTATGTTTGTCAAATCGTTTATTGGATGTTATCTGATAACAGGCGAAAAATGATTCGCTTAAAAACCCAGTGTTTTAACTTTCCCGGAGAAGGAAACTTTGGAGTGATTTGACTCACTTTCTAGCGTATTCTTCATTATGATGAAGACGACGACAAAAAAATAATAAGGATTATGATGTTGATGATGCTGTTGCTTTGCTGTTGTTGTTGTTGTTGTTGATGATGATGATGATGATGATGATGATGATGATGATGATGATGATGATGATGATGATGATGATGATGATGATATTTGACCTTTTCTACTCAGATACACCAAACACCAGGATGGCGACAGAGAAAACCGCACTGCTCTCATCGTCGGGTCAGTTCGACCGACTCTCCTTCTCAAAAACATCCCCCACCTCCTCCATACAACACGACTTGGAAACCTCCAGACAAACGCTGCCATCTAACGGGAATAGATCCAGAAAGGGAACAAAAACACATGTCTCAATTGACGAGATTGTCTTCCGTCGGCACATCAGTCTGTTGGATGCCATGTCCATCATCATCGGCGGTGTGGCTGGCTCGGGTATCTTTATATCCCCGACGGGCGTGACGGCCAGCGTGGGGTCGGTCGGCGCCTCCCTCATCATATGGACTCTATGTGGACTCAGCAACATTGTGCTGGCATTGTGTTATGCGGAACTAGGATCAGCGCTGCCGCTGGCCGGCGGAGACTATGCGTATGTCCAGTATATTCTGGGACCATTACCGGCGTTTCTGTGTTTATGGGTGAATGTGATGATGATTGGACCCGTATCAGGGGCCATTATGGCACGGACCATATCGCTCCATCTGTTTGAGATGCTGGGGCTCGGATGTCAAACCCAACTTCTCGTCGCTACGGCCGTACTGTTTGTAGGTAGGTTCCCAAGGTTACCATTGTCTTGGACACGATGGTCATGATTTATGCAGATGGTTAACTACTATACCAAATAAGGCAATCAGTAACAAGGTACTTACTCTGCACTGTTCTCTAGTTTTTTTCAAAAAGGTCAAATAGTTAAGCTCTAAAAAAACATACACTCTCCCACTGAACCTTACACAGAGCTTATCGTGGTTGGTCCTCCATGACAAAGCTTGTACTTTCGAATGGGCATTTATACCATTGTTTACGCGCAAGGTGGCAAACATTGCATGAATCTATCGACAACTCTCTGATACATTTAGCAGACAATATTATTCAAAACTAGTGTTTCGTCCATGAGTATTGGTCATATTGATTTTCATGTTACATATTCTCATATTTCAACTGAATTTCATCCACTTCATGATATTTCAGTTTTCTTCGCGTTTCTGAATATTGTTAGCGTCAGATGGGCTGCTATGTTAATGACGTTCTTCTCGTTAGCGAAACTCTTGGCGCTCGGCATCATCATCATAACGGGCGCTGTCTACATGGCCAATGGTAAGTCACATAATCACAATATGGGGTTCATCTATACTGGACTGTAACCTACGATACATGTCAGCCGTGGGCCCAGGTCCACGGGCTAGGGTTCAATCTACCACGAGATAAGCATAAGCACATGGTTATCTAAAGCGGGGAGAGAACAGCAGGCGTGTTGGACCCTATTGATTGTATTACGGACTGGACGAAAATGCTGACTCAGTATCTTCGGTGACAATTTCACGTGGTCCATTTGTTAGGTCAAGTTCGGTAACCAGATACCATTGATATACTGTAGTACTTCGGTTGGAAGAGTACACATGATCATTGTGAGATTAGTACCTGTAAAACGGTACCAAAGTTCCAGACCATTCAAAGCTCCATTTGAATGAAGTATGCTTCTAAGTCCGATGTATAATCAGCGCTGCAGAGATTTATATCACAAATAGCCAATTGTGTGATAATGAACTATCTTCCTGTAATACAATGCAATCAAAGTACGCTTTGTACAAAAATGATCGTACTTTGCAGGCCACGTTGAGAACATTGACAATGCCTTCGAGGGTACCAAGGCGGATGTTGGCTCTCTGGTCGGGGGTTTCCTTCCGGGCTTCGTAGCTTATGTCGGTTGGTGTGTATTTCGTGATATCACTTCCTTCTTTTAAAATAATAAATTCCGCATTGGTCAGATATTTTTAGTTGTCATGGTTGATGGAATGAAATGCATTAAAGAAATATCCATTACTTATATCATGATAGATGCGTACTAGATTGTGCTTGCTTATGGGCACTTTTTACTTCATGTATAAAAGACAATTTACTGTGCGTCGATAAAATTTCGCGAATTTTCTTGAAGGAATGTCGTGGTTATCAGCGGCTGCTTAATCAATACGTATTTGCTCTCTAGGGATTGCGTCAACACATTGGTTGAGGAACTAAAAAACCCTGCCAGGTATTTTTTTTAACTCGCAAACATTGAAATAGCATCCAGGTCGAATACACACTTCACATTTCATATCTTTTTGCTTATGATATGTAATGCACATAACGTTTGGTCTTGTATCAGGGACCTGCCATTATCAGTGACTCTGTCCATGGGAATCGTCACCCTCATATACGTCCTGACTAACCTCGCCTACTTCAGCGTTCTTACCACCGCGGAGTTCATCGCTTCAGACGCCGTCGCTATGGTAAACTTCTAATAAACATTAATCATAACTCTGATAATCTGCAGCCTATCAGCTTATACAATTGTGTTTACATACAAACAGGGTGAAAACGTAAGCGTCGACACACCCTCTTGCGACATATTAGGCTCGAAGCCATTGCAATAGTATAGACAATTAGCACGATGGTTCTTGTGATGAAAAACATGTCCATGTATTACCTTCCTATATGTTAATATTTGTTGATGTATTTTAATCCAAAACAGACGTTCGCCGCCAAGTCCTTGCCAGCCTTAGTATACATCGTCCCTGTCGCTGTAGCCTTGGCCGCGGCGGGATCAGTCAATGGTCTCTTTCTGGTCTTCCCCAGGTAAGACATACTCATATGGGTATATGTATCTACGTGGGGTGATGGGGGACGGGGTGGCATACATCATCTAAATTAATTAAATATGTAACGATGGCAAACAATATTTAAACCTTAATAATTTATGACCTTTCCACATGCAAGATACAGACATTGTGTGTATACATCGTGAGTCATGTATCACTCTGGCTCATGTCAGCTTGGCTTTACTTAGTTAGTCATATATTACCAAGTTAATGTTAACATAGCTATGTCTCCGCGCTTCAGAGCTGTTTTCGCTGGTGCCCAAGACGGACACTTACCAGCCGTCCTCTCATATCTCCACATCTCCTACCTAACCCCAGCACCGGCCGTCATTTTCTTGGTAATCATTCGGGGCTACTCTCTCTTATTATGCAAATCGTACGATTTACCATACAACGTCATTGATAAAGAGCCGAAGACAATTTCTTGCAAAAAGGAAAACCTATACTTTATGAAATCAACCCTCTGTGACATCCATGTTAATTTTAATGTTTCAATGACGATAATGCTTGACCAATGAGATCGATCGTTAACGAAGCTGCGCATAAACAGGTGCGCATCAATACGATAGCATAGGTACGCGTATATATTTTAGGTACGCACCTCGCACTGAATGTTTTTAAATAGTTATACATTCATAAATTCTATTAGTCAACCTTTGTCGCTTGTGTTCCTTTACAGTGTATCCTGACGATATTTTTCACGGCAGCCACTTTCTTCGAAATCCAGTCGTTACTGGCCATGCTGGGAGTGGTCATTCTTTCCAAAATGACATTGACTCTAATTGCGCTCTTGTACTACAAATGTAGGCTCACACAGAAAGATACCACTGTCAAGGTTGCTAATCAATTCCTAAAGCAAACCGCTATCTTCGTAGTACATTTCTAATACAATTTTCTGTCGGATTTCTACTTTATTAAGATATTCTTTTCTTCCGTAGGTACACCCAGCAATCATCATCATATGCACAGGGTGTCTCACAGCGATCACGGGTTTAGCGCTGTACCAAGACCCTGTCATTAACGGCTTCGGGATGGGAATATTTGTTCTTGGAATACCCATGTACTTTTCGGGAAGGATTTGCGCTAAAAGCGACGGAATGAATGAGACCATGGGTGACTCCATTAACCCTCGATATGGGGTGGTGTTCTAGTTTTCTAATAGCTATATATCTTGATAATGTTAGTGATCGTTCATGTATGTTTAAGCTTTTTGTAAAGCTAATACCCAGGGTACCTTTTTCTGTTTTCTGCAGACCAAGTCACCCAGACTATTCAACGCATCTTGCTCGTTGTTCCCAGCACAAGACAGTCGTTTTAATGCTACTGCTTTATCCAAAGCTACTTCATCTCAAATATCAAAACCTCATAAATCGCATGTTAAATGCATCTATGTGATCCTGTCTATAATCACATCAACATTGGTGGATATGAGTAGTTCCAGTGAATATATAAATATATATACAGTTGCATTTTATTTGTTGCTAGGATTTTGGCATTTAGCTTAATGCATCATTAGTGTTTATGCTATTACAAGTTTTTACACTTCCCAAGAATGAAGTGATAATGTGATTTTAAATGAATTGCGTTGTTTACGGTCGGTGTGTGTTTTTGGAGTAAAATTTAAGAATTTTATCGCAACAAATAAGTCATTCTTTGCCATTAATGGTGTCATTTGGCACCCGCAGCAATGAAAGGCGGAATTGTTCGTGGAACGAATGTTCAGAGTTCTACAATCCACATATTCCAGCTAAATTTTGAAATGACCATGTGCTATCGTTAATCTGCTTCCCAGACTCCAGGGGTTCCGCTGCGCACAGTATTGAATATCATTAATATATGAACAGGGCCCGAAGCCAGGGGACCTTGACTATGCTATCGAGGAGGGAATTGCGATTACTTAATTAGCCCCAGTCCAAGTTAACGAGGTAAGGACTCTTGTACTTTCTCGTACTCTGGCATTTCGCGAGGTTACGTCTGTGTGTTTTCATCGACAATCACACTAATCATTTGGAGTGAAATTTGTTAGCTGACTTCGCCTGGAAATCGCGACCAGGAATGACCAATCATTGTTGATGGGCCAACACCACATATATTTCTGTTCGAGAGGATATCATTCGCTCGTTATGTTTACGTTTCTAAATATGTATATAACACGAAGGGTAATTAATGAAACGTCATCAATAATACGGATAGCTGAACAAAATTCATTTCTTTAGCGCACATTTCTGGTGGAGCACAACGCTACTTCATCAGATAAGGCTGCCCCGTAGATGGCAGACGTAATTCTTATAAGATTCTCTTCCGGGAAGGTAAAAGCAAGTTTCATTGGCCTACAAAGTGACCTCATTCCGAGACGTATCTCTTTGGTAGAGCTGTAAAACTATTTCTTATTTTCTCGGCGCATCATCCAACTTATCTCAAATGTTATGTGGGTGGGTCCGTGTTATCATACAGCTCCGTGACGCTCAATGACCAGTAAAAGCTTCACAATGTTATCTGCTATGATATCAATGTAATAACTACGCGTTGATAACTATATTTCCTCGCCATCAATTCTCGTGATATAAGTACAGGGTGATCAGATGAACATGTGACGTCACACGGCGTTCTCGTTGGTTTTTATTTTACACAACATCGTAACTATTTAGTCTCGTAAGGAAGCATCACGCTGCGGCGTAACATTAGGTAGTCATCAGTAAACACAGACATCATTTGAGGTCAGATACTGTCAGGTCAGTCCTACTTATGGCCTGTCATGGCATCCACGGAATCTGTGTATAATGAGTGCATGACGAGCATTCTAGACCCCAGACTATGTCACACAGACAACTTCCGCCACAAGGCACAAACGCGCAACTATCGCGCGTGCGTATCACGGGTCAGTCAGGTAATCGCCACATAATACACACCTGGGTGACTGTATGCTGCGGGTCCATTCCTCTGTAACAGATAACATTACGGTAATATCGCTCATGGTTAACTATCTGCAAAACAACGTATGTAACTTGGTCTGTAACTAAATGTAACCACAACTACTCAACTTAATCAAAGTCACCAATAACAACATAGAAAGTAGATAATTAGGGCGATGATCGTAGGTGATTTTACTGAGATAGAGACTGAAAACTAGATGTATGTATATATATATATATATATATATATATATATATATATATATATATATATATATATATATATATATATATATATATATATATATATATATATATATATATATATATATATATATATATATATATATATATATATATATATATATATATATATATATATATATATATATATCACATATTTGCTTTCGTGTACGCTTGGGGTAGGATCAAATTATTATATAACTGCCTGTAATGGGAGGTGTGTGTGGTGGGTTGGGGTGGAGGGGTGAAAGGGGTCGCTATTGTTAAGAGGAAGCTGTGTTTTTTTGGGGCGGACTCCTGCATAGTGTCAGGAGGTGTAGGGGTTGGAATATGAACCTGTGTCAGAGACGGGGAGAGCGTAGACACCGCAACCAGCACACTTCCTGTACGACATAGTCTGACAGAGAGTCAGGGTTTGGCAGCAGCGCTCTGGTATCACACAGCAAGTCATATGGTTACTACAGCGCAAGGTATTACACAATGTTATGATAAGCAAAGCAATCAATTCGCACAATCACATATATATATATATATATATATATATATATATATATATATATATATATATATATATATATATATATATATATATATTCAGTTTACAAATATGGTCACAATGAACAATGGTGTTCATTGGTTCATTCCAGAGCACAAGGAAAAGCTTTCAGCCACAAACAATGATACAAGAATACTGGGGTAGATACACCTGTTATCAGACCAGGAGCACTACCATACTGGGGTATATACGCCTGTTATACACCCTGGGGTATATCAGGCTGATATCGGATCGCACTACCATACTGGGGTATATACACTGTATATGCAACCACCATACTGGGGTATATACACCCGATATCAGGCTAATATCACTACCATAGTACGGTATATGCAACCACAATACGACATCACTACCATTGTAGGGTATTTACACTGCTATCAGGCCAACATTGCTCCCATAGTGGGGTTTAAACACCTGTTATAGTACAACATCGCTACCACAGCAGTATTCATACACCTGTAATCAAGGCACCATCACTACCATAGTGGGATATAAATACTCGCAAATCAGGCCAGAATCACTCACCAAACTGATGTCCATTCTCACAGGCATCTCTCCTGATGCTGCCAAATTGAATAGCTAGTGCTGCGTCAAGGCTTCTTTTCATCAAATTGTTTAAATCATAGTGACTGGTAAATAGATCATTATTGTCTGCCAATTCACTTGTTAAATGTGATAATTTGGCAATGTAAATGAATAAAGTACTGTGTAATGTAGTTTATGCTCCAGCACGACACCCATGCTGGGTTACAGCAGCTGCAGGCAGGATACAGGAATCACAGACTTGACAAGTCTCTTTGACTTGAGACAGCTTTGATAAGCCAACTTTGTGGAGACATTTGGTCAAGAAATCTGAGCTTGTGGGCTGGTTATATTTCTGTAGGCAGTAGCAGAGCAGGGAGGCAACCGTCTCATCTGTAAGACAGAGACCACCATTGAGGCGTTAAAAGAGATCCATGATTGAAAGATCTCCCATTTAAGTGACACTATTAAAGTATAACAAGACAGGTTGTATGATACACAAAAAGGTATATCTAGACAGTTGAAAACAATCTAAACTGAGAAGTCGTGTACCTTGCGCAGACAATGACGGTGACTCTGAGAGCGAATGTAAAACGTTCATGGCGTGTTTACACAGGATGAGTTCCTCAGTACTCGCTATCTCATTTGATATATCACCTACCTACAAACATGACACACATCCTGGGTCACACACAGAAACACAGATCACACAGAGAATACAATGGACTATCGCACAGATAACTGGCTTACTTCCGTTGTCTCTTTTATCTTGAGGGATTTGATGGTCAACTTAATGCCAAGTAAAAACCTGGAAAAAAAAGAGAGATATCTCAGGTTAATTACATGGCATGGCTCTCAACTTTTTTATACCTAGCACAAATAATTTCTCAATGGGCATTTAATCAACCTGTAGCAACCTGTGAAGTAATGACTGAGTAAACGAACATTAGCATCATTAATTTCAATAGAGACAAGAGTTCAACAAATCTGAAGTTGTTGTACATTGAAACAAGTTTGATGTTAATAGGAATATCCACCTGGCAAGTTGAAGAGAAGGGAGAGTAATTTGCTGTTTGGCTGCTAACAGAGCAGTTATACGCTTGTCTGACCACTCAATGACCTTGTTCCATACACCAAGGCGTATGTTAGAGAGCAGATCCGTTGGTATGATTCCTCCCTCACTGCTGTCTCCTGGAACAACACATATGTTGATGTTTGTTGAATGGTTTTCAGGGAACCAAGGCAGAACTCAGCTTTCTAGTCATAGCTTGGTCGCTGTGTATTTCATGACAAGTAATTAATGCCTGGCTAATCTGATATGTTTTATTTGTCATGTCATGTTTGTTCAAGCATTAGTGGTACTTGATGAGGAAGAAAGAGAGAGAGAGAGGGAGAAAGAGAGGCAGACTGACAGACAGACAGCAGAGTGAGACACAGTGTGTGTGTGTGTGTGAGAGAGAGGAGAGGGAGGGAGAGAGAGAGGGGCGAAGGGAAGGAGGGAGTATAAACAGATAAATATTCAACAAACGGACACTAAACTATTGCTAAATGTGAACACAGGTAACTCAGTACTCGTAGGTTATGCTGGCTACATTCCTGAAATCGTAAGGTTTGAAGCCCATAAGTCACTATTTGATCTTTGCTTTCTTTCATATGGCTATACAAACCACCTACCAGCCAATAATAGAGCGCGGTCGAGGGCTTCTGAAGCATCAAACAGCTGGAAGATCTGTACCTGATGCAACATAAAATCATATAAAATCGATCGTAAAAATCATATTGACAATTAGTATGAATACAGCTGTTATATATTAATGAAAACAAAATGAATTGAATTGAAACAGTGTGTTTGACATGAAATTGATGATAACATGATCACTGGTGGTTAACTCATGAATGAGATGGAAACTGAAACTTTACATTGAATTTGGCCAAATTGATTCCATATACTACCTTAACTCTTCAACAGGAAAACATGTGACTGAATGTTTTTTTAATCAGAACCATGGTCTCTGTTATCAGAACATGACTGAATGCCTCAGATGCTGTTATCAGCATGTGTGATAGATTTTCAACCTGTCTGGTTTACAGCTCGGCATAGGAGGAGGATATCAGCTAAATACAATACACGTCGAAGACAACACTGGCAGGATCAAAACTGCCACAGTGTAAAAACACGGTCTTTGAAACACTCACCCGGACAGGTTCCCGTTCCTTTAGGTGATCAAATGGCACTCCTGGGCTGATACACACACATCAAACCACACAACCACTGTACAGGACCAGCAAACTCACACACTATGGTTTATACGTGTGAGATGACAACACTATTGCCTGCTAATACAAGCTGTGACAAGCCTTGAGAAGCACAATGAGGAGAACATTGCATTCAAGAGAGCTGTAGGACATTCCAGGATTGTAAGGAGACCAACATTAATTGAGTCTTCACTGACCTCTGTACGGTGATGAAGAAACTGGCAGAGGGGGTGATCATACAGCCATGATTGAGCCATTTGGCAATGGGCAATGTGTGTAGCTTGGATATGATAGGGTCTGGAGAAATGAATGCTGCCCCTATGATTGGCTGGCCTGAAACAGATAACATGGTCACTATGACAGACAAAATGAGCACTGTGATAGACCATGTGACAGATAAATGGATTATTAGTGACAAATAAATCTTACCTGTAACAGCCAATATCATTATCCTTACAGACAACATTTAGATTAACTTCATTCTCTGTGATTTTATAAGGAATATCAAGATAAACACATTATTTGTATTATGAATTATGCAGTATCTAGACAAACACATTACATGTGAGGCTTATTTATCTTGATAGACACGTTAAATGTGATATCAATCTGATCTATCTAGATAAACACATTATCTGTGATGCTGATCTGATCTATCTAGATAAACACATTACCTGTGATGTTGATCTGATCTATCTAGATAAACACATTACCTGTGATGCTGATCTGATCTATCTAGATAAACACATTACCTGTGATGCTGATCTGATCTATCCAGATAAACACATTACACATTACCTGTGATGCTGATCTGATCTATCCAGATAAACACATTACCTGAGATTTTGACATGGTGTAGAATGTTATCCCCTGTGCTCACAAAGCCAACGCCCTCCTTCAAACATATACCTAACACAGAACATCACAATATTGACAAGTTAAACAACAGACAGTGCTGGCCAACCCAATCAATCACCGCCAAGTAGATTCAATAAAGAATATCACAACACTATTGCACTTGGAGGTAGAAATTCTTCATATCCCATTAACATTGTCAAACACAGTGACCGTGATGGTTTCTCACATTGATGCGTTATCACACCTGGTTTATTGCACACAAACAATGCTACTTCACTGATAATGGGAAGTCGTGCTTGGACGGTTTCATGCTCTGTATAGAAGGATTTGATACAGCCCTCCTCCACTTCCCTGTCTACAAATTTAAACTTCACCAGATGACATCCTTTCCCTGCTGCTAATACACGTGTCTGCAAGAAATCATTACAAGAAGGGAATGTTGAGCACGTAATGCAAATCATAGATGTTTGCATGCCAAACGAGCAACAGATACTAGGTTTGTGGGATGTAGTTAGAGTTATTTTGATATTTATACACTATAGTAGGTCAACTTTTAAGGGAATAACAGAAACGTGTACTTCTTACATCTTGTTATGATTTGTAGGGTTTGGTTTATCACAACCAATGTCTTAAAAGTTTTCTTTGAGGCATACTAAATATAACTTTTACCAACTGCTCAGATATTGCTTTGTGATTGTGAATCACAAACAGTGGCTTTAAATGAAAAAGGTGACTAGAGTGGACATCTCCCATGTCACGTACAGTATCACACCACTCCATGCAGTAAGCGCTGATGTAGTCAGCTTCTGCCCACAGCGTGACTTTTTCACCAAAGGTCACATGTCCAGTGTCAAGGTCATTGAAAGTCACATGTATACCCTCAATAACGCCATTGTCAAAGGCTATCGTGCACAGCGCTGCAACAAAAAGATGTGCAATGGTCATAATAGCATTCAGTACCCAGAAGCAATAGTTTATTTTCTTTGCAACCCAAATTTTTACTATGAAAACTTTATTAAATAGTTGAAAGCTAGCCACCTGAATTGTCTTGACCGATAGGAATCCACTGCAGAGATGTGGGGATGGAGTTGCATGCATGGTAAACTCCAGCCAAGTCAGTTGCTGATCTATCACATGCAGACATACATGGGGTGTGAAATAAATAGAGTGAAAAATTAACAATTGCAATGACAAGATTATCAAGCAGCCAAGAAAGGTCCGAAGTGTCATGTAATAACGCTTCATGTTTCAAAACAATGATTAATCTGGAGGGGGCATATCAGTCAAATCTTATATTGGACACCATTGTGGTGTATTTTTTCCATTTTTTTCTCTCCCACATTGTATCGTGTCTTCATTGAAAAAAATAAAAACCACTCACGATGAAGTTAACGGAAGAATAAAGCTCCACATGACAATATGGCCAGACTTGAGTGCAGCGCAGAGTAAGGCACGCTGGGAGATGATCACTTCTGGGTACCAGGCCATTTCTGTTATTAAACACAAATCAACCAATAATTTCATCCTTGCTTTCAGTCACAGCAAGAATTGGTTGTTATTGCTAAATGAAAGGTCATTTTGTACCAGTGATAATTCAGGAAGACTACCTTGTGGTGCTAAAATGTATCGTTGATATACAATTCTGTCAAGAAGAGTGCTGAATGATTTGCCCTCGTCCAAAATGAAGTTCTTCTGTTTGGCATATTCTTGCCAGGGTTCAGAGAGGTCACATATCTGTAAAATATAGATTGGTCCCCAAAACATTGATCTATGTTGACTAGGAAAAAACTTGGCTATATTATGAACCAATACAGGTGAACACAGTCACATTTAATATCAGATATTTGATACGATTATTCAACAAGGTGAAAAATGGTATCATGGGTTCAATTCTCTAAGTAAATGTTGATAATTAATTACGCAAGAGATGAAGCACAACGGAAGAGCAGGTACTTCACCTGTGACCAACTGGATGGGTTTGATTTAAGGCTGTGAACACACAATCTGTGGTCCTCACTGAGTGATGCCAGCACACACCTGGAAGGTCAAAACACAGTAAAGTGCAAGTAACACATGAATATTTTGAGAAAGCCATGGACATTACATGAGCCATGCATATCTTATATTATACATGTCATTTATTTCTTAATATCATTTTACATTGTGTTTCAGAATGCAAGAACTGGGATAGAAACTTAATGGATCAGTTCATTGGACAATTAATGCAATTTTCAAATACACTTTTACAGCTAAAGCAAGTAAGTTATCGACAAGACTATGTTCTTTAGGAGGTATTTAGTAGGAAAGTTTGAACACCAGGTAGGTAACCTCTGTAATGGATCAACTCTAGTTGGTGACCATGACAACCGACGTACACCAGTGAAACTGAATGATGATACCATGTTTGGGTTAAGAGCTGGGTCCATCAACAACTCAGTCAATCTGCCTAGTGACACAAGTCATTAGATGGCATTATATGCAATAGAAAATTAAAACTACAAATATTCAACCGGGGTCAATGCAAGGTCACTGTGCTGACTAGGTTAAGGCAATAGCATTGTGCATATCATGAGTAAATTCTAGGTCACTAGGTAAATACATGGTCATATAATACAGACTAGTACAAGAACTATGATTAAGTCAAAGTCTTATAGACATTCATGCTTAGGATTTAGTCAGCAATTTTAGAGAAAAGGATTGAGTGTGGATTTGACCAGGATATAACATACTATACAAGGTTCATTTGCATGGTATTGCAATATCAGATGAATTGGATTATATGAGTGCACTATTATTACTGATTTCTCACATTTCATAACCCAAATTGGTACAACTTAAACATGAGGCTAAGAAATCTGGTGCCATAATGTTAACATTGTGATTGCAACCATAATTGATGACGAGTACACATTGCATACGGGTGTGGCCATCTTGAAAGTGTTTTAACAAACAAACGCACAGTTTTGTGCCTTAGACACAAAACATGAAATGATCCCTTGCCTATAATATCTCATTTTGAATGTAATTTTTTATTATAAATGATTTGTACCAACATTCAAGGCAGATAATATATGAGTACATCCCATACACGAGTCAAATATGGAGCATGCTTACTATGAGTCATGCCACTAAGCAGCTCCTCTTTTGACACGCCTATATCACACCGCAGAGGTTCCTTTGGGTTAGGGATGAAATACCTTGAGACAGTCAAGGTAGGGCTTACATTATCAGCACAGCTCCCTAGTTTCTGCAGACACCAGCAAACATTTGATTACTCACAAATGGTATAAATTTTGATGCAAGCTGTAATATTGACTGCCTCCATAAGGAAAGCAAGTTTATCACCACACTTCCACAATCTGGGGCGGCCATTCAGTTCACTTCAATAAGGGTTGACACAATTGCAGAATTCCGGCCTCTTTGATCATAAGAGTTAGTGAGCAGCAAAGGGATAAGAATCTAGGAGGGCTTTACTGGCATCTCTCTCATAACTGTGACATGTTATATGCACAAGGTGCAATATTGATCAATGGTTTTCCCTGTCAGATATATAATGAACATGGCCCTAAACTAGGGCAGAGTCTATGCACAATTTAAAGAGCTTATCAGTCATCCAGGCTTTTCCTGGGCTCCAAGAATCTAGTGTATAGCGTCCAAATATAAAACCTTTCACACAAATACCATTAAAAAAAACCTACGAAAGAGACACGTTAAACCCAACGGCTCGACACATGCTCCATGTCACACCAGTGAATCTAGACTGGACTCAAGCTATCCCTACGTCTACATAGATGTCCTACGACAATTGAAACCAACGCAATGCATACATCCACAATTCATATTGAATACCTTGAAGATATAAAACCTGTTGAGTTATTTGGTTTCATCCCATGTTTTGATGGTAATGAACAATTAACACCAATAATCAAGGCCTGCTACCATTATGATTGCGGTCGTGGTGGCATCATCAATGCGCACATGTCGCCATGTTTATCTTTATAACAAGGAGTTAGCTGCGCACCCGCGCAGTCCAGACTATTTCAAACAGATGACAGTTCAATAAGCATGGTGGGCGTTCAACTGGGCGTCTGAGGGCACAGCCCCGCCGCACATATGCTTTTGTTACCATCTTGATGGAATATAGACTTAACATGTCTGCTCGTTCACACTGTATCAAAAGCATGCATACATCATAATTTTCACTTTAAAAAAGCTTATTCACTCCTTTTGTAATGAATCAATTGTAAGTAGGACGTTTTTGATAGTATTATACTACGATACACTGAAAAAAATATTCTTTCTGCATCCAGGGCTTTACTAGTTTGAATCCAAACTTTTAACGCCAAGAACGGCAATATGTGCGCTGTGACACAGCTCTTACATGATGCCACCCGCAGACGCCTAGTTGGATCCACTCCATGAACCCCTAGCAAAGGGTAGCAAATAAATACCATGTGACCTCATATTTATGATTTATGATTTTTCGGAATTCGATATATAGTCTAGATGACATTTTTCAAAGAACCACATCGATCGGGGGTAAGCTTTGGGCGCGCTACACGAAATTTATCCACAGGCTCTTGATATATTCTGTTTTCTATATTCTAAATCCAGCGGTGCATTAAAAACCGATATGGCTAATTTGCTCGTTATCGTTATTAGGGATGTCAGTGATTTTTTTTTTCAAATGCATTGTATCTCGTTGAAATTATACATGAAGATAGGTATACTCATGAGGATTCCAAAAAGGTATGTTTCATTTTTTTAAGTCAATTAGAAAAAAAGTTATTGAGGTTTCAATTTCCATTGTATTGCTCGGTTTTGTGCCAAAATTCTACGGCAAGGGATAACAGACATTTTCCGTGTCTTATATTTTGAATATCATAGTGAAATTATACCACAAGAAATGTATAATCTAGAGGATTCTAATAAGCTATGTTTCCTTTTTTTAAGTCAATTAGTAGAAAAGTTATTGAGGTTTCAATTTCCATGGTATTGCTCTGTTTTGTGCCAGAATTCTATGGTAAGGGATAACAGACCTTTCCATGTCTTATATGTTGAATATCATAGTGAAATTATACCACAAGAAATGTATAATCTAGAGGATTCTAATAAGCTATGTTTTCTTTTTTTAAGTCAATTAGTAAAAAAGTTATTGAGGTTTCAAATTTTGTGGTATTGCTCGGTTTTGTGCCACAATTCTACAGTAAGGGATAACAGACACTTGTCATGTCTTATATATTGAATATCATAGTGAAATTATACGACAAGAAATGTATAATCTAGAGGTTTCTAATAAGGTAGGTCAATTATTAAAAAATTTCATGAAATTGTCAGTTTTTGAGCCAAAATTGACAGGATGACAGCCACTTTTCACCTCTCCAGACACCTGTCTGAAATTGCCGAACATGCTAATACTAATGCAACCAGACACCTGTCTGAAATTGACAAACAATGCTAATACTATTGCAACCAGACACCTGTCTGAAATTGACAAACAATGCTAATACTATTGCAACCAGACACCTGTCTGAAATTACCAAACAATGCTAATACTAATTACTATTGCAACCAGACACCTGTCTGAAATTGCCAAACATTACTAAAACATCAGGTGACCAAAATCTCAAGATCGTATGTAGAGATGTCCTCATCCAGACGGTGGTATGTGTACACTGCATCATCCTCATCATATACAATATTAAACCAATCGCTGAACCCTAGTACCTGTCACACCACCTTGGCTGGATAAGCTATCCGTTCCTCTTTACCATCAACTGTGTCCACTAAAATATGCCTCACCCTCTTGCCAACCAACATGTGTTGGGTTTCTTCTGTTACAGGGTTTCTAACTAACTCTGTCAGAGAGAGATTCAAATGCGAATTTTTTAACCGCAATGGTTATGAATATTTGTGTGCCATTACGCAGCTTATATAAGGCTGGGGCGAACTCATGATAAACTCGGCATGTACTCCGGCATGTACTCCGTGAACGAATCTGACACAAAACGTGCTTAACAGAATCTCTTTGATGTGTTAATTCTGGTTGGTGACATTGGCGACGAGCAGCTCGAGCAATGGTTGCAATAACTGTCGGCAGCTCAACATCTACTCCGTGAACCCTAACTGCCGAATTCCACGCGCCAGCACAAGCGGCATTTTGCCTTTGAAGTTACTGGCCTGTAACGGCTAATTTTTTTAATCTACAACCCCAAATAAATAAATCAGGTACCATATCAAGAATCGAATGACATAATGCTGATAAGGCAAGCAATGCGCTCTCCCGGCACAAGCATGACAAAATCGAACATTTTAAAGTTTAAAATTCGACAAAACAATTACAATCGATTCAAAAATAAACTAAACCAAAGTGTTCCACTATACTTGAATTATCCCTGTATACAGAAAGATAATCCGGGCCAGATTGATAAATGAACGAAAATCGACTTTGTTTGACCCCAAGCAACTGCCGCATAAGCGATCTTGAGTCGGCCGTGTGAAGGCAAGCAATGCGCTCTCCCGGCACAGGCATGACAAAATCAAACATTTTAAAGTTTAAAATTCGACAAAACATCTGCAATCGATTGAAAATAAACGACCCAAGTGTTCCACTATACTTGAATTATCCCCGTATATAGATGGATAATCGGAGCCAGATTGATAAATGAACGGAAATCGACTTTGTTTGACGACGCACGATCAGCGGTGGTTGCGAGCGTGCGCAGCCGTGTTGAGTCAAGGAAAGGTTGACCCCGATACGGGCTCACGGGGCGAGCATGAGATGATTGGACGACATTTTGAAGTACAAAATACGACAAAACATTACCATTTAATCTGAAAAAAACCTCACCCATTTGTAACATCATACTTTAATTTTTCAAAAGTGTGCACCTATGTCGCGGGCCTCTGATAAAATTTGGAAAAAAATACATTTGTTTACACCGTAAAATTTTCTTACGTAAATAATATTATTTTCCCTTTGATCTTATATGATCATGAACATAAGAATGTAATCTTGTCATTTAACGAACAATAAAAACGATACGAGTAACGAATACGAACCGATTTAGGGCTCTCGCTAGCCAAAAATTGTCAAGGGTCCAGGACCCTCAGGTTAAAATTCCCAAGGGTCCCCAACAAATTTCAGGGGGTCCACAAGAAACTTGAGGGTCCAAATAGATGTTTAACTGAACACAACACCACAAACGCCTATTGCATGCATATTAATTCGTTTATCAGCAATAAAGTTCATAGCTGCTTTCTGACAGTCAATGTTCTGAACAGCTGGACCCTCAATCTTGATGCGCATCAGTATCTCCAGCACTCTTTCTGACAACGAAGCACGTTTGCAAGATTTTGTGACATTTGCATGGAGAAGTTCATGAAGCAACTCAGAATAAATCTTGACGCTACGCGAAACGCATGATCGCCATTTAATGTCCTTAAACTGAGTTTCGCTATCGTAGCACTGCCATGGTAACAAGCCAACTGGGTGAAGCTCAGTTGGTGAAACAGGCTGTGAAAATGATTCTATCTGCATATCTCTTCCCAATAGAATATCTTTCACCAGATAATGTCAATTATTTGAAACCAAACCTTCTCATCACTATCATCTAGACCAATGATTGAATTCGCTTATTTTCGCTGAGTAAAGAAAGCGTAACACCCATACGCTGTAGCGCATTTCTTGGCGGGAAAAGCTGTCGCCACTGCATTGACCTGGCCAGCGCAGAGTGAGCTTATCATCGTGCTCTATTTATTCAAACAAGTCAGGAGACGCAACTTATTTTAGTTTTAAATTGCACTCATCAGTTAGGCGACGACTTTCGAGTTTTCATTTCACCTGCAGGTGGG
Organism: Urechis unicinctus; assembly: GCA_034190875.2. Lineage (NCBI taxonomy): Eukaryota > Metazoa > Annelida > Polychaeta > Xenopneusta > Urechidae > Urechis > Urechis unicinctus. Next base: position 28,450,482 of record CM067349.1, read on the forward strand.
CCAATTAACGATCTCACGAATTTGTAGCTTTGCCTAATGGATGCACGGCATCACAATTCTCGCGCATCCACGGGACCCACAGGCCGTATTGAGGCGGGTCCACTGCAAGAATCGCGGGTCAGGGACCCGGAACCTCGGGTTCCCGAGAGCCCTGCCGATTAAGAAAATTCGAAACGGAGTGAATCTCGAAAAGTCAAAAATGCTCGCCAAGAATTTTAACGTATTTCTCCACAAACACACATTTTTTATGGCTCAAACGGAGTAAAATGCGAAAAGTAAGGCAATATTATTGAAATTCAATACGTTAGCTCTCGTTTGATGTATCATTCATCCTAGCTCCGGTCGTAACGGTAACATGAATTTATACCGTTACGAAGAGTTCGTCAAACACAGTCGGCGTGTTCTCTTTTGGGTTGAAGGGCTATATTTCGCACCTAGAAAGTAACACATATCAAGAGCCTTTACAAAAAATAGACCTTTCGCTCCGAAAAACTTACCACCACTCGACACTATTCTTCAATAAATGCCATCGATAGTTCGTTTCCGAACAAATCGCGATACGTCTGCCATTTTGGAAACTATTAATTCTCGCAATTTCCCGCATTGCCTTAGCATCCCAAGTGGGGGCACTTACCCTAACTCGGATAGGGATGTGCCGCGGGACCTCGAAAACCCGTACTCGTTGAGAATGAGAAAAAGTATACTCCATCGTACAAGGTATTTTGCGAATGTCTAACCCGTCATAAAAGTCGAGATGTTGAAAAAACCACCCCCTTCGTGCGGCACATGTATACTATATCTTTACACTTAAGTGCCCCCCCGGGCTTAGCATTAGTCTTCGTCTTTCTGTGCATGCACAGTGCATGTGGACTTGAACTTGTAAACAAACATGTTGCTGTGTTTCTGACTTTTTACCGCTTCCCAAATTGATCGAACTGTAAATAATTACCACGGATGAAATCACCAGCCGAAAAGGGATGAAATTGACCGTAAAACATCATTGCATTCTATAACTCCATCACTTGTGTATGTTTGGTGTTTGGTAGTTGTCTGAATCGATCTAAAAATAATTGCGTTGCGTTGTTTCGAGAAACGGTAAGACGTCTACGCAGACGTCTTCTAGGGCTACATTCATCCATGTAATCAGTGGTAATATCTTAAATATAAATGCCAGTTAGAGCAAGTTGAAAAAAATTGGAAATAACATTGAGGCACAAGCACGGCCGCCTGCGGCGAGGTTCGGCTGACACCCCTATCGTTATAATGAAATGATACGTCCGCACAGCGCTTGACCCAACTCCCAAGCACGAAAGTACGTATGTTTATGTGGGCGATAATATAGTATTTCAATGCAAAAAAGCCCGCACCAAAATATAAACACCATCTTGGCATAACACCGAGATAAGTCCATCTTGGGAGCATTTTATTGCTGCTCCCTGGTTGAGTTTAGCTCTTAGATTGACGGAATGTATTGGAGAAAACATTATTTAAAAAAGCACTTCCAACAGAAGAAAAATACGTTGGATAAATCAGCCCGATATTTCAGTGAATGTTCAGCGCAGCTTATCCTTCACCCGTTTGCATACACAAATCGGCCTGGAAGATCGAAACGGTTACCTTTCATGTCCAGTTGTGCGGGGGGTTTTTTCAGCCACTTCTAGTGAGAAAAATTTCGTAGTGACATTTTGGAGGCTGTGAAACTATAGCTACGAAGACGTTTCGATCTGTGTGAAATTGTGAAATTAATTAGGTGCTTGAGGGCGAGTTCAGAAGAAAAGGGCAACCACTACCAATATTTGCATTTTTAAGGTTATTGGAGTGATTCTCTAAGCCCTACCTTGAGTAAATTATTGTATTGTACCTATTTCATCAACCTTATTTTGAGACCAGTCCATGTGGTGTGTGAGCAGGTGATGGCAGAGGGGATCAAACTGGAAGACATGCGTCAAATCATCGCAGAAACCATAGATATCTAAAGTCTTGAGATAGGTGTCATGGTGGCCTGAGATTGTTGACATGGTGTGACAGTTACAGGTATTTTCAACGACGTTAGGTGTCAGATTGTGACTGACATTGTGATGACACCCCGGGGATGACACGTACCTCCGAATGTGGAAATCATATGAGTGGGATAGCATCTATTTTTGACCTGTATGGTTTTTTAAAAAATAACGTTTGGTTCTTAAGGCATATGTTTGGCTTCAGTTTCATTAGCCAGTTACAATATAAGATTGCTAAGATGTTAAACTAAGTGTTTGTCATGTATTGGGAACACACAATCTGTTTTGATGTGTTGCAGAACACGTACATTGTTTGGTCAAATCCTGGGTAAGACTAACGTTTGATCTTTCACAACTTCATCTATCTAAAGAGAACAAAGTCCTAGTCGTCGGCCTGAAAATCATTCAAACAAACTACCAATCTTGAGATTAACCTAGCCAAACGAAACTAAGCCTAACAGAGCATAAAATTGTCGTAAGAGTTGGCCTCCAGTCTTTTCGCTTGACTTTCGTCACCCATATGCGGCGCGATTTGCTGTCTTTCGGAAACCGAAAAAATAACTCACGCCTGACTTCTCATTGTTCCGACAACCGAACGCACAACAATAAGGCATAATCCACACCAAGAAAAGCAACAGACGATGAAGAAAGGAGAGTAAGTTACACGCTGTCAACCAACCGTAATGACTGAAGTAGGCGAGGAATATTCGCGAACAGCGCGTGTGACGTCACTGTCCGGAAATTCGCGAATTTTACAGAGCGATATCTTGACAGATTTGACATGGAAAATGAACATTTCAAAATCATTTTTCTAAAAGAAAAATAGCGCGCCGTCACCTTTTTTTGTTACGATACCCTTTTAAAACACAGAACATTGTGAAAATGGAATACAAAAAATCGGTGAATATGACATTTAACCAAAACTTCCCACAAGCCACAAGCCGTCCGTAAGGATGGGAAGACGCATGATGTAGTAAAATTGGATCAAAGGTTCCTCGCTTTCAATCTCAACAAGTTCCTTAATGGGACAGGTGTGAATTATGCCTTTCTTATGATCCAGATCTCATAAATTCGGTATTATTTGCGTTAACAGTGATAGACGAGCAAACGGATTAAGCAGACATGACAAGAAACCAATGGGCATGTACTGCAGCATATAGTGGCGCCGTCAGACAGCTACCAAACACAGACACAACATAATTCAGCGTTCATATTGAGCGCGTTTCATTTAGGGGACATGTCAAAAAGTAAGTAACACCATAGGGTAGGGAGTGTTAGGGTGGGGAATTTAGGTATGTGGGCTAGCAAGTGCGATTGATAAACAAAAAAGAGATATCAAACCAATATATATGGGTGTCAACCCCCGGGGGACGGGAAACTTACGTGTATAGAGGAAGTATACATGTGCCGAGGCTTGTACTATGGGCTTTGTTGGGTCTCGTACTTATACGACGGGGTATGTTTTTCAGCTGCAATCTGTTTTTTGGGGGGGCTTCGTGTTGTACGACGGGGTATGTTTTTCTCTTCCCATCGATCTGTACAAAAGGTGTAATATATATTTTGTTTCAGTATGTCGAGATTTCCTCCCGGGATTTCCCAACGATCGTTGACAACACAAATGCAATGAATGGTCCCTGAGTGCCACCGGAAATCGACCGTAACAAAGTCGTTACTGCATGCATAGATTATAGTAGGGGGCACACTCCAGCGCAGTGGCTCAGTCAGGCCTTTTACATAGCGTATCCCATAAAGCACTGCGGGGGAGTGTGAGTAGACGGATGATTAACTCGTGCTTTCTCGCGGTTTTGTTATGGCGACGAGACTTTGGCGCAAGTTAATGTTCATTACTTCCGGCGTCTTGGTTGCTATTATCTGACAAGGAAAAGGACTTCTGCTCGTTGTTTGTATTTTGTATCGTCTTTTTTAGAGGTCTGTGTTCCTACAGGTCTATAAAAAAAATGGTGAGTAATTTTAGTTTCACATTTTAAATATTTTGCCACCACAACCATTTATAACAGATTTATTTAAAAAGAAACCATACATTCCATGAAGGGGGCGTTTCCCGCGATTAGGGATTCGAGTCAATGTTTGTAGGCCTCTGTTTTTGTCTAGCATGGTGTAAACTAGCCCTACAAGACGTCTGAGTAGTATTTATATCACCGTTCGACCGGAGCTAGGCGTATACATGGGAAATAATATTTCATTAACCAATGGCAATACAACCAAATTATAATGGGATGGATTGTAATCGCAATGCATGGGTAAATCATATTGAACAATGTACAGCTATGTATGGGTGATCGTAGCCCGGTTAACAGACCTAACTATATATTATAAGCTCAAGTGAATCAAAAACATATCGCAAACATTAACGCTGCTTCGGATAACAAAGTACGTTATGACGAAATTGCTTCGTTTTCCTGCTTCGAATTTGTTTACCAAGGATATTTACAAGTGCTATGTATTACAGCTTTCTTACAACTTCAGCGAACAAGGTAATCAACAATTGAATCGAAAAAAAATGTCCATCACATTTGGCTTGGCATGAGGTAGGCCTCTAGGTACTACTGCAGACATAGAGGCCTTCTGTAGGTCTAGGGTGATCGTAGCCGTGCACAACGTCTTGACTCTTGGTATATATTTATATTACCGTCGTGCACGGCTAGGGTGATCGTATACTTGAAGGAGTAGACATTACCACAGATAGGATTGCCGAATTATATTAAGTGTAGTTTTATAATGAACCCAATTACTTTATTTCATTATTAAAATCGGTTAAAAACAGTGTGCAATTATAATCGTGGTCAGAGATATTTAGTAACAGAATTCTAAATCATCCCTAGCTAATATCATGGAAGCAGAAATCCACTAGTTAAGCTTTTCTGGACAGAGCAGAAGAAGAATTTTAGTAGAACAGCCTCAGGACATAGGTGGCACCCCATGATGATCCGCCTGGCAGTGCTCCTGTATTCCCAGTCCTCAAAACTACTGATCTTTAAAGGAAACTGGTGTTATTCAGCTCCCCTGTGAAGCCGCACTGTTCCAATGCCTTAATCCAAAACAAGGATTTCAACCCGAGGTCTGTTAACTATTGTTTAGGTTACTTATCTAAAAAACACAATCATCATGTATGAATTGAGTGCTATTTACCTAATAACTGAATAATTTGAACATAACACACTTCATTGCTCGAGGTCATAGCATAACTCAAAGACAGGGCCACAAACTTGGGTGCAAATGAGAGATGGGTAGCTTAGAGGATTGGCACGCGCAGTGACAACCCAACCTGGTATGCTCTTGGGTAAGAGTTTTTATTGGGAATAATGCACCTGAATGGTCAATACAATATTGTCACACTCATTGGGTGTGCTCTGATAAGCTAAAATCCCGCCTTGTTTTTATCTGCAATATCATACAGTTACCAGGAGAACAAGATAAGAATACAACGGTCTGTTGCCCATGCACTGCGACCCAGAGGCAATGTTAGACAGGAAATGCAAAGAGTGGAAATAGTCCACGAGCCACTAAAGAAGAGGAAACGCTAAATAAACATTGCATAACTGTCATTATGGTCAGGGCTCGCTGCCATGTTTTGCACTTCTTAAATAGTAACAGAGGATCATGCAGCTCGTTGCTGCCAACACTAATGGTGATTATTTAATTGGGAATAATGAAAATTTTGACGAAATCCGAAACTGCTGGGTAAAGAAAGTGACACATCGGTAACTCCCGACACAACAAAGGTAATAAGGTTGCACATGTGTCATGGAAACAATTAATCGACTTAACTAAAGGACACATTAGGTACAACAGTGGTGAGAACACCAAAGAAACAAGCCAATGTGACAAAACTAACTTAAAGTGTCACACAAGCATCCATAACAAACACAAAGGGAAGTCTCTGACAAAGAAGAAATAGCAGAGGAGGAACGGCTATAAAGTCGTAATAAATGCCTCGCGCACAGTCGCGCGTATCGGCAGATTTGCCTGTAGAAACCGATCGTTGAATTTCCGGAAAGGAGAAAAGACACGAAAAAGAATATGCTTGATAACCACTACAGTAATGAGGTTGCCGGTAGTCAGAAATTTAGCTCTGGCCGCAAGATCCCAAGCCAGAGTGAGTGTACAACATTGATCATCGCACAAGGATTTTCTGACTCACATGCCAACATGTCAATGCATTCATGGTGGTCACCTTGACCATATTTAGTTCGAAGTTTATGAACTATACTACCACCTATGTACGCTAGGATTTGACAATCTCCTTCATCAACTGTTCTGTCAGCTACAATGGTGCATATATTGTCTTCTGGCCATTTTCTGGAAATCAAAGCGGTAAAAACTTCAGTACATAAAAATGAATCGCATCGATCGTTGGTAAGCTTTTGGTGCGATGCGACACATTTTTTCACAGGCTCTTGATATATGTTGTTTTCTAGATGCCAAACCCAGCGATGTAGTCAAACGCATATTTTAATGCACCCACAGGCAAGATCTGAGATTTGTTTTTATCCCTATCCCAAAGAGGTCGAGGAACTGTGATAAACCATCCACGATTTACCAGACCAGGATTATGTTCACAACCACAAAAAGTTGGTGAATCCTCTGGATCACACTTCATGTGTCATGATGATGGGTAACCTAATTATTGCTATGAATCATGTCCAGATAGTCAACAATATGTTCCCTTTTCCCTGTACATGGTTTGGCAGCTGATGACATCTGTCGTACATACCGTCAGAACTGGAGATCAGTACAAAAACTATCAATGCCAAAAGTGCAAAACTGCCGTCAGGTCTTACTGAAAGCCATGGGATAAGAAAAAACCAGGCCCTTCTCTACTCGGAATACATATATACCTCCAGCTCACATGGATGTTTGCATGAAAGTGCCCCCCTCCCGTGTTTACATGCCAATCGTACCTTGATGTTAATGCAAAGGGAGTTCAAAATAAACACCGATCAACCGGAAGTCTGCAGGGGATGATCATCGCGGAATATGAACACGCAGCCTATGTGGTGAGTCATGTGTTTGCCGATGAACAGCACCTTCACATGATCAACGCGGAGTATGTGCTAACGAAGAAGATAGGGACGAAATCATCGCAGTGGTAAATGGTTTAAATACAGCTATATTGATTCATGACACTTTGTGTTAAGCAATAACATGAAGTGTTCCTTTTTCAAAGTTGGCGCATTGTTAGTTTCTGCACATGTGTATGTGTGTTTATGATACAAATGAGCGAACCCCTTTAACGATGGTGAAAGGATTGACAGTAATGTTCAGTGCTATCATCCACACAGCCAATCCGGCTCCAGGAAATAGTATTAATTCAACGTGGTCAACGTGTCGCCAAAATGGAGCATAGACCCGCGGTCGTGCAAGGACCGAATAACCTGCCAGTTACAATGTAAGTTGATGTTATCGAATAGAACCAACTCATTGTACATATTGCATGATAAGGTAGATATTTATACAATGAAGAAGAAGGTGACTCACCTGTTTGAGTTCATCGACGTCCAGTTCTATGTTGACTTCACGGAAGACGCCGATGATGGGGAAAGAAGGATCATCGGTCATAAGCATCAGTTACTGCTGCTTCTCCAATTAGAACAGGTGAACCTACTTGGTGTCCACCTGTATGAAAAGTGAGATAAAGGAACAGGTGAGCCTGCTTTGTGACCAACTGTATGAAAGGTGAGATAAAGCAAGGAGTTATAACCAATAACAGGAGTAGACACGACGCCGAGATCTCGCGCGCAGTGCCTGCCTCGGCGAGATCGCCACGAGATCTGTGTCTCGCTCACATTTCAGTTCGGAAAGTTGAGGCGTTAGCTGCTGTGCGAGAAACTTCATTTTCTTTTTCAAAATTTTTCACCAGTATCACCAAACCTGATGGATTTGCCCGACGAGGTAATTAATTATATTTAAATAAACACGCTGGTTATCATAGTTTCCTTTTTGGGGTAATCAATATGTTTTATTCGATTAAAGTTTGCAAGTGTTTATTCCGCATCGAGACGCCATATTTTCGGCTTGGAACTTCGACATATATTTTTCTATCTCTTGATATTTGTGAAATATCCCCGTAAAAATATTCTTGGTATTCGTTGACTGAACAAAGACAAATCGAATGGTCACGATTATTAAGCTGTTAAATGTGTACTTTTTATTTTATTGAGCTGAATACATGAGCGATAATACCTTGAATTCGAACAATTCGTCGAATCTCAAGCTTCCAGAATTTTTCAAATTAATCAAAAACTATGTTGTATTGTTTGACAAGATAGCGGCACAATTGCCTTAACCAATAACCAAACAGAATCCATTATCAATTATTGTAAATATCCTTATAGTTTACCTCCAAATCGCATCCAAATGCGACGTATATTTGACAGTCCAATATGGCTGACAGTGGGCGATAATTTGGTGTTATTACTTACCGGTGGTATACTAATGCAATGTCAGAATAATTATATATAACTAACTATAACCTGGAATATGAGTCTTGTCCCAGCAAATTTGTACTTTGTGTCTAGTGCTCTTGTAGACTCATGTGTATCATGAATTTAATTTGGTTGAATGATTAATGGATAAATATTATGTATTGGTAACTGTGTATTGAGAACTTATTTTTAATCAAGGAGTTATAACCAATAGCGTGGCCTACGAGCCATTCTATCACAATCAGGCTGGCTTGGCAGATGCTTCAGTGAAAATGTCTCCACAAATTAAAACGATTCGTCCTTATATCCACTGTCTAGCGGACCAGATGTGCTCCGAGTAAATCAAAATGAACTGAAGTCGCGCGTCAGATTTGCGTCGCGCGTCACCGAAACTCCTGGCATGGCAACGCGTTTCGTGGTGCCGCGTCTTTGGAAGTTGTGTCAGCCAATTCTCGCGATACTGATATTTAACCTCAGACTCGGACAATGTGATGGCGAGGCACGTACAGGACATAGTTAATGACATTGTGTAATCGAGTACACCGCCTGCTGTTGTTAGCTTGTCTATTGACACTTGCAAATGCATCCATGCCATCTCGCCTATGTCCCCGCGAACTTGACTTTGGGTCATAACAATGATTAAAAACAATGTAAAACAAATATTAAAAACAATATAAAACATGGATTAAAAACAATGCCAAGCAAGAGGTAATTCCTTTACTGATGGGCTTTAAACCTCTATCAGATTACTTTGCAACAAACAAACCTTCTTTGAGTAGTTGTGAGTCAGTTCGGGTGGACTAAGATCCATTTCAATACAAGATCAGCTAGATAGATAAAGATACTTCTTTCTCAACGACTGGCAGATTCCTATAAGAGATGAATGGTAAGTGAGAGTGATGGATGATGGCTGTATTTCGCACCCAGTTCTTGGAGAGGTACAGCTTCTCTGGCCCTAGCAGGAGCAGGACGAATGCTGAACTCGGCAGCTAAGCGAGCAGGCTAACTGCAGACATGTCTAAGTAGGCCAAATCTTACGTAATCGACCAGAGGCGATCATCCCTTCTCCCGCTTTGCATTACCAAACCTTACGTAATCGACCAGAGGCAATCTTCCCCTCTCGCTTTGCATTGACTCGGCTAAGGGGTCATGTCAAAACATCTGCTAAGGGGTCATGTCAATACATCTAAGCGGCAGCAGCTTGTGACATCTATCCTAAACAGTGCGCATTACCAGCTATCCTCGGTCCGTATATATACCGTCTTTTCGTCTCAGCGACAGTGTGCACCGGATGTCCCCGTGCAATTGCGGGTATATATACACAAACACACATACACGCACACATATATATATGTATACACACAGGCGCTCTGATTTCGATGCCAAGCTTCCGAACGCCAAGCCGCTATCTATAAATAGCAGTCATATACAATAGTGGCTTAGGAGCTTGGCAACGCCTGGAGTGTATGGCAAAGTATGTGTGTATATATATATATATATATATATACATTATATATATATATATATATATATATATATATATATATACATGTATATATATATATATATATATATATAAATATACACATATACACATACATATACATATATATATACATACATGTATGTACATATATATAAATATACATATATACATATACATATATATACATGTATATATTTACATACATATAAATATATATATATTTAATATATATATACATATATATATATATATATATGTATATATATATATATATATATATATATATATATATATATATATATATATATATATATATATATATGCATATATGCATATATTATATATTTTTGTTTAGAGATAACATTTGTTTGTGTAATATTGTTGATACCATTTTACTGGTCGTCCAGGCTTGCTATTGGAAGGCATGCGTTGGCGTTTGTGCCGACTGTAGTTGTTAGATGTATTTGGGTGTCCTTTCTTCAATAATACCCGGTCCTATTGTGGTAACGTGAAACAAAACCGCAGTCGCTGTGAGTTTTGTTTTCTTATCCTCACAGAATTCAGTATTTATTATCATTGATGTGCCTTTCGCTGCGTTTAAAGAACATCAAACCTTTGCGTGTGCGGAGTCGAAAACGCTGAAAACCTATTTTTCAATTTCGTGAGCATGGAAAATGCATTTGATATGTATTAAGGACCATTCCACATTCGTTCACAGTTCCTCTAAAATTCTTATATAAGTTAATGAATCTATAAAATCCGTAAAATAAAGATTGACTCATTCCCAAAAGAAATAGTGATACTGTTATAATTCGCAGCAAAATATTAATGATTTTTTTCTAAAATGTGCCTTTAAATATACCCGCATCATGCACTGGTGTATGCAATTTGAGAGTACATGTTCATGTCCAGGAAAGTTATGCTTTATTGACACATCAAGCATATATTGTACTGCTATGTGCTATATACGTCGATGTCAATAGATATGTTATCATAATTAATTAATTATAACCCTTCTCTGTGATACTATGAATTCTCGGTATGGCCACTCCATGTGGTGAATACACATTCATGGATTTGTGGAAAGACCATTGCTTATCGTCTGTTGTGAGTTTTCGAACTCGTCCAGTAAACTAAACAGAACAGAGAAAAGCATTAAAAAACAAGTCACGAATAAGAGCCCCTCTTGGTGAATTTAGGTTAATTTTACCTTTCACATAACCAAATCAAAATATTTCTATCCTAATTGTGTCACACCTCTGAATGGCGTCATTGCGTGGCAAAATCCTCTTCCATCTACCAGCGCAGGAAATTTATCTTATATGGATATTTCTTTGGACGATATTCAGAAGATTACCCTGTCGACTTCATCTACCGTGAGCGCTCCATTACTAGCAGCTAGTGAAGTCCTTCCACCTTACTGGAAAAGAGACAATTAACGCATAGACAATACAGACTTCTTTCAATCATATACAAATACGGAGAAGTGGAAGGGGTGCTGGTGGGGATTCGTCGCTATTAAAAGGGGTCGGACAGGTTGTCCGGTTGCTTAGTTGGCACCGTGCTCGGAGCGTGGCACCTGGTGAAACACGAGAATCATATTACAAACGAAAAATACAGTCATACTAAAAGTCAATAATTGGTAGTCATTACTTGAAATTGCAACAATTTTCCGGGTTCTTTTCGTTTTTTTAATTATCAAGTATAATTCCAGAAATGGCAGGTTCCAGCGGAGATCTTGACGACAGCTGACAGAAGGAGTTGCCTCTCTGCTTTACGGTAATTAAACGCACCAATCCAAACGGCCATCACAGTATACGGCCCTGTTAGGCATCACACCACATGTCGTATGGCTCAGAGTACAGCGGTTATGAGCGTATAAATTACCGTAAAGGAGAGAGGCAACTCCTTCTGTGAGCGTCTCATTGCCACAAGTGTGCACTTGACTCAGATTATCTTGTGCAATACTCAGCTCAGGTTGCACAATACTCAGGTCATCAAACGCAATGCATGGCAATACTTACGCATGGTGAAGCAGAGGCTAAGAGCAAAGCAAAACAAGACCTTTCACCGACTTCCAAGTTGACTTTGTCGGGGGAATCCAAGGTCACTATCTTGTCCTTTCCTGGCTTTCAACTTTGCTATACGCTCTCAACTTAGCCTGATGATCTTTGCGTTCTTTCCCGGTGTAGCGATTTCAAATTACCCCCCCCCCCTTCACCTTACCCCCCGGTAACATGAAATCGCGTTCAGATTATCGGGGGGTAGGATGAAATCGATTTCAAGCTACCCCCAGGGGTCTTTTCATCCTACCCCCTACGATTTCAGATTACCCCCCTCAAAAAACTTATTTGTGTATGTTGATTTAAATTATTTACGAAACAAAATAGTAATTAAATTGATAACTTAACCAATATTGAAAACTAATTACGGAAAAAACCATTTGGGAATCTTATCAACCATATGCATAATCGTTTCGATTATCTTGTCGGAAAAATGTTAATGATTTTTTTCTAAAATGTGCCTTTAAATATACCTGCATTATGCACTGGTGTATGCAATTTGAGAGTACATGTTCATGTCCAGGAGAGTTAGGCTTTATTGACACATTAAGCATATATTGTACTGCTATGTGCTATATACGTCGATGTCAATAGATATGTTATCATAATAAATTAATCATAACCCTTTTCTGTGATGCTATGAATCCTCGGTATGGCCACTCCATGTGGTGAATACACATTCATGGATTTGTGGAACGACCATTGCTTATCGTCTGTTATGAGTGTTCGCACTCGCCCAGTAAACTAAACAGAACAGATAAAAGCATTAAAAAACAAGTCACGAATAAGAGCCCCTCTTGGTGAATTTAGGTTAATTTTACCTTTCAAATAACCAAATCAAGATATTTCTATCCTAATTGTGTCACGCCTCTGAATGGCGTCATTGCGTGGCAAAAACCTCTTCCATCTACCAGCGCAGGAAATTTATCTTATATGGATGTTTCTTTGGACGATATTCAGAAGATTACCCTGTCGACTTCATCTACCGTGAGCGCTCCATTACTAGCAGCTAGTGAAGTCCTTCCACCTTACTGGGAAAGAGACAATTAACGCATAGACAATACAGACATCTTTCAATCATATACAAATACGGAGAAGTGGATGGGGTGCTGGTGGGGATTCGTCGCTACTAAAAGGGGTCGGAAAGGTTGTCCGGTTGCTTAGTTGGCACCGTGCTCGGAGCGTGGCACCTGGTGAAACACGAGAATCATATTACAAACGAAAAATACAGTCATACTAAAAGTCAATAATTGGTAGTAATTACTTGAAATTGCAACAATTTTCCGGGTTCTTTTCGTTTTTTTAATTATCAAGTATAATTCCAGAAATGGCAGGTTCCAGCGGAGATCTTGACGACAGCTGACAGAAGGAGTTGCCTCTCTCCTTTACGGTAATTAAACGCACCAATCCAAACGGCCATCACAGTATACGGCCCTGTTAGGCATCACACCACATGTCGTATGGCTCAGAGTACAGCGGTTATGAGCGTATAATTACCGTAAAGGAGAGAGGCAACTCCTTCTGTGAGCGTCTCATTGCCACAAGTGTGCACTTGACTCAGATTATCCTGTGCAATACTCAGCTCAGGTTGCACAATACTCTGGTCATCAAACGCAATGCATGGCAAAAGTATACACATGGGCTCAGGAGATAGTGATACAGCCCGTTGCTTGGGAAATCATATTGGCATCGACAGAACATGGGCCACACTTTTGGAGAGATTCTATTGGAGAAATGTGGGCAGGGATGTCAGAGAGTTTATTCTGTCTTGTGATCGTTGTCAGAAAGTTAACCCTGTTCGCAAGACTGATGTTGGTGAACTTAATCCTGTCCCAGTGCCAAGCGAAGTCATGGTCCAAATAGGAGTTGATATCACCAATCTGCCTAAAACAGAGGATGATTATTGTTGTATTATTGTGGCTATGGACTACTTCTCCAAATGGCCCGAGGCTCGACCACTGAAAGATCACACAGCAGAAAGTGTTGCAAAGTTTCTATTTGAGGACATCATCTGTCGGCATGGTTGTGTGAAAATACAAATTAATGATCAAGGAAGGGAGTTTGTTAACAAGATATCGACTGAGCTGCATCAATTAACTGGAACAAAACAACACATAACAAGTGCTTATCACCCTCAAGCAAATGGCCTTGTGGAGCCTCAGAACCGCACCATCAAGGATTCATTAATAAAATCCCTTGTGGACCATTGCAACTGGGTGGAATGCTTACCAGCTGTTCTGTTTGCGTATCGCACATCAAAACATTCTTCCCCGAAAATGACTCCATTCGAAATTGTGCACAACAGGAAAGCTGTGCTTCCAGTCGAGCTGCAGCACAACCAACCTTCCGAGAATCATGAGAGTATTGACAGCGATCAATCGATAACCAGAAAAATTGACATCATGGCATCTATTCGGGACTGCATGGTTGCTAAAGTTGCTTCCAACATCAAATTAGCACAGTCCATTCAAAAGGAGAACTATGACAAAAAACATCAACGTCAAGAGTTTAGTGTTGGCGATCAAGTTCTGCTCAAGAATCATGTACGAGTGGATAGAAAGGTAGGGCGTTTTACAGAGCGCCGCACAGGTCCTTACACTGTGGTACAAGTTTGTGGCAAAAACACCTACCGCCTTTCAGATCAAAGGAAAGTGTTACAAAAGAAAGTAAGTTCTACCAACCTCACTCGATACGTTGAACAAACATCATCACCAATTAAAAAGCGCAAAACCAATAAAGGACCTCAGAATGCGCCAGCTCCAAAACGGACCAAACTTCTTGAAAAGAATTCATCAAAAGCTGCGCTTGATAATTCTCTAGAAATCGCAGAATCCATGTCTTCTGACTCCATTACTGTCACACCTGTTTGCGAAGATTGGCAGAAATGTCATTCAAAAAAACTGAACTTGGATTTTGAACGTTCCAACAAATTAAAACATGGATCAGGAACATGCAACATTCCGATCAATTAGCCCCTCAGGACCTGCAGAATCAAACCTGATGGCCACTGTCTGTTCCGTTCCTTCAGTCACATTAAGACAGGAACTCAAGAAAACCATGGTTTGTTGAGGACAATCATTGTCTCATTCATTTTGGACAATGTCAGTTTGTTCCAGGGTATCTGTTCTAGTGTTGTAGAGCATGTAAACACGAGTAAGATGGCCCTCCTTAGAACCTGGGGAACTGAAGTTGAGATTTTTGCTATGGTAACAATCATCAAAACACGGATTTATGTGTATTGTAAATGTGGAACTGACAATAAATGGTTAGCGTATAAACCACTCAAGACAGATGCGAAAGACATTCATGCTGACAAAGCTGTTATGATAAGCAATTTGTCGCACCACTTTGAGCCTGCAATTTGTCAAGTTTTTGTCATTGTTATTTTTGTGGAATTAAACAGTGCAATGGACTGTATTTTCAATTCACAATTGTAATTCTGTGTCTGTAGTGAATGTTCACTCTCCTAATTATTATTCTTTTTTTCCGCCTAAATTCCCCTTTTTAGGATGAATCTTTGTATATATTGTGTTTGTGTGTTAGATGTCATGGACGTTGAACAAGTGTATGAGTGGATTTGCTATAATTAAGATTTTTGTTTCATTTTTATGTTTGCTTACTTTGAAACTAGCTTTCAATCTTGCATATTCCACATATTCTGCTCAATAAACGTGTCATTGTCATGAGCTTAACCAGTTATCATTTTATCAGGGAGGGGGTACTGTGAAAGTGGTGGGGGTAATATGAAATCGGGTTCAGACTACCCCCGGGGGTAACTTGAAATCGATTTCAGATTACGGGGGGGTAACTTGAAAGGGGTGGGGGTAGCTTGAAGTCTTAACACCGGCTTTCAATTTTGCCTGACGCACTTTGCGTTCTTTGACGAATTTTCACTCTTTGCCCTTCAACCTAGCTCCAAGTCTCCTTCTTACTTGGAATATCTTCAGGTAAGAGTCTAGAGCCATTCATTATGAGAGTGAATTCAGATGAAAACAATTTCAGTTGCTCTCTTTGGAAAAAAACAATATAAAAATAAAAGAAATTGTACATTTGACATGAACATTTATGAATAATTATTGAATCTATATTTTACATAGCTCAGGCATGTGAGACAAATAGAAAAACGACTGACGTCGCGAAGTTTATTCGCCGTGACCTTACCAAGCATATCGAGAACAATTCGCACAACCATTGTGTTGCCTCTTCAATACGTCGTGTGAGGTTGAGAAGACATCGTTTCTTTGAGTGGGGTTGACTCTAGAGTACTTGAGTATGCACCTCATTTTAGTAAAAAAGCACCCGGTAATGGACCTCCTGTTGGCAATGAAACAGCTGGTGATGCACCTTTAGTCGACGGCAGAGTTTACACACTTTTACAAGGCATAGCGACAATATGGGTTGGCTTCAAAATATGCTTACATTGGTCAAGACATCTTCGCAAAATTAATTGCGATGAGAGGAAGCTTAAAATGAAAAAAAGTATTTTGCAATGAAACCGGCAGCGGAACAAACACAGATTGTTTCACTAGACCATGAATTCGTTATCATCAATAAATTTATTTCAATAAATTAAAAAAATCCCATTCTATCTCGCTAACGAGACCTCATTTTGGTGCTTATTTATATCTCTCTTGTCTGGTAGGGAAAACACCCCTCGTCTGGGTGCGAGGTTGTTGCTCCTGGAGGCCAGGCCAGGCCTCTTCCTTTTATTTCCCTAGAAGCGAATGAGCTCAATTGGCAATCAAAACGTATATTATTGATACTGTATTGTCACAGAAATTTTATTCTTTATATTTTCAATTTTAGATGTTTAGAGTCGGTAAAACATGTGCTAATGGAAGGCAATTGTGTAGATGTTATAATATTTGTATTATTGTTAGGCCTTTGCATTATTTGTAATATTTATTACCATTAATGATACAAAGTGTTCATCAAACCACATAGTAAGTGCGCCCTGAGTTTAATAACAATAGAGTTAATATACTACGGTATTTGATAATTTTTACATAATATTCAAAGTAAGGATATCATTTTGTTTGCAGTTGCAGCTGATATATGATGAAGTAGGTAATTTGTATTCATTCCACTTTAGATGCTGTTGTAAAATTCCACAAGCGTTATAGAATGTAGAAGATTTAACCAGTCACACGATAGACACCTTGAACGCACCACCCAATACCCAGTCTTTGGAAATCCTGTTCTGTATACTGTATTGTTTCCACGAAATGTTCTTCTCCTCATTTTAAGGCCACCCTTAAACCCTTAAGGTTTTTCTTTTACTTATGCAGTAGTTGCAGATTTTTAAGCTTTAGGAAGTTTCTGTATTTGACTGTAAATAATTCATTATTGTTAGAATAAATGGCAATTTACCAATTATATTGTCTTGTTGTACCAGCATCAACATATATTACTAACAGTAATAAGATGAAAAAAGTAATAGTAAAATACGGTTTTATGCTATTGTCACGCACCCATGGGTTATTACTAGAAGCTGAATTTGGCCACTGAGATTGAACACGTTTGATGATCTCATGTAACCAGTTTCACCAGGATTATTAATCAGTTTACTCTGTAAAATATGCTGTTGTAGTAAATCTGCCAGACTCAAGCAGTGGCGCCAGTAATAACATTGGATGTGTTCCAATCGATCAACTGTTGTCAGTAATAAAGCACTGTACACTTAAGTTCAATGACAAATAATTTACACAATGCATTCCACAATTCAAATCAGATACCTTGAACGAGTTATTTGGTTTCATCACATGTTTTGATGGTAATGAATAATTTGCACCTATAATCACGAATGATGTATACAGCTGACATGGACTACCATTACGATTGCAGTCGTGGTGGCATCATCGAACATATCGAGTGAGATCAAATCATAGCATAGTATAGTATAGTATGCAGGTATGTATCCTCCGTGATTGAGGGCGTTTCGCAGTTCGAGGTCCATCGCGCGGGGCCCCGGAACTCTGATGCTGATGCTGCTTGGCGCATCAGACAACTTGTTCATTTCCTTTCGATCAGTAACTCGATTTGCGATTGGCAAGAATTTGGCTTGGTACAGAATATTTTATGCACTATGCTGGGTTCTGGGTGTGGTGTTCTTGTGCACAACGTAAAAGTATGTCGATTATTCAAGAGAATCTGTGCAAGGCGACATACGCGAGTAGCCCAACAGACCAACGTCAGGTTTTATTACCTTGTTGGTCTAACAGAACAACCACCTATCTTGTTGTCGATTCAGACACATGCTGATAGAACACACCACTTTTTTCACAAAATATGCGTGTTCGGTTGAGTTTCAGGCGATCAGTGTCGAAAGAGATAATTTAGTTTTAAGATTATGTTTCATATTCCTATCGCCAGCCGAAAAATATATTTGCGATAACTTGCCAAGTTTACCAGATATATTCCCTTTCCAAATACAAACGTGGAGGACGGTATTCCAGACAGCCCCAGAAACTTCCGATGTAAATATGGCGGTGAGAATATAGGCAAAAACTAGAGCTGATCGTTCCTGTCGCTTTTTCCCAAAGTTTTCGTTGTTTTCTTCGTTATTCGGTGTGGTATTTGTGCGACGGTGATTATTTGTAGCCATTTCTACATGTTAGACAAGGTCATTTTAGCTTTTAGCTTCGTGCCACAAATAGTCTCTGCGAACCCGCGTCTTGCGAGCTGCCTCGCCTATGTTCCAGTTGGTGAAAGCTTCCGCCGGTCAGTTACCGCCGCCTCGCCGCCATGTTGGCAAGTCGGGACCAGATATTACCGCTTGTTGAGATTTAGGCCGAGATGATCATTCACAGGAGATTTAAGTTGTTGAAACTCGCCCAAAGTTCAGGTAAATGTTTGATAAAAAAATGACCCTTGTAGCATTGCACTGGAAGAGACTTTTATTGATTCTATTTTATCTAGGCCTCTGCTCATTGTAAGCTATAGCCATCGTCTCCTTAAAAAATTAGAACTGAAAAATA
The DNA here is from genome assembly GCA_034190875.2 of Urechis unicinctus. NCBI lineage: Eukaryota > Metazoa > Annelida > Polychaeta > Xenopneusta > Urechidae > Urechis > Urechis unicinctus. The sequence continues at coordinate 28,469,454 of CM067349.1, forward strand.
GTACCGGAATGGCGTTAATGTCGCATTCGATCAAATATAACCGAAACTCTGGAATAATATATAAAATGACATTCATATTTATCAACTATTATGCATTAAGTATAACCCGCAGAAGTAGGAGCTTTGGGGGAATGTAGACATATCCAATTACATAAAAATTAGTAAAATATATTCAGTTGCATTAAACAGCATTTCGCAAAAGCGCATGGGCTAGACCCAGTGAGAATTAAGCACTGTGATACCCCATCACAAATTCATAAGATTTGTGAATTGATTTAATAAGAAGTCATATGGCTCTGTTGTAAGCCTATTGACAAATTTGGTCCAGAATGTTAGTGGCGGCTTGGCTTACACTAGCGGCTGTTGGAATAGCCTGGACATACGATAGGTCTCCATCTGTGGCTATTTGTAAAACTTCCTTCATGTCAACGACTTCGCCTACAGTTGCCACGAATATCTCAGCACCGCCATAATTCGGAGGGCGGGGTGTTTTCAGATCAGTGGCCATGCGCATGGTTTGAGAAGGATTAATATTACTCCCACCGTCGGTGGCTATAATAACCACGTTATCAACGGAAGGTCGATCTCCAGCGTCTCGGGTCAAGACTTGAGTACGCGCGAGACGAAGTGCTTCCGGTGTGTTAGTTTTCCCGCCTTGTCTCATACATGACAATGCCGTCAACATATCCTGTTTATCTGTGTATTCATCGAGGCGAAAGACGACTTGAACATCCGTGTTGAAATCGATGAAGGCCACTCTAACTTCCCGGCGCGTTTCTAATCCCATCACCACTAACCTAAAGAACTCCAAACCGATGTTACATACGTTCTCAATACTTCCTGATGAATCCAGGATCAGCACGAGGTCAGCAGACCGGCGGCACACTGTAAAACACAATCATTCATGAATCCATGATACATACAACTTTACCCGAGCGCGATCAGATAATAAGAATTAACTGGCATAGTCATTTAAACGAGTATTTCACCTTTGGACACACCCGCGATGCATCGCATTTGCGATTTCAAATAATAAAAACTTAAGGCCTTGTTGATGTTACAACTGCTTTCTTTTCCTAAAGGCCAATTGACCATTAGACGCGACGCTGTTGGCATAAAGCGATTTTAACTACCTTTTGAAAGGTTAGCTAATTCTGTATCCTCATGGATTTCAAAACGACTTTTGATTTCGCTGCCATGGCGCTCACAGAGGATGCTTATTGCATGGAGCGGCGGTTTATTGACAACATGATAGCAGGTAAATGAACGCAATACATTATGATATGCAGCACATTATGATGCAGACAGGGGTCGGTTTCACGGTGCCTATCTTCAAAAATCTTTAAAATTCTGTTTGTAAAAAAAACAACTTCATCAACCGATTTCCTACCATGTTTAGTAATGATATCGCAAAACTCGAGTCTAATCGAGTTTGACCTGGATATATGAAATAAACTTCGGTTTAAAAATGGATCAGGGAGATTGGTAAAATATGATAATTAATGTGTTGCGTGCATAACTCACGTCGCTCACAGCGGGGTCCGGTATAGAACCGCGTGCAGCCCGTACAGGTGAACGAATGATAGCCATCTACACAGGTGCCCCCGTTACGGCACCTGACACAATCATCTTCGTCTGCAGAACACACAATCAATCACGCAGTTAATCAATGGTTATTATTTGTATAATTTAAACAGAAATGATTGATATTATTAACATTTGTAGTTTGGTGGGATGTGTAGGAGTTGTGTAGGGAGATCGTGGAGCGTTCGGTCCCCGGTGTGGGGGGTGGGGGGGCACTTGGCCTTATTCTGGATAGGGGTGTGCCGCGGGACCTCGGAAACCCGTACCCGTCGTACAAAGTCAAAATGGCCAAAAGCATACCCCGTCGTACAAGGTATTATGTAAATGTATAACCCGTCGTACAGATTGGAGCTGAAAAACAAGTATGAGGCCCAAAAACCCGTCGTACAAGTCGAGAGGCCGAAAAAACATACCCCGTCGCTCGGCACATATATACTACCTCTATACACTTAAGTGCCCCCCCCCCCCCCCCCCGGGGTTCGGTCATTCCCAGGTTACTTACCGTTACAACTGGCGCTCACGGCCTGTGGGATCATGCTGCTCATCTGACTGGACGAGGTCACGTGTATAACATTCTCGCTTGTCGGGTTTGACGCGATATTAGTCATCTCATTGAGGTTAACACTTCTGCCAACGGACAAAGTCGTGATCCGAATGTCTCGGATCTTTAACTGGATTGCCGACTTCACACTCGCCGGCATTCTTTCAATGAACTCGCCGGCACTGTAGAGAATCAATTGGTCGCGTGCACCTTGCCTGTCTCCGCATCTGGCTGTGAAGAGCTCCTGGCGCGCGGTATTGAGAGCGTTACTGATGTTCGGGCTGTTGCCACAGTACTTCTGACCGAGGATGGCAATAGCTACATCCGTGAAGTCACTAAACTCGTTGAAGCAGAAGGCAACTCGAGCTGTGTCCGAAAACGTCACTAGTCCCACTCGGGTTTTTTGGTCCGATATCTGGTGTTGACTGATGATCTGTACTATCATATTCTTAATGTCATCGAACTTATTGTGGTGAATTCTCGAGGAGCAGTCGAGGACGACACCGAGGTCCATTGTACCTGAACATGCTGCAACCCAAGTAGAAAATCCAATACTATTGAAAGTCAAACTATTTCTGAACCACACATCCATTTCGACGCCTCGGCTATAACTGGTCTCTTCCGCTTCCGGGTGATTTTAAGAACCGAAGACGATGTCGTGACATTTGACGATGAGCCAAACTTTGCGTATGGTACAACAACAGAAGCCGATAGAACTTATCAACCATGGTCAAACTCAGAGATCTCTGCATCGACTTATGATCCCAAATAAAGAATGTATTCGCTTTACTCTCGGTGTGAGCGCCACTTGGGGGTGGGGGGGGGGGGGGGGGTGGTGGTGGAGAGGCGTAAAAGCTAAAGGAAGGCGGGTGCAGTATATGCAGTTAATTGTCTTAAAGAGACTTAGTCCGATGTCGGGCACTCAGGGATAATTCTGTTTGTACATTAATACGTTAATCGCTGACATAAATAATTCGGTTTTTTAATTTGTGCCGCAAATTTTACTTGATCGAAAATCATGCTGATAGATTTTTACATTATGACACGATACTGGAAATATTCATGATGTACAGTAGAAATTTAGTCGTATCGTTCCATCGATAACTGTGCCTCCCTAAAACCATGAACCACACGAATGTTAGCTGTAAATCATTACGCGCTCTATAACTACCTATCTATCGATGTGTATACTTCCGCTTAGGTTACAAAATGTAGATTCCATCAAACATTCACTTATTAAAGTTATAGGCATCATTGCGCAAAACATTAAACCGATAAGCAGGGTGCTTATTTCCGACAACATAAATGGCGACAGCCGAAGTTCGGATCTATTTTCTGAGTCCGCAGCGCCGCGTAGCAACTGAAAGTCTGAAAACTTTAAACTTTTGGTTTCCAATGTGCGGTTGCCAAGCAGCTAGCTAGGCAAAATTGTTACAAATATGGGGCTGACAAGTCTCTTTAAGCGGCCTTCAAATGAACCGGTACCATGCCGTGTTCAAGCGTCCATGCTAGGACGATGCCCATAGACTAGCGGAGGACATCGCTGATTAAGCCTGACAGATGGATTAAGCCATAACAATATTAGATCATGATAACAATTTAATTGCTTAGCCGTGGCTATGCTTGTTAGTATCTTCATCTAACACTGATAGAGACGGAATGGTGGAAGACTATTCAACGTTACACCAGCACCAAACATCGGAAAGAGCACTTGGTCTTTTGAACACTCTTAACTATAGATCCAATGACAACCTACATGATAGAATCGAGCATTGTTTCTCACCTCTGTCGCAGGTGCGGCCGGAATAATCGTCCATACAGATGCACTCGTAACCCCCAATGAGGTCCCGGCAGGAACCCCCGTTCTCGCATGGGTTTGGGTCACATTGGTCCACAACTGTTCACATGGAGAGCGGGTTGGTATCGATTTATCCGAGGCAAATACTGTCCATAGTTGACATCGTTTATAGGAAAGAGAAGGAGAACTACATACCATTACACATGGCATCACATACGTCGCCTGTTTTGGTCATCAGATCACCGAACGAGTCCACCTTAAAGATATTGCTGTCACGTGACGCCATTGGGCGTATCTCCATGTCCCGCCTCGTCCCCCTGGTGACAGCCACCACCAGCGTCTCAATGCCGGCCAGTCGGTTTCTCTCAGACTCCCTCCATGTTTCGTTATAGTCATTCAACCCACCGTCGGTTACGATGATGTGAACATGAGGACGGTCTTCTCGGCCTCCTGGTGAATAAACACGGCCATATAGTATATTTGCAGGGCACTGATTCAGCGAATACCAGCATTTTCATCTACATGACACGAATTCAGTATATTTGCAATTATCGCACAGAATCGGAATCTTGTTAGCTGTAACGGCCATACTTGGTTGAGATTCGATTGGTAACAAATTTAAAAAGTCGATTTCCGGTGTCCGCACGTAGTTTGTTTCACATACCGTTGACGGTTGAGAACATTGTGCGGACGTACGCTATAGCCGAAGCGGTTCCAGTGGTCTCTCCAAGATACTCTGACAGCGTCATAGCGTCCAATATGTCGGGCAAGTTATCCAGTTCATTCAGGTGGAATATGCGCTAAACACAAGGATTGCATAATCTTTGACGTGGGCGAGGTGATAGACTCATTATTCAACTTGTTGGAGAATATTTTTTTTAAGTTTCCATTTCAATGTTTGCTGTGGTTGGGGGAGGTTGCCCTTTTTCATGACGTTTATCACAATTGTCCATAAGTTTATCGGGCGATGAGACTTCAGCAAAGAGCTTATAGCTACGCTAATAGAGTTCCCTCCGACTAGCCGTGCGGTGATCGTAAAAATGAGTGAAACACACGCCCGTCAGCAGATGACGCTACCATTAAATCAACACTTGTACTGTTGATCCAATGTCTTCGGGCTCGACGCCTGTAAAAGTCTTCCGATTAGTCGAGGCGACCTCGCCCCGACGAAATCAGATGATTTCATGTGGATTAAATAGACGCCATCACAAAGCACCAACTCTGATCACAGGGCATTTAATTAAAAATCATCAAAATGGATTGTGACCGATTCCCTACTACTTTTGGAAATGATATCCGTAAAATCGAGTGTAATCTGTGACTTAAGTTTTGACGGGACGTGAATTTTAACAAAACATGGCGTGTGGCAGTCTCTACAAGTCACTTGAAGCTTTGGCGATCATACCCAAACAACAATTGAACTGCGCATGCGTAGCAATTTGACCCGGGCTCTTTTCATTTGCATATTTTGGTAAACAATATTTGGAGGTTGTTTTCAAAGCGCCGATATCAATAAATTATCGACGATTTGGTGTTCCTAATACTAAAAATATATTACGATCGTCATTTTGGTAACTAGACAATAAATGAAAACAAAGCTTTTCATTTGTTCCATTGTAAGGGGAGGTAAGTATTATGTTCAATTGCACACCGACATGAAGTGGTAATATAGTACCAATACGTTTGTTTTAATTTGAGCCATTAAGGTCTATGTCGTACATCACTATGACATATTTATGAAAAGACAATAAAACACTTAAACTGCCGCGTCAAAGCTTACAAACATATGTTTTTTTGGTGTTGTTCCATTGTTTAATAATGCTGACATGCAGGTGCAGACTATGCAAGCAGTTAACTCACATGGTAGTTGTCGCTGAACGTGAGCAGACCAACCTTCCCTCCCTCCATGCCATTACCAAGAGGAAGACACTGGGCCACGGACTTGACAAAGTCAACCATTTGTACGAACCGTTCTCTGTGTATGCTGCCAGAAGCATCCAACGAAAAGATTACGTCACCTGGTTTTCTGCAGGCTAGTCACAAAAGCATACACAGGTGCAATCAGTAGTTAATCGTTGTAGGCAAATTCGCACTGATAATTATTATCATGTGAATACGCGTCGAGCTTTTGGATAAGTAGAGCCTGATGAACCATCGAAAAGCTGTAAGAACAGTTAACCATATTTTCATCAAGGCAATGATTCCACGTTCACCCACCGTAGGTACAGTTGGGACCACCATAGGGTACGGGGCATTGGCATAAATAGAAATCTGTCTTGTCCAAACAATTGCCGCCATTCCTACAAACGTTATCCTTGCAGTCGTCTTCATCTGAGAAACCAGAGTCGAGATCCGATATATTTCAAAAAGTGGTTGCATTGTATAAGATTTTGATACAAAAAGCGAATACTACTAAAAGCTAATTTGATAGAGTGATGATGACCTTGTTATAATGACAAGAAGAAATGCTCATACCGTTACAAGCAATGGATTTAAGGCGTCCCACTAGCGTTGGTAAAGCATCAAAGTTAATCAGATTAAGGACGTGCTTATCATAAGGATGACTGGTGATTGCCTTCATCTCAAAGCTGTCCACCCAGGAACCCACACCCACCGCAAATATCTCCATGACCGGACGGGCTTTCCTGGCCGCCCTAAAATACAGGTGATTGGCTAATCAATAACGAGTTAATAGTAAGTAGATGTATAATCGACGAGGTAAGAAGTCCACCATGAGAATAGTGCTTGGGGGTCCGATGATGACTTTGTGACTAACATAATTGTGATGCTCTTGTTGTTGGAGCCTCCGTCGGTGATGATGACGGCGAAGTTTGGTACACTTCGGCGGTCGACAGAGCTGCTAAATACTTGCTGGGCGCACAGCTCGATTGCGGATGACGTGTTGGTGACGCCAGACAAGTAGGGCATAGTTCTCATCTTGTTTCTGTCAGTGAACAGATAGGTTGATGAACTCAACTAATGACAGTAGCAGCGTATCATTACTCTTGCATACGACGTAGTCATACAGTATTAATATAATGATATTAGTGATAATATCGTCGTCGTCGTCACGACGTGTAACCGATACGTCGTCGTACCAGAGTTTTAATGCATGACCTCCACTGACCTGCACGCTGTCTCGTCACCAAGCTGACAATACAAATAAGCGCTGCCAGAGAAGTACACCACAGCCACGCGGGTGCGCCCATTTGCCATCTTGCCGAGGAAGTCGTCGACGAACTGCTTAACGCTATCGTAGTTATCCTGACCAATAGAACCAGACGAATCGACGATGACGCACACATCAGCTTCGGACCGGCAACCTTTTGATAGCAGGGACAAGATGAGAGAGATGGGGTTTATGTGAAGAGACTAATAATCACTGGAGCCAAAACGGAGAAAATTGTAGTGAAAAAATGCTAGCATTGAAAGAGGTAGTCCACGAGGGTGCTTGGTAAGAGGCGGTGGTAGGCTATGTAAACAGGGGTGATTGAGAGCCTATGGTGGTCAGGTCGACAGGGGTAATAGAAGTAGATTGGTCAGGTACACAGGGATGATAGATGTGGATGGTGGTCACCTAGACAGGGATGATAGAGGTTGATGGTGGTCACCTAGACAGGGATGATAGAGGTTGATGGTGGTCACCTAGACAGGGATGATAGAGGTGGATGGTGGTCACCTAGACAGGGATGATAGAGGTGGATGGTGGTCAGGTAGACAGGGATGATAGAGGTTGATGGTGGTCAGGTAGACAGGGATGATAGAGGTTGATGGTGGTCAGGTAGACAGGGGCATTGGAGGTGGATGGTGGTCAGGTAGACAGGGATGATAGAGGTGGATGGTGGTCACCTAGACAGGGATGATAGAGGTGGATGGTGGTCACCTAGACAGGGATGATAGAGGTGGATGGTGATCACCTAGAAAGGGGCATTAGAGGTGGATGGTGGTCAGGTAGACAGGGATGATAGAGGTTGATGGTGGTCACCTAGACAGGGATGATAGCGGTGGATGGTGGTCACCTAGACAGGGGCATTAGAGGTGGATGGTGGTCAGGTAGACAGGGATGATAGAGGTTGATGGTGGTCAGGTAGACAGGGATGATAGAGGTGGATGGTGGTCACCTAGACAGGGATGATAGAGGTTGATGGTGGTCAGGTAGACAGGGATGATAGAGGTGGATGGTGGTCAGGTAGACAGGGGCATTAAAGGTGGATGGTGGTCAGGTAGACAGGGATGATAGAGGTTGATGGTGGTCACCTAGACAGGGATGATAGAGGTGGATGGTGGTCAGGTGGACAGGGGCATTAGAGGTGGATGGTGGTCAGGTAGACAGGGATGATAGAGGTTGATGGTGGTCAGGAAGACAGGGATGATAGATGTGGATTATGGTCAGGTAGACAGGGGTAATAGAGGTAGATGGTAGTCGATGGACAGGAATGATAGAGAAGAATGGTAATCAGGTAGACAGGGATGATAGATGTGGATGGTGGTGAGGTACACAGGTTTGATAGATGTGGATGGTAGTCAGGTAGTCAGGTAAACAGGGATGACTGGAGTGGATTGTGGTCAGGTAGACAGGAGTGATTGAAAGCCGGTGTGATAACAGTTGGATGTATCCTTAAGTTTGCGTTAAATATTGACCTACAAACCTGCTTTACAAATTTGCTGCGAGATTTCTGACACCTTGTTAATGAGTTCGCTGTAATGGGGAATAACGAAGTAATTTCTATTTTCCTGCTTCGGGTCAGACGACAGGTCACGGAGAAGTCCCTTGTCGACATCATCCGTGATTCCGGCGACGTACACATCCACAAACTGCTCATGCAGTAGTTCAGCCTCGCGAATGGCTTGAGTACGCGCTGTCCCGATAGGCTGGGTAGCGTTCCCGACCGTGAGGAGAAATAAGACATTGTTAGCCTCGTTGCGGTGACGACCCGAACCAAAGCATTCCATTCTGGCGGCCTCCAGTCCAGCCGCCGTGAATCTCCGACCTCCGGGGTAAGACATCCTCTGAATACATGACTTCGCTTGGGCTTGATTACCACTACAGCTGGAGGAGTAATCGCCATAACAATTATCAGCACACTGTGCCTCACTTTGAAGGAGCCCTATCTTGGTTATATCAAATAATCTTCCTATATTACATTGGGCTTTAAAGTCAGCAATATAATTCAATTTATAATTGTTATTATTATTATTATTGAAAAGTTTTCATAGGGGCAGAAATGGCGATAAATGGAGGATAATTAGATGGCACGTTTACACCAGGCATTGATATCCCGCTGGGTGTACTCACTGAGTCAGGTTGAACACTACATTAGCCTCGTTTGAGAATACCAATGCTCCCACGTTGACTTCTTCAGGCGACACGTCGAAGCTATCGATGAGTCCATGCAGGAACAGTTGCATATTCTCCCAGTTGTCGCATCCTGATGATGGGGCGTTCTCCCCACAAATCGTCCCCGACCCGTCGATAAGAAAGCAGATATCAAGCGGTGTTGTCGTACAATCTGTCACAAGCAACATATGTCTCTCAGCGTGATGGAACGCGCAGATTGTAAACGCAAAGAATAGCAATCGCCAATGAGCGTAGTTTCACAATAATAACTAGTTACAGAAGTGTCATTCTTGAGATCATTAAAACACAACCTCAGACATATCCATATGGCATATGAATGTACACAGACAACGTCATATGAAATAGTAATATAAGGGCTTCAAAATGTGACGTCACATCGTTGATGACAATCATCACTGGCTCTTAGACGCATTTTCTTTGAAATATTCTAGTCATGTTTCGGAGGACCACGAATAGGAAAAATACCAAATTTATATGGTTATTTGAGATAAACTAGGGTTACATCACTTAGATGCTTTTATTAAGACAAAATACAAGGCGTCAAAAGACTTTATGTGGTATAGCAGTGTCACAGGACCCACTGTGGTTGGAGCAAGTCTGGCTGTTTACGCACCTTTTTGCGTTCGTTACGTGGGATCGGATTATCACGACATCACTTTGTAGCCCTATAATTGCCACTCTGAGATCTAATTGAAATATGCACTGTCCTAATTAAATCAGATAGGAAAATACAATGGCACCATTCGATCAGATAGAAATATACACTTCCATTTTTAGATTTGATAAGAAAATACACCGCCACCCTTAAATCAGGTAGAAAAATACCCTGCCACCTTTACATCAGTTAGGAATATACACTGCCAACCTTCAGGTAGAAAAATACCCTGCCACCTCTGTTTCTGGTAGGAATAAATGCTACCAACCTTCGATCATATATCAGACGGGAATATACACAACTACCTGATATCAAATTGGAATAATACGTAGCCAGCAGGATAACAGATAGACAAATACACAACCACTTTTATGAAGCATGTATACAAAGCAACCTTTAAATCGACGATCCTACACAATTATGTTTCAAGGAACGTGGTGAGAATGACTTGCAAATACGCTGTTTATGGAGAAATATATATCATTTCAGCGCCCAAAGCACGCTCACGCTCTATACCGGCACCTCTTCAAAGGTTGACATTGACGCTATGACGGGATGTCGCGATCTCCTTGCGCATCGGCTTCTGTCTGCCATGGAGAGTGGGGATGTCGTTCAGACATTATGCTTGCACCGGAGGAAAGGGAAGTGCTCAGCTAATGCATAAGCAAATCCCAATCGCTTGCGTCAGCGTCACTGCTTTGATGTCTACCATCCCTTTGAAGGGTTTCAAGATTTTTTCACGAAGCCTCTAGGCATTGTAATTAATGAATTTTAATGCGTGTGTAATCCAATAAGTAGTTTATCCGGGTTTTAAAAAAAATATTTTATGGTTATATGCTAAAGATATCGGCCGAACTGAAGGTCATTTTTTTAGTAGTTCGCCTATGTTTATTTACATTCCATTTGGTCGTACGCCAAATGGAAAAGTATAAAAGGACCTCAAAATCTGAGGATAGTCGGTTAGTTCCTGAGATAGAAAATAAGAAGTACAGAAGCGACTCGCGGACGACTGTTCACAGCTGACCGCCGTTACCGTCCTCTACGCCTGCCGGGAAGCAGCCGTCAAGCGGGACCTGTGTAAAGGTAGTCGTTAGGAGGTCGGCTTTTTTTTGTTTATTAATAATTCTAAACAAACTGCATTTTACTTAAAAGTGCTATTCTTCTCTCAACTCCGCTAAGAAAGCCGGGGAATACCATTGCCCCGCCATACTCGAATATTATGTCTTGGTAAAGTCTGCTGGTAAAGTCTCCAAAAAGAAGGCCAAACTTGACACTCTGTTGCACGTAGAATAGTACGAGACTTATACGTTTAAAGCCTCGGAAAGGGATTCGATTTTTAACTACACCACATTAAAGAATACATCTGTGCTAAACAGATGCTTTAGTCTTGAAACAATACATTCTCTCAACAGATCTATGCAATTAACATGTATAGCGGTCATGACTCTCTGCCGGCTATGATGTCTATCTATGAGCCAATCAAGAATGACACGTTTTACCTGTTGGAACTTTCGGCGGCGGTTGCGTGAAGCATGTGTCTGGAGCACGATCTGCCAATTCATCAAAATCAGTCACCTTCAAGTGATTTTGGTCATTGTCAGAAAAGAGTCGCAGTAGTTTACTGTCGACCTGATCTCCCACGGCGACAGTGACAACCTCTATTTTCGCGCTGCCTGTGTATCCGCGTATCTTCAAAGCTTCACCCCGCACCAATCTCGTGGCCGTTTCCGTGTCCTGGGGCACGTTAGGGTGTCCATCCGAAATGAGGAATATGACATTGGCTCGACTGTCGCTTGTCCTACTGAAGATCTTCTGCACTTCTTGCAAAGCGCCGTACATGTCGGTCCTCCCGCCAGGGTACCTCCCCAGAGTGACATTGCGATTGCTATGAAATAACAATGACCTTGACTTTTCAAAAAGGTCATATACAGCTGAAGAGGGAGATTGATATATATTCATCATGATTTTTGTGAACATTGACGACTACCCTTACTTTGTCAGGTTATGGATGACTTTTGCCTGTGAACCGAAGGTGATGACACAGACGTGACTTCCGTTTTGGCTGATGCTGTAGGTCTCTAAAACGGCACGTGTGTAGTTCTTCACACTCTCCCAATTATCACATGTATCCACGTTTTTGTTACCACAGATTGACCCCGAGCCATCAACCAGTAAACAGAGATTAACGCTGCCGCATCTATCTGCAAAATGCAATGACATCTAAACATATAAACATTCAGTATTTTTTATCCAAATGTACCATCAGTTGTGAGTTGTACTTGACGGGCGTACCGGCCTGAGCCATGGCTGTGTTAAGGCCGCAGAGCAGCAAGACGACCGCTATAGGGAGGTAATGCGCGTACATTTCGGCACTTCTACGCTTCCTTCTCTGGAAGCAGGACATATGCTCAGTTTAAGTATGCGCTGATGAGATCAATCGAATCAACCTAGACGGCAATAGCTCATGGCTCTATATTGTCTATTTTCAGCTGATATTGAGCTCAAGTGATGTTACCCCCACACAAAGCAATATATACGCCACAAAATGATATATTGATATGATAAATATTAACTAGTCTCTCGGGGTTATCTGGGTATGGGTGGAGCAACAAATCGGCCGCAGCCAACCGTCCCATGACAACCCGACGTTATGACATGCTGGCATGTTACCTGTGAATATCTTTTGTGCGGAAAAGTAAAATTATAGGTCATCCGTCAAGCGCCGTACGCAGCAACGCGCGTTTTTATCTGTGTATAGAGAAAAAGAAAGGCGACACTTATAGACCGAGTCCTGTGCCACACAGATTCTATAGAACCGGTTTCATACTATATGATTGATAGGTGTCTCGTGATAACTGAAAAACTTTTGTAAACCAAATTAATATAATTCGAAACTTTGATATATGCAAGATGATATCCTCTATACGAGGTTGTTAACGCCCATGTCATGATCGACCTTGAAGGAGGAAGTCGCTGTGATTAGTATTATGTTACAAATCTTTAAGCTGAGAGAATCTTGTCAAAATCTTTGCTAATATGTGGTATTGCATCAAATGATGCTTATAGAGACTTCCATTTTATCGACCTTACCTCACCAGATATATTGCAAGACATCTAATTTATGCGTCCAATCGTAACGAATGATAATTGACGCTTATCCGTCTAATGTTGAAAGGTTGAAATGATTAGAGAGAAGGAAAACTTGATATAAGTGCTGGGACGGTGCGTCACCAGCCCTCATGCCATATTGCACACTAACTAAAAACCCATGCAAGCTTTATATACAGTCCATTTATTATAACTTACATGCGTGACCATGGTAGGTCAGGTTTTGGAACCCCGAGTAAAAACCCCTCAGCGCACGACTTGGCGCGGTCGAGTCGCGAAACCAGACGACACGCGACATGTCGCCACGGTTGGGTACCGCCGCTTATAATCCAGCAATCAAACTTGTTTCGAGGGTAAAGGGGTGGATATTTAGTGATTGATTTTTAAATTCTGGAAATGAATATGCACTATAATGAAAATCAAAATGGTTCGAGAAGAATACTAGTTTACAATTACTGTTATGATCGATTCGCGGGAAATGACCAAGGGGATTCCCCGCAAAACATTTCCCCGAACCCTGGATATGGTACGCCACAAGAATGCGTCAGTTTGGTGGACGGCCAAGTAAAATAATAGATTTTTCTTTACGGCTCTCGAGGTATCAATACGAAAGCATGGCAGACTATTACGCACGTCGTCGATCGGGGGTGCCTACGTGCTTGGCAGGTTGGGGTGAGTGAGGAAGGGGGTGAGGGTTTATAGTCATTGAGTAGGCGTTCAGTGGAATTTGTTGCGAATTGGAGTGTATGGCTGGGGTGTGGTTCTACAGTAAGGTGAAAGCAACTCGCCAGTTATGAGCATAGTAATTTATAGTTTGAGATAATGGTCGAAAATGTCTTCATCCTCCGCAGCGTATAAGATATATGCGATTGCAGATTCAATTTCATGAAAGCAGATTTGAAATGTAATTCGCTTGAAAATTCATAAATAATCGCCACTAATTGTACAATGCTACCTAGTCATTCTTTGTGATGCATTCAACACCTACACCAGCACTCAGATGAACTAATTGAATATAAAATACACTCACGTTACCGTTGTACACAAACCAGTTTTGCGGAATCCAACTCAGATGTGACGATGCCAGAGTGAAATTCTCCTTGTCCTCTGCAGTTATGTGTGTTTTCGGCACTCAGCTAGCATAAGCGTTCCGAATCACGATCCATTATAAAATGATTCACCCACCCAAACAACACACCTCTAAATACACGTCCACACACTTTCTGTGGAAGGGTATGTCATAAGCTTCAACGCTAGATGAGTTTTGTATAACACGTCACGTGACTTAAAGAAACTGTCATACCTTAGAATCATAGTCCTAAGAAGGGCGACAAGAGATGAATGATTTACATTTATCGCGTAACCACATATGTAAAATTACACTGAATAGATACACATCCGTCTCATTCGTCAAATGTCGTTGCTGGCGTCAATTTTTTCAAGCTATTACGTTGTTATTTTCTCAACGCTTGAACGGAGAATACCAATTGGCGCGATCTGGTCAGAATGTGCTAGCAGTGCATGTAAAGGGACATCTTTTACAGGAAATTGACGAATGCCGGGGGTGTAACTCGTAATAAATTAAACATTAAATGAGAACATCATTGTTCAACAGGTAGTAACTATTTGAGGAATGTTTCGGTTTCGTCGATTTGTGATGACTGTCGGTGGGACAAGCCCCCGGGGGGGGGCACTTGGCCTTATTCTGGATAGGGGTGTGCCGCGGGACCTCGAAAACCCGTACCCGTCGTACAAGGTCAAAATGGCCAAAAGCATACCCCGTCGTACAAGGTATTATGCGAATGTATAACCCCTCGTACAGATTGAAGCTCAAAAACATACCCCGTCGTACAAGTATGAGGCCAAAAAACCCGTCGTACAAGTCAAGAGGCCGAAAAAACATACCCCGTCGCGCGGCACATATGTACTACCTCTATACCATTAAGTGCCCCCCCCGGGGACAAGCCACACCCTTCGCAATCTAGGATTACTAATGTGTTATTCAAACGAGCGTATTTAGACGAAGTAGTTGGTGCCTTGAGTAGCATTGGAAGCACATTATCATAGAGCTGCAACGATATATAGCTTAGAGTAGTGCTGTCACAATAACTGACAACCAACATCAGACTAACTGAGTGCCTTGAACTACAGACAATTACCATGCAATTACAAACACACAATAGCAACATAAGTGACAACACATAATAGCCTCAGCAGTGATATCGTGATATACCACATATCGCAATCGATCCCACACACATCAATGACAACACGAATAGCTAATCATTGCTATATCATTGACATATCCGTATCATTGTAAACACACAATAGCAATATCATTGACAACACACAGTAGCCATATCATTGACAACACACATTCAACATGTCATTGACAACAAGCAATAGCCCTATCATTGACAACCCCTATAGTAATAGCCGTAAGAGCAAACATGCCATCCCACTATACCATATCCGTCCCACTACAAAATACCATCATTGTAATCCCACACAAATAGCAATATCACACCATCCCACTATACCATATCATCCGTCCCTTTACAACATACACCCACACACACCCTAACACACCATCCCACTATACCATATTCCGTCCAGTTACAACATACCACCCAATACCCTAACACACAATCCCCATATCATACCACACCCTAACACACCATCCCATATACCATATCCTCCGTCCCACTACAACATACCACCCAACTTACACACACACCACCCAACATATCCTCCGTCCCACTACAACATACCACACCATCCCACTATACTATACATCCCTCCGTCCCACTACAACTACACCCACTACCCAACACACACCCACTATACCATATCCTCCGTCCAGCTACAACATACCACCCAACACCCTAACACACCATCCCACTATACCATATCCTCCGTCCAGCTACAACATACCACCCAACTTAACCCTAACACACCATCCCACTATACCATATCCTCCGTCCAGCTACAACATACCACCCAACTTAACCCTAACACACACATCCCACTATACCATATCCTCCATCCCACTACAACATACCACCCAACTACACCCTAACACACCATACCACCATCCCACTATACCATATCCTCCATCCCACTACAACATACCACCCAACTACACCCTAACACACCAATCCCACTATACCATATCCTCCATCTACACACACCACCCCACTACCCTACACTATACCATAGCCTCCTCCGTCCACTACAACATACCACCCAACTACACCCTAACACACCATCCCACTATACCATAGCCTCCGTCCAGCTACAACATACCACAACATACCCACACCAACTATACAGCCCCTAACACCACCATACACCCACTATCCCACTATACCATCCTCCGTCCAGCTACAACATACCACCCAACTTAACCCTAACACACCATCCCACTATACCATATCCTCCATCCAGCTACAACATACCACCCAACTACACCCTAACACACCATCCCACATCCCACTATACCATAGCCTCCATCCAGCTACAACATACCACCCAACTAACCCTACACCCTAACACACCATCCTCCCACTATACCATAGCCTCCGTCCAACTACAACATACCACCCAACTACTACCTAACACCCTAACACACACCATACCCCACTATACCATATACCCCTCCCCGTCCAGCTACAACATACCACCCAACTTAACCCTAACACACCATCCCACTATACCATACCATACCACCCAACTACACCCTAACACACCTCCATCCAGCTACAACATACCACCCAACTACACCCTAACCCTAACACCATCCCACTATACCATATCCTCCATCCAGCCGTCCCACTACAACGTACCATCCCCAACTCCTAACCCTACAACACACCATAACCCCACTATACCATATCCTCCGTCCAGCTACAACATACCACCCAACTACACCCTAACACACCATCCCACTATACCATATCCTCCGTCCAGTTACAACATACCACCCAACTTAACCCTAACACACACCATCCCACTATACCATATCCTCCGTCCACTACAACATACCACCCAACTACACCCTAACACACCATCCCACTATACCATAGCCTCCGTCCCACTACAACATACCACCCAACTTAACCCTAACACACCATCCCACTATACCATAGCCTCCGTCCAGCTACAACATACCACCCAACTACACCCTAACACACCATCCCACTACACCATATCCTCCATCCCACTACAACATACCACCCACTATACCTCAACACACCATCCCAATACACCATCTTATCCAAAAACACCATGTCATACCACTACACCATACCACTCCACAACAACATACCACTGCACTTCACCATACCAGCTCACTATAACATATCATACCACGACACCACTTCAACCCACAACACCGTAACACCTCACGTACTCCATGTCATTGACTTAACCTTGTGGCGACCCAGTTCACTTAAAAAACTCATAGATTCCTAGTATTGGGCAGCTCTGTCATCATCGTTCATATTTTTGTTGAGCCTTTATGGGATTGTGGTTATATAGTTGTGCGTAAACAGATGGGCGCGAAGTTGTTTTTCAAGCCGCATTTTCCCACATTGGTTTCCTCTTTTTGACAACGAGCAATAGCCATAGCATTGACAACACACAATAGACATATCATTGACAACATTTAATAGATATATCATTGATAACACACAATAGCCATAGTATAGACAACACACAATAGAGATATCATTGACAACTCACAATAGACATATCATTGACAACTCACAATAGCCATATCATTGACAACACACAATAGACATATCATTGACAACTCACAATAGACATATCATTGACAACACACAATAGACATATCATTGACAACTCACAATAGACATATCATTGACAACACACAATAGACATATCATTGACAACTCACAATAGACATATCATTGACAACACACAATAGCCATATCATTGACAACTCACAATAGACATATCATTGACAACACACAATAGCCATATCATTGACAACACACAATAGCCATAGCATTGACAACACACAATAGCCATATCATTGACAACTCACAATAGACATATCACTGACAACACACAATAGACATATCATTGACAACTCACAATAGACATATACACAATAGCCATATCATTGACAACACACAATAGACATATCATTGACAACACACAATAGACATATCATTGACAACACACAATAGACATATCATTGACAACTCACAATAGACAGATCATTGACAACACACAATAGACATATCATTGACAACACACAATAGACAATATTGACAACACACAATAGATATATCATTGACAACTCACAATAGACATATCATTGACAACACACAATAGACATATCAATGACAACACATGATAGCCTAACCAGTGACATCGTAATATAGCCACACCATTGACAACACGCAAGAGCAATATCACCCCACCACACATATCACCCCACTACCCCCTATCACACCACTGCACCATACCACTAGTCTGCATCCCAGACTCCAGGGGTTCCGCTACGCATCTCGCCCTAGAGTCTACGACAAGACAAGGTCTAAAACTGATGCGTCCGAATATTCTTCGTGACAGCTCCTACTTGACCAATCAACGCAAGGGTCATGACCCGGATTGACCTTCGTTGTGCGAGTCCAACTCATTGAACTGATTTGTGATACGCACACTCGGTTTTCTGCGACGTCATCTGTATTGTTGTGGTCTGCGTCCAATGAGAACACACGTAATGTCCTATAGAATTTTTGGGCCTCTCACAAGTTCAAATTGGCGCCACAACAAGCGCTGAAATTACTTAGCTGCATGATAGTATGTTTACGTACTACAGTCAGTAAAAAAAACCAGTGCGTGATTAAGGGTACCGCTCAGCGTAAACAACAAATCGGGGTGTTGCAGAATCCGTGCCCGGCTCATAAAAATCACTCGTCCGGTTGGATAAGTTGACTAGGCAAGTCACTTGTCCGACAGGACAATTCACTTGTCCCGGCAAGTGGACAACCATTGGTGTCGAACCCTGACCTATTCCAAGCATTGCATCGAGAGCTGTAGCTAACAACGAATAGCAAAATGTTTCTACAACACCATTTCACGCCACTATACCATACCAACCAACTGTACCATATCATCCCACTACAACATAACATAACATATAGTGCATTTGTATAGCGCCTGTTTCCAGGAAATGATCCTGCCCAAAAACGCTTAAGCAGGCAGTTGGTTATTATAGCACTGAATAAAAAGTAATGTCTGGAGGTTTCATTAAAATATATCAAGCGCATTCGACGGACGAACGGCGATAGGAAGTGTGTTACACAAAGGTGGGCGGCCGTATTTTGGGCGTGTTGCATTGTTGCGATACGGTACGAATGGCCCACTACACCACATTAACACACAACACAGTAGCACTTCACGTACACCCTGTCATTTCCAATGCCCAGGTGGCGACACAGTAAACCGTTTAATCTTTGTTTGAGCCCTTATGGTATTGGTATATTGGTATGTAGTTGCACGTAAACGCACGGGGCGAAGATGTTTTCCAAACAGCACATTCCGTTACTGTACTATTTACCGAACTTAGAGTAACTTTTTCTTTTGTGTTGCTTCGCGCATGACCGACTTCAATTTACTGATATATAAGCAATAATTTTTATACATATATATATTTAAGTTCTGGAAATTTGCCCTTTAGTTTTTAATCTCCTTTTCCTCTGTCTGTCTTCTTCAATCGCTTGTCTCTCCGCCTGTCCTCTCTGTTTCCTCTGTCTGTCGTCTTCAATCGCTTGTCTCTCCGCCTGTCCTCTCTGTTTCCTCTGTCTGTCGTCTTCAATCGCTTGTCTCTCCGCCTGTCCTCTCTGTTTCCTCTGTCTGTCGTCTTCAATCGCTTGTCTCTCCGCCTGTCCTCTCTTTTTCCTCTCTGTCTTCTTCAATCGCTTGTCTCTCCGCCTGTCCTCTCTGTTTCCTTTGTCTGTCTTCTTCAATCGCTTGTCACTCCGCCTGTCCTCTCTGTTTCCTCTGTCTGTCGTCTTCAATCGCTTGTCTCTCCGCCTGTCCTCTCTGTTTCCTCTCTGTCTTCTTCAATCGCTTGTCACTCCGCCTGTCCTCTCTGTTTCCTCTGTCTGTCGTCTTCAATCGCTTGTCTCTCCGCCTGTCCTCTCTTTTTCCTCTCTGTCTTCTTCAATCGCTTGTCTCTCCGCCTGTCCTCGTCGTTGACGAATCCAGACACGACTAACTGCACATCATCTCTCGTATAATTGGTGTTTGACACAATTCTTTCGTTAGAAAATCAGATCTCCGCTTAAACATTCTCTGCTGAGAAGTCACGAATGTGAATAATCCCCAGTGGCTGAGCCCACAGGCACTCGAGTCATATATATCAGAAGCCAGAGATGAGGGGCGTTTTATAACTCGAGTGCCTATGGCTGGCCTAATGAACCTGAAATTTATACCCATGATCAGATAAATTTTTTTAACCAATACCCGGTATTGATGGCCGCTAATTGGACGGACGTTACACTCGCAACCTTCCACCAACCTCCACAGAGACCTCCACATTGCAACTTCATCCACTCCAGCTGACAGCAGAGGATTTTCGGTGACAAATAATCTTAACCGACTCATCGATGCCTATTACATCTGCTTGAAGCCTCGATAGAGAACTGATTTGTATCTGATTGCCTGGTCAACTCAATAGAGATATGACTTTTCAGCGTTATAGAGCCAATCAGGGAGGCCTACATGGAAGCTAGGTGATAACTCTCTCGCGATATCTCGCTGCCAAACGGGATCTGAGTGCCTCCCTGGGGACCGTGTTTACCGCTGGGGTATTCCGCTGGAAACGAATGGATAACCAGGATTTACAGACCGAGGTGTCTTGCCCCGCCCGAAGCGGCTCCAATGCAATGCATCTGATATCTGGAGAGATAATCTCGGGCTGATTGATATCGAGCTTTGTTATCGGTTGCGTTTGATTCTATTGCGCTTGCTCAATCACTATTTGTGTCAGTCGATTCCTCTCCCCTCTGTATTAGAGCGCCTCAGTCGGAATCGATGAACATGATTCATTTACTTATTCATATGCTTTGAATCATCCAAATCACTTATTGGGCCAGAGCCACATTATCGCTACATCATATATTACGGTCATTATGAAGTTGCTTCGTACCCCTTATACATTCATTAATTGGGTGGTTTCTGTCTCTCTTCTCTCTCTCACTCTCCCTTTTTCTTTCTCTCTTTCTCTCTCTCACTCTCCCTTTCTCTCTCTCTCTCTCTCTCTCTCTTCTCTTCTCTTCTCTCTCTCTCTTCTCTTTTTATTCATATGCTTTGAATCATCCAGTAATTGTTTAAATAGTACATGGTATATGAGTCGCTGGAGAGTGTAGAGTACTTACGCCGTGTGTGGGTGACGGGGCAGCCCCCAGGCAGCTCCATTGTGCAATCTCTCCGCCTCATTACACAAGCAATTCAGTTTGGATTCAAAAAGGATCATTCTACAACATTATGCACTGCTGTATGTAAAGAAATGATAAGCTATTACAAACAAAGAAATAGCAATGTTAATAGCTGCATATTGGACGCCAGCAAAACGTTCCATATATGTTGCATCGTTGGGAAATATTTCAACTGCTATTACATCGTGTTGTGCCTCCGCTTCTTCAAGATAATTACACCACATCCGTTGAATGGGATGCTAATGTATCGAAAAATGCCACGAATCTAACGTCCAGCAAGGTGGCGTCATATTACCAATATTACTCACAGTATCCATTGATGAGGTTGAAAAAGTCCTGCCTTGGTTGTCATATGGGCCAAGATTATGTTGGTGTTCTTGCCTATGCCGATGATATTACACTTAATGGTACAAGTCTCATTGCAATGAATGGTACGTTGAACTACTTTCCGATGAACATTATGTAACGTTTTAAATCCATTAAACATTAATGTATTAAATATGGTGAGGCATTCAATGAACTTGTTAATGTGGTATTGTACGGTTCACATATTAAGTGGGTGAACAATATTAACCACAGGGAACAATATTGATATAAAAATGGTCGATTATTGTGATGCTGTGTATCCATATGCTCAATGTTTAATGCATCATTCAACAATATATGTTTGGCAAACTGAAAAAAGAAGCACCTTATGTAAACTATTTCGTTCCTATTGTTGTAGTTTTGATGGTTCTCAGTTATGGACAATTAATTCAGATGGATTTAAGAAAATATGTGCTCAATGTAATAAGGCTATTATAGGAGATTACTCGATTTCTCGTTTTGTACGTACACTTGGATATTGGGACCGTTAATTTATCAGCTTCACATTAGCATTGTGTTGTCAATAAAAACGTTAAAAATGATTGTCCATATGCGTATGAATGCAGTGCTACGGTGCATCGAGAAATATTCTTGTAATAATGCCCTATCACCGCCAGGAATGCAACGGCAAAGAACGCGATTCGTGATTCGTTTGAATTACACCAACAGCGACACAATACAATTTTACAACAACAGATATGAAGGATGATGACACAAAACAATAATTCAACGTCAGTAGGAATCTGTCCGAGCTCATGTGGTGGTCATTGGATGTAGATATGGAGGCAGTCAGCTAATAATACAGCCCTGGTTTGATTAGTGTGAGTCAGTGCGGGGCTCTGTAGTGCGGTACCACACAAAATTTGTGTTGTCGTGGACCAATAGAAATATGACAAGAAATGAAACCCAACGGGAAGTGATGCGAATATCTCGAGACACCCTACGAGAGATAAAGTTCTAAGGCATCTAGCTGAATATTTCTTCCGATCCCCGCGCCAAAATAAAGATCGATCCGCTATTACCCCCGCACCCACACCCCACAAATTAACCCCCTCCCTAAACCCACTCGCCATTTCATCCCATCCTGATTCATTCCTCAATCATCCCACAAACCATCGCTTCCGCCCACCCCGCTACCAAACATCCAGCTTCTCGACACCCGTACCCCAATCACCCCTCGACGAGGACGAGACCTGCCATGTAGATGGAGTAATTTCATGGCTGCCTGCCCCGCCTTAGGGACGGGTCAGTCTCCTCCATCACACGGGACTAGACCTGTCTCGCGAGATCTCGTGTCAAAAGGTTGCCTTCTGCAGCATAAAAATGCCAGCGTTATGTCGAGATTCGGCTTCGTAGAGAAAGACGAACTGTCTAGATACGTGAGGTTTTTTTTCCTGATGATGTATCGGGCAGTGTTTGCATTTTGATTTGTGTTTAGTATATAGAGTATATTTCGAAGTGTGATTTGGACGCGGGTTGATAGCAGTAGCTGAGCTTAACGATTTACCGCAAACGGGCCTTAAGAGAAGAGCCTATACTAGAACTAGCTTTAAACAAGTTCTCGAAACAGGTTTAACAATAAGAATACCGAGAAACGAAAACTATATATGTGTTTTATCAGTACCCTAAGTGTATACGAATCGCGTATCTTGTTCATTAAAAAAATTGGTGGAAGGCAATGCGCGATGGGGTTTAAGAAAACCCATTGACTACAACCCCAACCCTCACCTCCGCCCCGTACCACCACTACCACCTCACCCCACCCTCTTCTCCGCCCCGACCCACCACTACCACATCACCCCACCCCATTATCCGACCCGACCCACCACTACCACCTCACCCCACCCCATTATCCGCCCCGACCCACCACTACCACCTCACCCCACCCCATTATCCGCCCCGTACCACCACTACCACCTCACCCCACCCTCATCTCCAACCCGACCCACCACTACCACATCATCCCACCCCATTATCCGACCCGACCCACCACTACCACCTCACCCCACCCCATTATCCGACCCGACCCGACCCACCACTACCACCTCACCTCACCCCACCCTCAACCCCTCCTCAACTTTTACACGTGCATTTCGCGTTCCACCATCAAGCTAATTATGGACTTGGTGATAAACGGTCACGTCTGTGGTCTAACAAGGTATTAAGCTGAGCTTAATAACCCTACTCGAGGTAACATCTTTTCTCCTCCGTGATTCGCATCCTATCAGTTATACCCTGAGGACAAGCTACCCTCTTCTGTTCACACCCAACAACGTCCCTCTTACAGCCTCCTATTCACTTGCCATTATTAAGTAAGATCCCCTCAGGGAAGAGGGACCGGGTTTTACAGCCTGTACTCAGATGGCTAATCCAGCAATCGGCCATGGTAATCTGGTTGTGAATAGCACTACCCCATGAATTATCGCTCATCCCGCGCCCCGGGCAACCAGCTCTCGCCTCGGCCCCGCAGGACCAGTCTACATCTCGCCGGCAGAATGCCCCCGCCCTCCGCTGTCTTGGTCAGTGCCGGTGGGATTCGCCCGACAATCGCTACCCTATGGTGGATGCATCAAACTATAATATGATTTTCGTCATTATTGATCTGCAAATATTAGTGTTCTAACTAAGGGCTATTCACCGGTGAGGTCCAGCTACGGGTTGCCGAGGCAACGCGTCGATCGTTTCACGTAGTAATAAGGCGATTTTGTAATAGAACGCACAAGTTATCTCGAGGAAGGCAGTTTCTGGAGATTGCTTAGTGGATTCGTCTGAATCAGATAGCGCTTAATCAAGCGGCTGGGAGGGTGGTGGGCATTCGGAACCAGTAGCCATTCCCAACTTGACATCGAGGGACATTTACCCATGTTCGGCCAACGCGGGAGGAATATGTAACGACTTCAGCTGCCCGCACCGGGATAACTTCCCCTCACTCACTCAGAGTAAGAGAGCGTCAGAAGAGCTGGCATCACACGCATCATCATGTCCTATCGCATCTGAACAATGTAAGTAGCTTGAAATAATCTTCGAAAGAACTTCAAAACCTATCTAATAATTAGCTTATCGGTAATTCATTGTAATGGTGTTCACATTACGCACGTGAAAAGGTAGAAGCGAGTTTCTAGGGTGCGGCAGATTTTCATAAAATGTCATGTTAATCTCTGAGTCGTTGGAATTTTCAGCATATAAAGAAGTGAAGAAAATACGAATGTGCCCAGATGGCGTCTCCTTTGGATGCAGAAGTGGCGCCCTCCATGGGGGAACAAAATGACTTGCTTTCGAAGTTTAGAACTGCGCGGCCTTTCTCTGAATGTTGGGACAACCTTGTGTTTTTCACAATTACGGTGTTAATCGTATCGGATATGGTGACAGATATCATGGTGATGGTGCATTATGGGATTGAGGTGCATGTGGCATACCTAGCAGTGGGAATCATGAGTTTAATCATATGTCACTTTGGTACTGGAATGTTGTATGCCATCCAGATGCGCAGTGAAGGAAATCAGAGTATGACGCGACTCTACGGCTGTCTCTTTCTCAACTTCCCATTCCATCTCGGTATTATCGCTCATAGACTCAACTACAACTGCCGCAACTGCGAATCGTGTTTCGATGCGAATTCAAATGGATTTTCACGACACTCCTTCAAATCCGAAGTGAACTGGAAGTTTTGCAAAATTAAATTGATGCAGAGTTTATTTCAGTGTGTGCCTCAGCTGATGCTGAACGCATTACACATGCTGGTTTACCGGTCTCCGTCCCAGATCCAGGTCATCTCTGCTGCTCTCTCGTTTGCTTCCATCACAATAGGCCTCACACGCTACGAGAAAACCCGCAAGGAACAAATACGAGGCTATCCCATCACCGCAAGTAGAATCATCTGTATATTTTTGAGTCAAGTACTTGTGATTGGAGGTCGTGTAGGAGTCATGTTATTGGTTCTATACTTCTATGGACCTTGGCTAGCGGTTGTTCTTATACCCCACCTTATCATTGTCTTCGTCTACTACTTCATCATATACCGACATTCCTGGCGTGTACAGTACTATAAAATCATCCTCCACAGCTTCTACTGTGTGCTGTCATACTTCCCAATCTCCACTGATTATCGCCCAGATGGTGAGGTCATGATGTACTGTGCTTTGTATTTACTGGAGAACGTTGTCATGGTTTGCATTCCATATGGAGTGCCTCCCATTATGGGTTGGGTGAGTGAGAGCCACCTCCCCCGCGGGCGCTTCTATTATCCCATCATGCTGCTGGCTATTTGTACCTCCACCAGTGGGGTTCTCCTTAACATCCTGTACGCCTGCTTCCTGCAGAACCCTCACCATTCTCCGTGCTATGCTTGCACCAGCTGCTTACGTCATAGCGCCCGTAAACTTTGTCCCTGGTCTCGTCTTCGCGACGAGGACGAGGAAGCGCCGGACGCCGACGAGATCTCCCAGTTTGCTGCTCAACCATACCGCAGTCAAACGCTATACGCTAACGACGACCCGCAGAACTCTCAACCCAATCACATGATGGACTCCAGTGTGGACACGACGTACTTACCGTCATCCACCTGCTCAGGTCCGCCCAGGTACCAAACGCTCAAAGAAGATGACGGCGGTGCAACACCCCCAGAACTTATTAATTCCCCTGTTGGAACCCCTACGGTTGCCAATTTCCGCATGAGTAACCCCAGTACACCGCTCGGGTTAGGAGGGCGTTTGACATTTGAGGAGGTATGTGAGGTGGACGAGGCGGCGGCCAGACCCAGTGTGCTGGAAGGGGATGACGACGAAGAAAGTGAGACCGAAGTAGCCCATGACACGGACGAGACCCCACTTCGCCCCTCCACCTCGTGAACATGACTCACATCGTATGTGGGTGAACCTTAGTAGGCCAGACCTGCTATCCACGTGAAATGCCATTGGTCGAAGAAGCAATAAGTTAAAGGTGATGGAGGCAGCGATTACTGTTCTTCAGCACTGTAAGGTTAAGCTAGCTCCTTGCGAAGGTCATGTCTGGAATGGACATAATCTGAAAATGCCATGTTTCGTTGTGCAGCCAGCAGAAGGCGTCAAATTCAGCATCATTGTAACTTTATTAATGGTGTTATTGTTTTTACGAGGGATGATTCCTACACTATTTACTGTCACGACGTCTCTTTCCATGTACATGTTTGATCTAAATGCGCATTTTCTTAGTCACGTGAAATGTAGCGCGTTGAGTCGCTGTATACGTACTTTTCATTGTCGTCATGGCCGTTTTCTCTTGAATAAGTACATGTATCATTTTGAATTGGCTTGCTGTGGGCCCTCAGTTGAGTAACCACATCAATGTACGCATATAATTTCATTCCCTTGAATGCTTCTCACGGCTACATGTTAAAATTGACATTGGTGTACGTTATGACCTCAATCTCCGACACCGTATATAGCGTGCTTTACTTCGTTCCCCTACATCAGTGTAAGAATTCTTTAATCGGAGAATGATGCGGCCTGACTTGTCTAGAGATTTGGTCTGAATTAGTCTTTCTTTCATCTCATTTGGAATACTTCCTAAACATACCCTGTTGCATATAAGTTAAAGGTAATTGAAGTTTTCGAGCCCAATGAGATGTTCTCTCGCGCAGCAACACGCTGATCGTATCCCAGCCTTACCTCGACCAATGAAATGTTCTCTTTGCGCAGCAACACGCTGATCGTATCCCAAGCCTTACCTCGAGTCTCTGGTGGGCGCGCGCAGTGACCGACAGATGGTCCAAAACGCACGCGACGCATGAATCATCTCTGTATGAGCTGTGACACACGTGTAATTGGCTCATTACTCAAGGAAAACAACCACAGCAGTAGTTGATAAAAACATTCATAAAATTACTCTATAACTATACTGAGACAGTTTGATCGAGTGCAGACTGTGATGGAGTATTTTGTTCTATAAAAGCGGGACCGCTCGAATTTGGCATCATTCATGACGAGTATGCGCTCTCGCGTCGGGTCTTTCTCAGACACGGATTACGGGGCAACTCATGGAATGTCGATTTACGCCTGTTTATTATACCTCATTTGTATCTATGCCCATTCAGTATTGTAGAGGTACAAGTTGTGTCGACTAACAGCAACACATGGCATCCCTTCAGTGGCGTACCTGGTGGTTTATTTTCTTAGTATCGACATTCAAGAGAGAGATATGTCTCTTTACGTCACGCTATGAGGGCCTACTGGGGTAATGTTAGTCGTCGGAAAAAACATTTGTTAGAGCGATAATTCATTATCTTCTTATGAAGTTGACATCAATCAGTTATACATCGTTTTTGTCTGCATTGATAACTCCGATGTTGGTGACAACTAATGTGGAAAGCCGAATAACCCTCGCTGTTTCCTGCGGCATATCATCAAATACACACGTCAATTGTGCTCCTTACAGGTGAAGTAAATACGATTGCGCGCGCAGCTGTTTCTTTTGGATAAAATCGTTGCGACTCATTCCGAGAATAGAGAAAGCCAGCCTTGTTTTACATGCAGCAGTTTACGAAAAACGTCTTTGCTCTTTTGAAAGAGAAGTTATCTTTTACGGCCACCGCATTTGTCACTTCGTCTATTACAGAAATTTCCAAGGAAACACAAGAGGACGGTGTGTGCCTTAAGATGTGTGCGCTTTTGACAGCCTGCTTCCAGGCTCTGGCATGACCCCGCATGTATATCACAGAACGAAAACAATGCCAGCGGGATGATAAAACGTTAATTTAAGATGGCTACAGAGAGTGTAAGCCTTATCGGACAAAGCCAGGTACAGATATGTCACCAAAAGAAAATGCATATTGCTTTCAGGAACACAATAGCATTAGACTGTAATGCAATAAATTCTACGAATGAGATGGGAAAGCTGCTGACCGCCTATATCTATGAACCAACCTTAATTGTGAAGTTTCATTTTTGATATGGCAATAATTCCTTATATAAAGAGACAATATATGCTCTATGTATATAGGCTTCATATTTATGCAGACCCCATATATAGAGAGAAAATAGATGCCCTATGTCTATAGGCTCTCTATATAAAGAAACAATTATGTCCTACGCATGAAGGCTTCATATTTGTTGAGACAGTGATGCAAGTTAACGTCATATATATTTTCAATTTACCTATGTTATATCGTTTGCTAGATTTATCGCAAATCTAGATCAGAAGATATTAATAGTCATATATTAGGCCTGGTTGCCTGCTTGAATTTGGTATTTCGTATATAGCTGAATCGGAAGCAAATCTAAAAACTCCGAGCGTTGGTTGTAAACGATTGGTTCGCGTGTTGTTTGGTATCGGCGTATGCCAGTCCCACCAAGCCAAAACGCCAGTGATTTGTTTGGGCCCGCTCGCACAATGGGGTTTGATAAATGACGGATCCAGGACAGCTCGTTGTGCTTATCACGCAGTCAGATTAAACCAGGCAGGAAAAGCAAATTCGTTCTCCACACCAAACAAGGTGAAGGC
Source organism: Urechis unicinctus (assembly GCA_034190875.2). Classification (NCBI taxonomy): domain Eukaryota; kingdom Metazoa; phylum Annelida; class Polychaeta; order Xenopneusta; family Urechidae; genus Urechis; species Urechis unicinctus. The sequence goes on from CM067349.1 coordinate 28,498,815, forward strand.
TTTAAAGACGTCCTACGTCAATTTGTGTAATCAGTCTTGATTATAAAAAGTTAATGATCAAATGTTGTTATGAAATATAATTCGTGCGTGTGAGGTAGCCTGAATGTACCACTGTGACTGGCAACGAGAGGTGGTTTGATGGGACACATTCACATCGAGAACATATGATTAAATCACGAATGAAAATAACGACTGCCGTGACCAACATCGTATGTGAAGACACACAGAGACGACAGAACGCGTAGAAATCGTTGTGCTATTTAGGAAAAGAAATCAATGAAGTACTTCCGTTCCACAACCCGCCTCATTTGAAAGGGTTTATGTATGAACTTGAAGACGACGGTACCATTGTTTTAATTTCACATGCAGGTTCATTGGAAAATATGCTTACCATAATCTGGCAAAAGCTGCATTGATTTCGGTGGCGAGGAATCCGGTGTGATATTGGAAAATTGTAAAGGTGCGATCACCAATTATCGACAGGTCACTCTCAATTCATTCTTGTATAGAACGTGGGGTTATCAAGGAAGTAATCGAGTACCTCTAGCAACTGGAAACAAACTATGTCAAAATAACAATAACAAAAATCGCTCAAAATGCCCGCTAAGCTTGGATTTGTGACGTATTTGTATCATTTCATTTAACCAAGCTCGGTCGAAGTGACGTGGTACCATATAATTACTTACGCAGCTGTGTTTTATTAATCAACTGCTGCTAGGTCATGTAATTTATAGGAATGGGTTTTGTAAGGGTGCTTATACATAAAATAACATCAGCACAATATATGCTTAATTTGAAAAGAAGATAAACCAAAGTGACGGAAGAAAAAATCATGACAAATGTAGAAATACATCAGTTGAGCGACCATTTGATAAACAGTCCATCTTTATTGATCATGATTCTTAACTGGTTTGGTTCTTTAGGTAATAGCAGAACTGCTATCGTGTCATAGTAAAGTGAGAAAGACGACACAATATCTGGACTGCGTATTGTCCTATTTCATAAAATGAGGTATCATTTAGATGCGTCCTGTTTCCACGTAACCAGCTATAGAAAATCCGAAAATATCATCACGGTATGATTCCGAAAAAATTGGACCATTTATGTTATATGAGAGCCATCAAATGCAGAATTTGTTCCATCCTAAGAACCCAATATACTTGACCCGGTAGTATATATTCTTTTTCTCGAAATACGCTAGAATGTTACAGGGCGAAATATGAAATATTTTGATGCGGTCTGTCTTAATATGTCAGTTTTCACCATAACATATGATCAAAAATCATTATTTTCCATTATATATAATTATCTACCATTACCTACAATGCAATATCCACCTTCCAAGATCTTAAATCATTTTTTTTTTAACGATTTGCAAACAGGTAATTTTTTCTCGTTATTATATGACTGTACGTTCCGGGTGCTCAAGAAGATATGAGTAGTTGACAAGTGGTATGTTTCAATTTTTTTTCTCCGAAAACATCCATCAAGCGAACGATGTACAGACAAAGATTAATTGGGTGTTTGTGTGGTGCTACGCCAACCAACCTACCATGGATGTGAAATTGTCATATATAAGACGTTACAAATTTTGAACTTTTGGTTCTGGTCGAAGTTACAGCAAAACACTGCCGACGACGATTATAGTTCATGCACACATCAACTCGTTCCACATTAAATCAATCTAAAGCAAATATGCTGCTACATACAAATAAAAGTTTAATTTGGGAGAATCAGACATTTTCCTATCCACTGATTAATCAGATATTCGAGGTGGATAACTAGAAATGATATCCAGGTATTACGGAATATCAGTAATTATTTGTAAGTGAATACGGGTTATCAGTTATGGCTATTGCCCCCGGGGTGGGGAGGGGGGCACTTAAAGTGCCTTTCGCCAGATAACAGAAATATAACCCAGAAGTACCTATTCTGTCTATGTGTCAATTGTCAAAGTTCGCGCTTTCTGATCGAAATTTTACCTTAAAGATGAATTCGGCGTATCGAGCCGACAAGCTCATGAATAATTCATCGCCTCCGCGTGACGTCAGGTCCGGGAATGTTTTTGTTGCCAGGCGCAATCTGCACTACGATTAGCGAGAAATGGCTGCTGGAAATTTCGTTATTTCATCACTTCAGGAGAGCAACGAAGAGACATGGTATGGCACAGGTCATTCGCAAACTATCGTTGCTTCGGCAGAGCAAGTTTTGTCTTACAGATTCGATCCAGAAATGAGCGAATCCGACGTCTCCGATGAGAGAAAAAAGACGCTGTCGATGTCACTGCTGGGTCTGGGTCTTACGCGGGTCATACTGCCCAGGACATAGGGCTGCTACAGAACAATGCTTGGTAAGCTATGTCTGATTCGGCTTGTGCACCAGTTCATCGTATATGTGTTGGCGTGTAACGAAGTTAATCCATAAATTTCACCAACAAAAGCTCTTTTCATAACAGTAGACTATACAACAGAGCTTTGCAGCAAATAATTCTTCCATATCAGACAGCAGACATGAGATACCACAAAGTTTTTATCAAATCAAGTGGTTGCAAGTGTTCATGTTTACAAAGTAAATGCTCATCCACACGAATTGCAAACAAACTAATTTCGGACGGCTGTTAATAAATAGAGATCCTCTTTTATTTAAAGTAGGCCTTATCAAAGGCTAATTACAATATTTTAAAAAGTTGATGTAGATTGATTCTGAGGTAGAATATATATAGGAGAGGAAGCACCACAGCTGTTTTCTCATAGGATTGTCAGTTAGCCCATAAATGAATGTATAGCTGGACTTTAGGAGGTGAAGATTATGGTATTATATTATCATCTTGGTCAGTGTTACATCAGAGTTTCTATGAATGCAGAGGCTAAAACATATTTGCCATACAATATGTCATCCTTTATTACATACATTCGTATTCCCATCATTACATCATGTTACAGGTGATTGTGTGGAAGAATCTGTGTCCTTGAGTCATGACCTCAATAGAGAACAGCCCCATTCCCATTGGTGGCATAACCCAGCATCCTGGTTTCAGCCCAATCTGTTTGAACCCTTGGGCCTTGCAAGTGGGATATTTCTCCTACAGACAACAGCACAGGCACATGTCAGATAATGTTGTACAAAGGTGACAATGTTTTCTATTATTTACTCATAAATCTGTACAAAGGCTAGCAGTCATTATTTGTGATTTAATTATACTTATTGATACTGGTATGACAAAAAATATTTAAGCATGGTTAAATCAACAATGTCACATGGTTATTTTACAGGCGTTACAGGTATACTGCATACAGGCAGTTTGTTTGCTGGTGCTGGGGACATCTTGGACAAAAGATAGAGTTCCGTTATCAGTCTGCGCTGTTACAACAATACGAGATAACTTCCCAGCACCAGACTATCAAGGATTCCTCTATCCTCCACTCACCTAGTACTTGTCTTGATACACGCAGAACCTACTCTGGTGTGCCTCAATGGCTTGTCGTGGATCTGGTCTCATCGCATCTGCACACATTGGAGGTGGTGCTTCTGTCTTGAGCAGGGTTGGCTCATAGCAAACCAGCCACAACTCAGCCATCAGGCACTCGACATACTTTGAAACATAACAGGAATCAAGTCACAGCTTGCACACCAGACTGTTGCTTATAACCTTATACCTCCATGGTAATTGAATTTGTTGTTTACATTTTATATATCAGTAAAAATATTCACCAAATGTTGCCTTTGTTGCTACTTAAGTGACAATATGCCCCTGCTTAAACTTGGGGTATCTTAGCTTGAAGACTGGATCCCCAGCTTCTGTTGTCGCTTGTTCTCTGATATCTGTGATACAATGAACCAATTATACGTGACCTACATATATTTGGCATATCAGCACATGTAAACAAATTTAATGACTCGCAAATTTAAAAACAAACACTGCCATGAAGGAGCACTGTAAAAAGCAAAATATTATATCATAAGAATGATACTTGCCTGGCAACCATACCATCAACTTAACAAGATAATGGACTATTTATTCAATACTAATACAACAAGAAAGTCATCAAATTTCACCCTGTGCTTCTCTCTCTTGATAAAGGCAGGTCTGCTTTTCTTGGGCTGGGGTGGGAGGGGTTCACTTGCCTCACCATCCTTTCTTGATTGCTTGACAGCAGAGGCCTTCGCAAAAAGAGTAGGCACAGCAGCTTCCTTCATAACCCGCTTACATCGTGGTATCCAACCAAGTTCTTCTTTGAGTTTCGGTGCCTCCTCAAAACATTCCTCGGTGAAATGAACCGAGCACACAAACGAGTACTTTTCCCGGGCCCGGCCATTTGTCTCGTGATCGTGGAACCTGGCCAATCCATTGTTTTTTTTAAATCGTCCTTACCAGGAAACCTGAACAAGCTCACGCCGTCCCGATTGATACGCGAACAGCCCCTAACACAACAACCATTAACCATCGCGTTCAGGCGGTCACAAGATGGCTAAAAACGATCCAAAATCCCCAAAACGAGAGACAAACTCCGACAATGTAAACAACGGGGAACTCCTTGCGTCTCTGAGAACGGCCTCCCTTACCTGACGTCACACGCATGGTTGACCTAGATAATGGCTGCCGCAACGTTTTGTCGGGCGCGCTAATTTGAACTGACATTTTATCAAATTTTGGCCTTAACTGTTCAGATGCTACGGTTATTGGACCGGTTTGAGTTTATTGATCACATTATGAATTGATTTCAGCGAAGTACCTATAACCGTGCGATAGGCACTTTAAGTGTATAGAGGTATATATGTGCCGCGCGACGGGGTATGTTTTTTGGGCCTCTCGACTTGTACGACGGGTTTTTGGGCCTCATACTTGTACGACGGGGTATGTTTTTCAGGATCAATGTGTACTACAGGTTATACATTCGCAAAATACCTTGTACGACGGGGTATGCTTTTTGGCCATTTTGACCTTGTACGACGGGTACAGGTTTTTGAGGTCCCGCGGCACACCCCTATCCAGAATAAGGCCAAGTGCCCCCCTCCCCCCCCCCGGGCTGTTGCCTCGACAGCAGCCATATTGACATGAAAGTTAACTCGTGGTCAGAAACTGTGACAATATTCATTATGACTTTTAATTGTTGATATCATAACGTTTATATAAGACACTACAAATCGACACTGTGTCGGATATTACCTATTACGACGAAAACTAACCACCGCTTGGCCTTGGGTGTACACTTTGACGGAGACGGAGTTGGTGTAAAGTTGGTGGGTATATTGACCGCTAGGCACATTGTGGCTCGTGAAACATTAGTCGCCAGGTCATGGTATTCTGACACTGTCGTTTCATTTTACCTTGACTGAACAGTTGGTGGTTATCCTAACAGCTAACGTCATCAAGTCGACCGAAATCGAAAGTAAAACCACAAATTTATATTTTCCAAATCAGGGATAATTGTAGGCAAAGAAACTTCGCCTCTGACAGCATCCGCGCTATTTACTACTTTCGATTTCTCACATACGCGCTGTAGAGGGAAGAGCCGCTCGCGAAATTTCTAAGGTTCCGAAATCGAAATGTCAGATGAACTCGCTAAATACTTACAAAAGCACTTCAGTTCAGGCCATAAAATTTGTGACAAAATAAGAGAATATCACAAAATGACACGAGGACTGTTTCTATTACTACAGTATTGTATTATTGTTAAGTTTCATCACGAAAGTGCGGCTTGTCGAGAAACTTTGTTCAAAACCTCAACATGGCCAACTCCCACAATGCAACATAATTTGGTGGAGCTCGTGATTTTCAACCGAAAGCCGAACCAATACAGGTCATTGTGATATTCACACCTGCAGCATGAAACAGTATTATATCATCTCTGACCCATTTTCATCGTACATCACCTGTAGACGTACGCCCAATAGAAAAGCGCGAGTTGCTTGCTGTCTCCTCCACTCGACCTCGACCCACAGACACAACATGCTGCTACCTCTAGATAATTCACTGTGATATAGATCTCATTTTCATTTTGTACGGTAGCCATGTTGGACAAAAATTCTAAAAATTTGGATTTCGTTGATTCTGTTAATAAAGGAGTATGACTGTTGTTGCACTCTAGGCAAGATAGATTGCTAAAATGCTCAGAAAAAGAGTGGAAATGAATCAAGTATTTTGTAGCTGGATTGGCTCATCAATTTATTTGACGATAACAGGATAGAAATTTTTTAACAAAGCTGGCATCTACAACAGTAAATACTCATCATGTCGATAGCAGCTGTATCTGTGTCAGTTAGGTGCGTGTGAGGCTAATAGCTCACCATCTGGCCCTCTTTCATCCCCCTGTGGGTTTAGGGTTAGAATAGGCCCACTGTATCCTCCTGCATATTGTAAGAGGTGACTAATAGGGGGCAACCTGTTGGCCGTGGGTTGCTACTAGTGACGGTGAACAATGGGATCCTGGTGGTTGAGTGGGGAGGTCGATTCGAGGGCCATAGCTGCAATATGCCACTCAGGCCTGGATTTCACCTAGATGAGAGGCTGGAATGGCCTGGTCCAGTCAATCGGCTGGTGGTGACTTGCCCTAGGACAATCGTTTCCATTTTTATCTTTTTAATCTCCATTTTCATTTATCCTAGAAGGCAGCTGCTTAATCAGGTCAATCATATATTAACCTTTCCTATAAGTTATAGTATAAGTATAACACGCAAGTGTTGGTGAGCCGTTAAACTCCATACTTACCTTACCTAACCGTACTGATCCTCGTTCATGCTACACAGAGAAGAACCTGTCTTCTCTATAGTTGGCTATGTACGGAAATGATTATGGGTATTTTGTATATTATAGTTCAATAAGGGTTTCAATCATTAGGTTACACCCCCTGTTTGGCCTCGAGATTTGGTTTGAATTTTTAGTTGCTAAATTACATGGAAAATGACCCTGCCGCTATTTGTTAGCACCCAGGTGACCACAGTCCGGTCAAATGTATCAGAGCATCAGATCCCATCAAGTGTCCACTCAACCTTGGCAAAGAAACTTGCCTCTGATCACTCGTAACTTGCCTACACTGCACCATGGAGTGGTCAGATGGGGTGGATTGGGAGAGTGGTGGAGGAACCTGGTAGTTGTTTTTGGCAACATTTACTTGGCTTGCCAATTTTAGGTGAATAGGGGAAGGGACAAACTTTACAATTACATGAGGTATGTTGTTTAGTAGCGAATAGTAACAGATTGAGAATGGCTATGATGTGTTTTACCCCAGTCAAATATAGGAAGATTTTATGCAGTTTTGATAGATTTGCATGGCAGTTGATGTGCACTAATGTTAACCCATTAGTGTCAATAATTATTCAGATAATCACATTTCATATCACATCGGATGATCTGTTGAAACCCGGGAATCAACTTCCAAACAACAAGTTTTTGTAAAAATGTTTTGCCCTTTACATGAGTAAATACACAGTAACTGTCTGCCAACGGGATTTTTTTCGATCTAGGGGGTATTTTATGTTTTGGTTTTCTTATGTTTTGTCTACAGCTGTGTGCGAAATATCCCTGTGTCATGGCTAGAGGTGCCAAGGTGAGAGAATTTTGCATTCCATTCTTCATCTGCAAAAATTAAGGTTCCAGATATTTGTCCTGTTGTTCTGGGCTACAAATTTGTCGAGAGGTTAACCATTTTGTTATTATTTACAGCCAAGATCACGTCTGGCTCAGAGTTTTATGATTGTGAAGTATTGAGTGAGGGTCAGTGTTGATTTTGAGGTGCATCTAGCAATGTCCATGGCGCGGAACTAACTAAATTCATTGACCAAGGCAGCTTTTTGTAAATGAAAATTATTGGACCAGTATATGGGAAAAAGAGGGTTGGTGGCTGTCAGAAAAATACCTGTAATAGATATACAGATTTGCACGAGTTGAACAAATTGGGTGTAAACAAGTCCAAAAAGGTTAATGTCCATGACAAATTAAGGCATACAAACACATGTATATTTAGCATCACCAAACAATGTATGCAGTTAATGAGAACAAAGTGCACTTTGTAGCCTGCTGACACTTTTGACAGTGACTATTTCCTTGTCCTATAATAGGATCTTCTGGTCAATATTCAACTTTACATGCATGTGTTATTGGTAAAACGAAGAGGTCAGAATCTGTTTACCAATGCAGAAGCATTTCTTCTTAATTATCTAAGTTGTCAAAATAGACCTGTATACAAATACAAGGCTATTATACTATAAACACTAATCACTTTATTGCTCTCGGTTCCCAGCAGATCAGTTCAACTGGCCTTTAGTTTACCAGTACAATGATTACACTATCTTATTACTGGCTAGACTGTCCAGAAACATATATTATTAGAGATTAACAGGGATAAACTCGGAGCTAAACGTGCATGGTTGCAACCAATCTGTAATTACCACTTAAAAAGAAGCTTGAGAATGTAGCATCATTGTCTACTGATCATATGAAGCTCATGATGCTTATTCATTTGTTAAGTATGGTGCCTATGGTGTTTTTGGCTAGCCTTGTATATACCTCCTATTTATGCAGTCATTTATTGATATATTATTTGTTACTGCATTGCAAATAATAATGCATGTTATAGTTTGTTTAATATGTATCATTAATGAGATTATGATAATCAGACATACATAAGGATAATCATGTTAAATTCAGACAACTGGTTTCCAATTACGGTTTGTCTTGCTTGATAATCTGTAGGTGCTAGATCCATCTTATTGACAGCCTTTTGTTTTGTGACCAGGACATCAAAGAATACCATCCCTAAGATCTGTGTCTATCATAAACCATTATGACAGTGTTACTGGTCATTGTAAACATAATCAATAATAGATGATTAAAGTTTCTTTGGTTGGCATGGTGTATTATTTATTTCAGAAGAGGACTAAAAGAAAGAGTTCAACGTTTCAACCACCGATGCAGAAAGCAGCCTCGCCCAGGGAAACCTGTTGTAGAACGGAAGAGGGCAGTGGTCGGGGGGAGTCTGCTGGTAATACTACATTGTAGCAACTCTTGTGTGAAGCCACGAGGAGGCATTTGTGTGCTTCTCATAGATGTGTGTCATGTTTCATCGGCCATTGAGGATTCTTAAAGGCGCTTTCCATCAAACAGTAAATGTGCCACATTTCCTTGGAGAGTGTTGACTGGTGTGGTTGAAAGCATTTGTTGTTTAATTGTTTCATACTTTAAACCCATACCGTCTGTAAGAGGACTCGTAAAGCATGTTTATTACGTACCTAGCACTCTCTTTCTGAAGATTTGGTGGTCTTGTTTCCACGTTTGGCTTAACTTGTGTGGTGTATCATGGGATTTGGCGAGGGTGATATTAGTGGCTTGTGTGATAAGTGTCGGGGTGATGGCGACAACTAGCACGTCTTGTCTCATGGTGACTTTCATCAAAGGTGAATACACCATGCCATGTAGCCAACACAATACACCTAGGGTGGAAACTAACTTTTAGATTCCTCAGTCTCAACCTTGCCTTTTCAGACAGTAAACATAGGAGTTTCATCGGACTAAAACCAATTTTCAGCTACTTCATTCAAGCAAAGATAATACTAGTCAGTGACTGTAGGGCTGTTGTTGGTTTCCACCTTGGCTTTGTTTACTCTATCAGTAATAACAAGACCTCTATAAACTCTCCCTAACACTGTCACAATATTTGGAAAAGAAGTATTTTTTATTCATGTGGTTTACTGCTTTCATTTCCAGTTTGGCGACTCTGGTCTTGGGTCACCAGTTTCCGGCTTTTCAAGGTAACAGATAATTTGTCCGGATTTTCCTTGTTCAACTTACCACTTGTTAAAGGGTTGTGTTGATCTATTTGAAATCATAATGTAACTGTGTTGTGTGCAGATTTTGAGAAGACCAGATACTAGGGGGAATATGGCTGCTAAAGATACTATCATTGGTATAAACAATGAGTACAGTGATGATGAACAGCCCAGCAGTTCCCACAGTCAAAAGCAGTCGTGGATGTCGTGGATCTGGTCCTGGCTTACATATATACCAAGAAGTTGCTATCACAAAATTCCATGGGGCCATGAGAACCATCCACACCAAGCCCTCTGTGAAGAGGAAGAAACTATCCAGCCATACCATGACCCCACTCCTGATCGCAGCATATGGAAGCCCTCGCTTACCCCTTCCCCACCAAGAGAAGATTACCGTCATAGCTTGCGTAGATACGGAAGTGTCAAACCTGGGCCGAGCCCCTCCTTTGATATTTTACCTCATCAACCGCTCATTCATGCTGAGCACCATGAACCAGACAGTAGTGACACTGTTATGCTAAAACCCATATCTAAAAAAAATTCGTCCAAACAACCATCCCACCCCCGATCCACCCCCTCGGCAGGTCCTGCGCCAACCATTACCCCAAGCACTGCGTTAACATTACCATCATGGATCAAGTGGGATTTCCAAACTCCTGCCTTTGTGGAATTTTTCCCAGGGAAACAGGGTCCAATAGCTTGTGACAATGCTACACCATGTCTTGATCTCATGGATATCAATGTCAACATGAACCTCATTAAACACAAAGAGAAACATTTGTTTAATCTGGTGAAGAAACATCCCTTCCAGCTGAATGTTTATATTCCCTCTTTAGATGAGGACAACTGTAACACGTTTGTGAAATTGCCCAATCAAGACCCACAGACTATCAAACATGTCCATGGACGTTTGCTGGATCTCTATCAGGATACAGAAACAACTTCTTCCATTCAAACATGTCCAATAGGTAACGTTGAGCATTGGCTACTAGGCTGTGTGATAGCTGAAGTGAGGTGCATGTACTCCAGTGTTACCGTCAGGGTGACAGACACAGAAGTCCTGTTCGTGGGGTCTGGCGAGAAACCTGCCTTTGCCCTCAGTGATTTCACTGCCATGATGCAGCATGCTAAATAAGGGTTTAATGCTAGGTGTGGGACCTGTTGAAGCCTAATTTTTCTATGATACTTGATACTGTTGAAAACTGTTTGTGCCCTGTAAGTAGCTTGTCTGTAGTTGTTTTTATGTTAAATGTGTGTTGGTGGTTCAAGTGTCATTGTGCATCCAGATATCCTATTCCATTTTACTTATTGCCTTGTACAATGCATCATATGACATTGTACCTTGTGCCAGTGTACTGTGTGACATTATACCTTGTGCCAGTGTACTGTGCAACATTGTACCTTGTGCCAGTGTATTGTGTGACATTGTACATTGTGCCAGTGCCATGTGTGACATTGTATCTTGTGCCAGTATACCATGTGGTATTTTGGCAAATGGCATTGTACCTTGTGCTGGTGTACCATGTGACATTGTACCTTGTAACAGTGTACCTCTTGCTGGTGCACCTTGTGACCTAGTACCTTAACCATGCGCTATTGCATTACTTGTCAGTGTACCATTTGTTATTGTATTGTGTGTCACTGTGCCTTGCACCTGTGCATCATAAGTCATTGCACCTTGTACCAAGAACCTGTGGATCCTGGGAATATGGTTTCTATTTCACATGATGCTTAGTTTTCATACCATGTATAGCTGTAATTTGTATATAACACATCTGATCTTTCCTGATGTCTTGATGTGGTGAACAGTAAGTGGCACTCTTGTTATATCTTCATGGTTCTTTAACTGTTTAAGAACTGTGTCCCCCTGTGGGTCCAGGGGTAGAATAGATCCACTGTATCCTTCTGGATGTTGTATAAGGCGACTAATAGGGGGCAACCTGTTGGCCGTGGGTTGCGACTCGTGTCGGTGGACAATAGGATCCTGGTGGTTGAGTGGAGAGGTCCTTACGAGGGCCATATCTGTAACACACCACTTTGGCCCTGATTTCGTCTGGAAGAGAAGCTGAAATGGCCTGGTTCAATCAAACGGCTGGTGGGGACTTGCCCTAGGATAATCGTTTCCATTTTGATATTTTCCATCTCCATTTTCATTGATCCTAGAAGGTGGCTGCTTAATCAGGTCAATCTTATCTATTAATGTTTCGTGGCACCATATAACACATGAGTGTTGGTGTGTCGTTAAACCCTATACCTTACTATCTTTAAGCACAGCAACCTTGATCCCCATACACTGCTATGTCATAACTCGATTGCTCAGTGACAAGCTCTTGCTCCTCTGTGAATGAAACACCATCAACATCATGGTTCATTGAGCAGTATATGTCCTGCCTCACCCCCACTGCTTACAAATTAAAAACAGAATTTAGGATAAGTTTAGTGTCTTGTTTATTTTTGATCACATGTTATTTTTGGATAAAAATAAGGTGCAGCATTCTCTGCTCCTCTTGTGTTGATATTTGTATACAACGAGGTGTCGTCCTCTGTAACATACAGAGTGTACTCTGCAATGATAATTATCATAAGCCGATAGTGACTTGCCATAAGAAGACTAGGCCAAAGTGACTTACTATAAGCAGACTAGGCCTAATTGACTAACTAAAAGCAAACTAGGCCTAATTGACTCACTATAAGCAGACTAGGCCAAAGTGACTTACCATAAGCAGATCAGGCCAAAGTGACTTACTATAAGTGGAATAGCCCAAAGTGACTTTCCATAAGCAGAGTAGGGCAAGATGTCTTACCACAAGCAGGCTGCCTTCATTTATTATCTACACGAAGGAGTGTGGTGGCATATGATCAGTGTTTTCTATTCTTTTGTGTATATTGCAGACACGAAAGCGCATGAATACATCAACTTACATAGGTCATGGACAATTAAGAATAGATCTAGCGATTACAGTATGGATGCATTCAATGTTTAATTGCTCTCTGGTAATATGCATCACTTGCTGCCCTTGACAGGGGGCAAACTAAATACAACCACTGGTCAATTAGCATCGGTGTTTTTAGATGGATTGATACCTTTTGCAAGCTTGAGATCCTGGACACCTCTGTCAGAGGTTAACGGAAGGTGAAGTACACATACAGCCACTGGTGAACGATATTGATTAGATAATTTTCTTCCTCTAATCCAATAATGGTTTGCAGTATAACTAAGATTCTACACATCATATAGAAAATGAAGTTTTATCAGGATGAATTAAATTTAAGTTCAAGCAAGGAGTTATAACCAATAGCCTTTAGTTATATAACTCCTTGGTTCAAGTTACTTAATTATGTTGTAAAAGTAAAAAATTTGTTGCACATTTGATGATTCGTTTTGTAGTTTTAAATATCGAACGTGGTTGTTTAAATGTTTATATTGTTTCAAGGAAACAAAAATTCATTGATTAAGCCAGCATAAAGACGCACCCCAGTTGGTCATGTGTGAGAATATCCTTCAGACTAAGGATAGCGGGGTACTATTGGTCGTCAGCATATGATGATTAATTGTCGTCCTTATTATGTTTTCAAATGTGTCGCCTTTATAATGTTATAACGTGCGTGCTTATTCCGATACTACAACATAAAGTTATGATGCTAACATCCAATCAGAGACAGTTGTGAGCAAACCCAAACCCAAATGTACTCGCAATTATACCTAATTAGTAATCCTGATACTGAAATTGTCATCTAATCATGTGGTCAAATTGGCCATCATGATTGCATTAACAGTAGTCGACGGGGCAATATTCCCGACTATAACACCACTGTCCATCTGGTACTGCATCGGTTGTCCGCAGCACTTATCTCGCTATCACGCGGGAAACTTGCCGTTGTGAAGCCATGGTGATAGGGGTAAGTTGTGTCCCAGCACTGGCATATTCTTCCACCAACAGTGACGGCCTTATTCCCGATGTAATCGTTACCCAGTATTGTTGGTTTGCAGTCGTAATCTATGAGCACCAAAGTTTATTAGATACAACTGTTATTTATTGTGATATAATGTGATGAAAACGGTCACCAAGGGCCATCGTTAATTGATATAAGCTACACATGTGCGTTGCCTTCTGGGCAGCTACCTATCCCTTCATCCTTAAATACGAGTCATCTTTTAAAGAATGATAAGTTTTAATGCAATGCATACACATTTAAGCTGGTTATGGAATGTCGACTAGATCGGTATTCAATACAAGCTCAAAAAGATCACGTTGAAGCACTATTAACAATTACCACGTAAATTACTTGCCTTGTACTCACGTGGTACAGGGGGCCGACGTCTCAATTAAGTCCAACACTTGTCCACCGGATCGAATATCGTTGTACACAATGTACAATCTCTTTAAATGTTGTTGTACCAGCTGAGAGACACAGTTTGTCATTACTGCAGATCACAACGCATTCTATTCGCCCAACATCTGGATATCCTTTATAACACGCGCCATTCGCGAAGTAGCTAACGACATTATAGAGGATAAATTCTGATTCCAAGGGATTCGATCAAGCTGCTTTGTGCAAAAAAAGCACAGTAAAATAATACCTGAGTTGTGAATCATAATTGTTCTTCTAAGGAAAGCACCGTTATATTGGTCTTTACTTTCTTATTGAAATAGCTGAAGTTGAATAACTGTTCTTTCCTATCAAAAGCAAGTACCCGTTGAATAAATGGACGTACCCCATGGCTAAAATGGTAGTTAAGTCACCGCCTTGCTATATCATCCCTCTCCAGCGCTGCCTCATAGTCAGCTGCTATCATTTATCCTGGCTCGATCGATCTCCTCCAATATTATTGACATTTCGAACATCGAAATATAAGACGGTTGTACAGCCACCATCGTTCAACTGGTGTGAGCTAAATCTACCACCAGTGTTTCAAACATTTATACGATACTGTTTATCGATATTGAAAACACATAAGTCGTGGACTGCATCCTGTTGTAGTAACTGTGTACGACAGAAATGAGGCTGACCATGACGCCAATTTCCATCAGCTGATGATGCGTGCGCGAGATCAAGGCCTTGCGTAGAGCTTGTTAACTTGGCTCGAAGCCAAGTTATGGCGATCGGCCCGGTTTGTAAGTTTGTATTTATGTATGTATGTATGTATGTATGTATGTATGTATGTATGTATGTATGTATGTATGTATGTATGTATGTATGTATGTATGTATGTATGTATGTATGTATGTATGTATGTATGTATGTATGTGTATGTATGTATGTATGTATGTATGTATGTATGTATGTATGTATGTATGTATGTATGTATGTATGTATGTATGTATGTATGTATGTATGTATGTTTGTTAACATTTTTTTTGATCCGCGATACAGGTCACAATTTTTGAAATTTCTCAATTGTTTTTTCTTCAATCGCTAGGCGTGAATGATGCGCAGAACCGAGAGGTTTTCTTTTGACCATGACACAAAACTAAGGTCAGGGTCATCGAATAAGTGAAAAACTAGTACCTCCAATAACTCCGCTAATAATGGTCGGATTGTTAAAAACTTTACACCATCGTGTAGCTCATTTTAATTGCAAACTTTTTCTAATGACATATACGGCTATCGCACCGACGGTTTTCCCAAGCGCCTACGGTCGAAAAATCGTGGTATCGGTCCAAATGGCAACATAAGCTTCTTGAACATGTTGAGTGCCTCTATGTAATCATTTTTTGTGATCCGCGATACAGGTAGCAATATTGAAAATTTTCCAATTTTTTTTTCACCAATCGTTAGGTGGGACTAGTGCGTAGAACATCATGGTTTTGTTTTGACCTTGACCCTAAATTAAGGTCAAGGTCATCGAATTAGTTAAAAACTAGTATCTCGAATTTCTCCGTTGATAATGGTCGGATCGTTACATAGTTTACACCATCGTGTAGCTTATTCTAATTACAAACTTTTTCTAATGACATATGTGGCCATCCAACCAACGGTTTTCCCAAGCGCCTAAGGTCGAAAAACGTTGTATCGCTCCAAATGGCAACATAAGTTTCATGAATACAATTTTTTATTTCGCGATACAGGTCGCAATTGTTGAAATCTCCCAATGATTTCTTCTTCAATCGTTAGGCGTTAATAATGTGCAGAACCGAGAGGTTTTCTTTTGACCTTGACTCAGAACTAAGGTCAAGGTCATCGAATAAGTGAAAAACTAATATCTTAAATAACTCCGTTAATAATGGTCGGATTGTTACAAAATTTACACCATCGTGTAGCTCATCCTAATTGCAAACTTTTTCTAATGAAATATGTGGCCATCTAACCAACTGTTTTCCCAAGCGCCTAAGGTCGAAAAAACGTGGTATCGGTCGAAATGGCAACATAAGTTTCATGAATATTTTGAGCGCCTATAAAACCGTCAATACATGTCCGATGGTATTTTTTTTGTGATTATTTTATAAGGCCAAGTTCCCCCATGGTTTCATGGGCATCTTGGTTGAATGCCAAATAAAGCAAAAGGAAATCCCTTTCTTTGGCAGCATCTACAGCACCAATGGAGTCCTGATCGACACGACTGATAGCCATCACTGAGATCACTGCCCCAAAACATTTCTTATGCAGGCCGATGGCAAAAGGGCTAGTGATGGGATATGCTTTGCGTCATTGATTGGTGAGAAAACCAAGAATCTTGGCCATGGTCATTTTGGGTTCATTTCAGTGTCCGTAACTGATTCGGCAGGTTTATAACTTTCTTTTATCTTGAACGTTCTTGTGTAGTTTGTGAGCCATTGTATGCAAATATATTTCTTCACTTGTGCTCCCCACCTACCATGGATCCCAACAGGGGGTTAGAGAGATGCGCGGCTCAACCAGCACACATAACGCCAGGGATACACCAGTAAATACTCAAGCCAAAAGTGTTCAGTCGAGATACTCAAAATTAACTAAGTTGATCTTGTAAGCAGCCGCCACGGATGAATGGAAAAGAGGAGGGAAAAATTATGCGGATTAAAATGGATGACAAGAAGCAGAATGAAAAAGAAATAAGTAACGAAAACAACTATCCCATTCCATCCTCACGTCGAGGTGAAATCCGGGTCAAAGTGGTGCGGTAGAAAAAGTCTTCACAAGGACCGCTCCACTCAACCACCAGGATCCCATTTTCTACCGACGCGAGTCGCAACCCACGGCCAACTGGTTGCTCCCTATTAATTGTCTCTTACGACATACAGAGGGTTACAGTGGGTCTATTCTTCTCCTGAACCCACAGTTGGGACCTATAGTGAGCTGATTGGGTGATTATTCTCGTACGGGCGATGTGATGACTCTGTGCGTCAGAATCGGGAGGACAACGTCTCATAAAGGTCCACGACTTGTCCACTGCATCAGGCTCGGTTACGAATACGTTGTACACAATGTACAATTTCTTGCAGTGTTGTTGTATTAAATCGTATGAACGTTTGTCCAGCCTACAACACAATTCACTTGATCACAGGCGACGTGGGTATCGAAGCATACGATACAATAAAGCTGCTGTGTCCAAAAAAGCACAGCAAAGCCATCCTTGTATGGTTTCACCAGGTTACTTTTAAACTGGGCATTAAGGTCTTTAAAGGTACTCCAGTGGCATATGATATGTTTTAATTAATCAGTATAATGGCCACCTGTGCCAACCGAACCTTAAATGCTGCAAATTGTCTGTTATTGGCTACAGATTCGCATTGCATTGTGTAATTTGAGCCGACCGGGAGGCCAGTTAACGATTTGCATTCAGTTAGGATGCTTCACCGATCCGTCCCTTTCTCAATGTCAACGGGTAATATCTCAGATTGTCTACATTGTTTATTTACATGAATATTGCCGACAATCATTCCATGCATACACCACTTAAATAGTAGACATCAAAGAATTGCCAAGTAAACGATCTAGCGATTGCAGTATTAATGTGCACAATGTTTGATTGATCTATGGTTATAGGCATAACTAACTGCTCTTGACAGGGGACAAACTAAATACGCTGGTCCATTAGCTTATATATTAACATGGATTGATACCTTTTGCAAGCTTGAGATCATGAAAACCACTGTCAGAGGTTAACGGAAGGCGAAGCGCACATACAGCCACTAGTTGTACGGTATTAATTAGATCCTTTTCTTCCTCTAATTCTATCATCGTTTGCAGCATAATTAACATTCTACCCATGAAGATGATGAAGTTTGATCAGGATGCATTCACTTAAAGATCAATTTACAAAATTGTGTTGTAAAGATGAGAACGTAGTGCACATTGGATGATTCGTTTTAAACTCTGAAATGTATTGCCTATTCGATTGTTTTTGTTGCTTAGAGGAAACAAAAATAATAATAATTATCGTCTTTATTATGTTTTTCAAATTTGTTGCCATTATAATGTTATTACATGCGTGATTAATCCAGTACTACAACATAAAGTTATGATGCTTAAATCCAATCAGAGACAGTGGTGAGTAAACACAAACCCAAATATACTTGCTATTAAACATAAATAGTAATTCTGTTACTGAAATTGTCATCTAATTATGTCGCTGATAATGCCGCAATTATTGATGGGGCAATATTTCCAGCGACTTGCAGGGTCGGTGGTATAACATCACGGTCTGTCAGGTTCACCGTCGGGGTTACGACATCGGTTCCCCACAACACTTATCTCGCTATCACGCGGGAAACTCGCCGTTGTGAAGCCATGGTGATGCGGGTAAA
>CM067349.1:28521805-28731805 GCA_034190875.2 Urechis unicinctus
TGATATACATTCAGGATTTCCTCCTTGGAACTTGGTGCTCGCTGAGCTACGTCGACACGTTTGACCAGACTGAGGTCCTCACATGCCTCTCTGCCAAGGATGTTTAGTTTCTCACTGGTAACATAGAATAGCATCGTCTGCTCCTTGTCCTTGACCTTGACATCAAGGAAGGCAGCCCCCTGTGGCCGTATCCTGCCCTGACCGATGCCCTCCAGGTTGGTCTTGGTCTGAGCCAACTGCTCCAGTTTCTGCCCTGCCTGCAGGTATGCCTCACACGAGATGACATTAGCATCTGCTCCTGTGTCCAACTTCATAGACACCACCGTGCCGTCGATGACCACGTCCTCATGCCACCGTGATGTCAGATCACCTATATATAGCTGACCAACAAATAAGTTCTGTGACACTACTTCTACCTTTGACACTTGGACTGCTTTAGGTTTTGGTTGCCCAGCCTTACACTTTTGTGCAAAATGATGTAACTGCTTGCACCTTGCACATGTCTTGCCATATGCCGGGCACTTCCCTTTAGGATGATCCTTACCACAATATTCACAATCCTTTACCATGACTGGTGTGGAACTCTTTGGCTTTGTAGATTGGCCTTGTTGTTTGCCCTTGTTCCAGGTTCTGTTCTTGGACCTACGCACCTCGTGTACCTGGGCAGCACCGGCTGATGCTGGTGATGACATGGCCTGCATCTGGACCTTGCTGGTCTCTGCAGCTCTACATATTTCCAGGGCTTTATCTAGGGTTAACTTTGGCTCCCTCAGAAGTCTCTCCTTTACTCTGGTATCCCTTAGCCCAAATACGACTTTATCTCGTATTATCAAGTCTCTCTGGTCACCATACTCACAGGATGGGGCTTTGGTCTTTAGGTCTGTGACCCACTGGTCAAAGGGCTCTTCCTTCATCTGATCCCTTTGCCAGAACTTGTACCTCTCAAATACCACATTTTTCCTAGACTCACAGTACAAGTCAAACTTCTCAAGCACTTTTTTATACTCCTTGATATCATCAGCTGGATCATACACAAATGTAGCATGAATCTCTTGGGCCTCTGCCCCAGCCACATGCAACAAAATTGCTACTTGGGTCTCACCCTCCTTCTTATTCAGTTCTGTAGCCTTGTAGTAGGTGACAAACTGCTGTTTCCATTTATACCAGGTGGCACTGACATTACCTTGTGAGAAGTTCATTGGTGAAGGAGGTTTTAAGCCATCCATTCTCACTGTTCCTTATGCTGCAATCCAGAGATTAAACTCACAAAGATCCCATTTTCCTGACACCATGTGACAGATTCAACACAACAGAAAAAGCATCCCACTACGAATAAACATTTAGGTAGATTGGCGATTCCCACCAAAACATCGTAATCATAATGTATCATTCTGTAACAATATGCAACACCCGATTGAAATGTTCCATTCTTTCATATATTTTGATTGTCTTCGTTGAATCTTAACATAACAAAGATGGAAATGTAATGCGTTGCAGCGAAATAATCACAACAGACGAAACATCAGTCACAGGAAGTGTTAATGGACATGCTCTATGAGTTGCCGCTACGTTTCCTCCATATAACTGAAAAATGAGATGTTTCTGAGCGTCAGAATCCGGGGGACAACGTCTCATAAAGGTTCACGACTTGGCCACCGCATCTGGGTTGGTTACGAATACGTTGTTCAATTTCTTGCAATGTTGTTGTACTAAGCAGAGAGAAAGTTTGTCCAGACTGCAGATCCTACCGCATTCTGAATGCCCTACATCACAATTCACACGATCACACGCGTCGAGGGTAACGAAATTGTAGAGTATGAATTGAAACTCCATCCAGTGATCATATGATGCGATAAAGCTGCTTTGTCCAAAGCAGCGCAGTAAAGCCATCGTTGTATGGTTCTACCAGGTTACTTTTAAACTGTGCATTATGATCATTAAATGTATTTCAGTGGCATATGATATGTAAGGACCTCGTTCTAATTGGTCTCATGAGGGAAGATGGAAATTCCGAAGCTTATTCTAGGATATCCGAGACTGGTGGACGCGATTCCATTTATACAGCTTAATACCATTTAAACTGTAGTGTTGCTAGCGTAGTAACTCAATATAAATCGCTCGCAGTTAACTCTTGATACATGTAAGTATATTTCTCAGGCTATTTCGCCAGAAAAAGTCGTACGAAGAGTAAAGAAGAAACAACCTCACAACCCCATTTGTGAATATAAATCATTGTGATAATGTATAGGTAACCACCTTGTACCTATTTATTGATCTGTAACTAAACAATGCCATGCGTAAAGCAATGGTTGCCTGGCAAATTCATCAACCATCTCACTCCTAACTTGAGCTTCCATATTATTGTCTCTTGGGATGACCGCTCGATGAACTTAAAACGCATTAACATTCGAATATTTGCAACGGAAGCTATTGTGGACACATGTCACATCAATAAATGCAAACATCGGAGGGAGCTAAGTGACATGGCGTCTACAGAAAAAGCTTCAATACATAACAGGTGTATTCTGTCCTGACTTTCATCCTTGCCATATTGATTGGGTAATGCATGCCCTTTTAACAGATGCCGCACAAATCTGCTTCGAGGTGATGAGTGTATTACCATACGATCGATGTATGCCGTTGCATAACCGCACAACAAGCCAGTAGCAAGCAAGCAATTATGATTTCTAAGCAGACAAACGCGGGGTATATGCATCTGCTCTCACTAATGCAAATGGACAGATATATCAAATAGATGTCGCCTTAAATGCTGCAAATTGCCTATTTCCTACGAATTCACATGGCATGCAATTTGACGGGAAGCCAGTGAACAATTTGCTTTCAGTCAGGATGCCTACCCCCCCACCCTACTCATCTCAAAGTCAACAGGGTAACATTTCAGACTACCTATATTTGTTGTTGACCTGAATATCGCTCACAAAGGTCGTAGTAATGGGTCTAATGATCACAGTATGAATGTGTGCAATATTTTATCGCCCCGTGTTAATATGCATACCTTGCTGCACTTGACAGGGGTCAAACAAAATACCATTTGTGAACAAAATACCATTTGTGTTTTTGCATGGATTGATACCTCTTGCAAGCTTGAGCACATGGACACCACTGTCACAGGTTTACGAAAGCTAACTACATGTGAAGCTACTAGTTATACTGAACGATATTGATTCAATCCTTTTCTACCTATAATCCAATCGTTCGTTTGCAGCATAATTAAGATTCTACAATGAAGTTTGATCATGATGCATTAACGTAAAGTACAATTTTGAAAATTATGTTGTAAGGGTGAGAATTTATTTCACATACGATCATTCGTTTTAAACTCTGAAACATACTGCGTGGTTGAGTGTTTATATTGATGGTAGTGCCATGAGGATGAATTGTCGTCTTTATTATGTTTTTAAATATGTTGCATTTATAATGTTACAGCACGTGTGATTATTTCAATGCTATAAAATAAACTTACGATGCTAAAATCCTATCACAAACCCACATGTACTCGCCATTATGCTTAGATAGTATGATGGTGAAACTGTCATCTAATGATGCCGCAAAAATTGCATTAACAGAGGTCGACTGGGCAATATTCCCAGCGACTAGCAAGGTCGGTGATATAACACCACGGTCCGTTTGGTTCACCATCAGGGTTACCACATCGGTTCCCCACTTGCCGTGGTGAAGCCATGGTGATGCGGGTAAGTGGTGTCCCAACGCTGGCATGTTCTTCCACTGGCAGTGACTCATTTCCGACGTAATCATATCCCAGTACTGTTGCTTTGCAGTCATAATCTACCAAACACCAAAGTTTATTAGATACATTTATGTCAGGTAAGGAAGTGATATGTGGGTGCTCATTGTGATATCACACCATTAGAGGCACTTTATGTGATGAATACGGTCCCAAATCGCCTTATATCGTTATATATCTTGCATTGTTACAAAAAATGACTGGTCCCTTCTAGGAATTAGGATAAGCGCATGGGTAATAGAGTCGATTTTAGCTTCCGCCATGTTTGAGTTTGTCAAGTATATTACAGCTAGCTACCCCACATACTAGATACCAGTCAATTTTCGAAGGAAATGTTTTGATGCAGCCTTATCGCCATGCATAGATATTTCAGCTGATCATGGCTAAATAAGCATTCAATGAAAGCCACTGGGGTGATTCAAAACGATCGCATGAAACCGCCTTTATCATTTAACATGTATTTTATCATATTTACTCACTTGATAAGGGGGGCCGACGTCTCTTATAAGTCCACGACTTGTTCACCGCATCGGGCTCTGTAACGAATATTGTTGTACACAGTGTACAACTTCTTTCAATGTTGTTACACCAAGCTGAGAGACAGTTTGTCATTATTGCAGATCACACCGCATTCTATTCGTCTTTTATAACACGCGTCATTCGCGAAGTACCTAACGACATTAGAGAGGATAAATTCTGATTCCCGCAAATGTCAAGATCCTTTTCTACCGCTAATCCTATCATCGATTCAGCATGATTAAGATTCTACACATGAAGCAATGAATTTAAATTATGATGCGTTAACATTAAGTTCAAGAAACAAAACTGTGATGTAAAAATGTGAATTTATTTGTTTAAAACCGGCGACATAGTGCGTGTTGGAATGTTTTCATTGCTTGGAGAAAAGACGAAATATTAATTGATCTGCGAGGCCAGCACAAAGATGCCGCACCATTGATCATACGTTTGACAGAATTATATTGGTCGTCAGGATATGAAGATAATTAGTCGTCTTTATTATGTTTTCAAATATGTTGCCTTTACAATATATGACATACATGATTACTCCAATACGACAATATAAAATTATGATGCTAAAATTCCTTTAAATAGAGAGGTGCAAACCCAAATTTACTCGCCATTATGGAATAATAGGAATCATGATACTGAAATTGTCATCGAATCAATATTGTCGCTAATGATGTCGCAATTATTGCATTAACAGAGGTCGACTGGGCAATATTCCCAGCGACTAGAAGGGTCGGTGGTATAACACCACGGTCCGTTTGGTTCACCATCAGGGTTACGACATCGGTTCCCCACAGCACTTATCTCGCTATCATGCGGGAAACTCGCCGTTGTGAAGCCATGGTGATGCGGGTAAAGGGTGTTCCAACGCTGGCATGTTCTTCCACTGGCAGTGACAGTCTCATTTCCGACGTAATCATATCCAAGTATTGCTGCTTTGCAGTCATAATCTACCGAATGCCAAAGTTTATTAGATACATTTATGTCAGGTAAGGATGTGATATGTAGGGGTTCATTGTGATGTCACACCCGTAGAGGCACTTTATGTGATGAATACGGTCCCAAATCGCCTTATATCGTTATATATCTGCATTGTTACAAATAATGACTGGTCCCTTCTTGGAATTTGGATAAGCGCATGCATAATTAAATCATGAGAATTACCGCCATGCTTAAGTTTGTCGAGTATATTACAGCTACCTACCCCACAGACTAAATACCAGTCATCTTTCGAAGAAGGAAACGTTTTGATGCAACTTTATCGCCATGCATAGATATTTAAGCTGATTATGGAATGTCGACTAAATAGGCATTCAATGAAAGCCACTGGGGTGATTCAAAAAGATCGCATGAAACCGCCTTTATCATTTAACATGTATTTTATCATGTACTCACTTGGTACGGGGGGCCGACGTCTCATATAAGTCCACGACTTGTTCACCGCATCGGAATCTGTAACGAATATCGTTGTACACAGTGTACAACTTCTTTCAATGGTGTTGTGCCAAGCTGAGAGACACAGTTTCTCATTACTGCAGATCACACCGCATTCTAATCGCCCAACATCTGAATATCCTTTATAACACGCGTCATTAGCGAAGTAGCTAACGACATTAGAGAGGATAAATTCTGATTCCCGAAAATGTCCAAGGGATTCGATCAAGCTACTTTGTGCACAAAAGCACAGTAACATAATACCCGAGTTGTGAATCATAATTTTTCTTCTTAGGAAAGCACTGTATTTTGGTCTTTATTTTCTCTCCTATCCAAAGCAAGCATCTGTTGAACGAATGGACGTGCCTCATGGCTACAGGGGTAGCTTAATCACCTACTACATCACCCCTTTCTAGCGCTGTCTGATAGTCAGCTGCTGCTGTTAGGGCTCGATCGATCTCCTCAAATATTGAGACAGCGGACATCAGAACAACCTATCAAAAACGGATAGCAAACATATGAAACGCATCAGTCTCGTCGCCTACAGCACGGTATCCATCATCAATATATGATTTATGCTACGCTGTTACAATACATCCACGAAAAACAGAAGGATGACTGAATTGATTCAACTGCATGGTGAATTAAACAACATATCATCACTATGGCGATAGATGGCTTGATGTGCATAGCAGACGGGCCTCGACAGCCAGAACAATTGGACCAGCAGAAAACTATTACGATATCAGCATTATGATTGATCTCATTATAACTTACAACGCTACTGTGTCGCTATCTAGTTATTAAGTATGAAAGATTTCATAAACAGCCAATTCATATGAGACACCCACTTCAATTGTTGCGTCCTTTCATTTATTTTAACATAAATAGACATATCGTCAGCGTACTAGGCCGAATTAACCGATCGTCAGCTGACTAGGCCTGATAAACCTGTCATGAGCATCCTAGTCCTGATAGGCCCGTCGTTCCCAGAAAGGCTGAACTAAACCTATCCCGAGCAGTCTATGTCGAATAAATTTATCATGAGCAAACATGGTCGGATAAAATTACCATTAACAGTCTAGGCCGAATAAACATATCGAGATGCCTAGGCCGACAAAATACTATCATGTGTAGACTATGCCTAGTGAAACTATCATAAGCTGACTAGGTCAGATAATCGAATCACTAGCTGACAAGTTAATTATCAGCAGACTTGGCCAAATAAACCTATCACGAACAGACTGGTCAACACAACCTTACTTAATAAACATATCATGATTGAAAAACCCTCTCACGAGAAAACTATGTAAAAAAACCTATCATGAGCAGTCTAGGTCAAGTATACTTTTCTTGAGCCGTCTACCCCGAACGAACCTATCATGAGCAGACTTAGCCGGATTAACCTATAACGAACAGAATTGACCGGATGCACCTATAACGAGCAGACTTGGATGAATGCACTTATAATGAGCAGACATTTCAGAATTGACTTATCATAAGATAAACCTCTAGTGAGCTAACGAGCTGAATAAAATCTTACTTAAGTAGAATAGGTCAATTAAACATATCAATAGCATGCCAGGCAGAATAAACACATCATCAGCAGACTAGCCCAAATAAACCTTACACATGCAGACTGGGCCGGATGAACCAAATGTGAGCAGTTTGACTTGGTCGAATAAACATATCACTAGCAGAATAGGCGGAATAATCGTATCATGGACAGACTAGGCCGAGTGCATGGTAATTGTAGGGCGAACAAACCGCTCACGATCAGATAAAGCCGAATAAAACTATTATTAGCAGACTAGGACCAATAAAGCTAACATGAGCAGACTAGGCTGAATAAACTTATTATGAAGAATTCGGGAACTAATGCACTAATCATAAGCAGAGTATGTTGTGGAGACATGACCATCGCTAATCATAATAAATACCTGTGTCAGCTGATTAAGGAACGTGGAGTAAAAAAGCAATAGTTGAATTTAAGCATCAAGTGTATTGGGGGATTAAATGAAGATCGCATGAAAGCGCTACTGTCAATCAACACTTATTTTACAGGCCCTGTACTTGCTCGGTACGGGAGGACACACAATCAAAAGCTTTTAAAATCAGCTCAAGGGAGGCAGTGAATGAAGTGGGCAGAATAACCTAGGCAATCAATAGAGAACTCAAAGCGAGACGTTCATTGGAGCAAGCAACCCTGATTGCATCCAATCATAGCGTGCGTTACGTTAGTGCACCTACACGACATATGTTAGATACATACGAGCCGGGCTATAGAGCACTCTGGTAGTGTCGGACAGAGATATGGCTCTACGCGTCAAAAACGAAAAGGCAACGTCTCATAAATGTCCACGACTTGTCCACTGCATCTCGCTTGGTTACGAAGTACTTAACAATAATATAGAGTATGAAATGACACTCACGCAAGTGATCATGCGGTGTGATAAAACTGCTATGTCCAAAAAGCAGAGTAAATCCATTGTTGTATGGTTTTACAAGTTTACTTTTAAACTGTGCATCATGACCTTAAAAGGTACTCTACTATCATCTATTATAAATGGACATCGTTGTAATCAGCATGTGATTAGTCAGTCAATTACAGACATTGGGCTGTCTCCTGGCAAAGAAGAAATAACCTCACAACACCATTCCTGTAAGCCATTGCGTTACTGTATAGACGACCACCCTGCACCTTTTTATTGATCAGTAACTGAAAAATGCTATGCTTAAAGAAATGTTAGAACCACCAACCATGTAACTCCTCAGTGGAGCTTTCACATATGATATATAGATTAAATGGAATGCATAAACTCTTCCCCCAAGACATCGATTCTTTGCAATGGAAGCTATTGTCGACACACGGGGCGGTGTGATTTGTCTTAATACACATGGAAACCTCGACGAGAGCTGCATGGAATTGGGTCTTTGCAAATTGTCCCCTAAGTTTTGCTTATCTCTAATTCAGTAGGACACAAGTTACACTATTTACCAGGTGTAGATACGTTCCTGTCTTTCGTCCTTGCCTGAATGATTGGGTAATGCGTGCCCTTTCAATAAATGAGGTAATGATTGTGCTATCATATGATCGGTGCCTGTAGTTGCACGGTAGCACAACTAGTAACTGATGACCTATCAATGCAGAGACCAAATCAATGTCGGTTGGCTTCGTATCATTATTTGCTGAATATGATCTGTGTGCTCTTTGGCTATGCCTACGAATTCACATGGCATTATGTCCTGTATGCAGACCAAGGAAAGCAGCTTGTCTGTAGTTGTTTTTATGTTAAATGTGTGAGAAACCTGCCCTGGCCCTCAGTGATTTCACTGCCATTATGCAGCATGCTAGGTAAGGGTTTAATGCTAGGTGTGGGCCCTATTGAAGCCTAATTTGTCTATGATACTTGATACTATTGAAACTCTTTGTGCCCTGTAAGTAGCTTGTCTGTAGTTGTTTTTATGTTAAATGTGTGTTGGTGGTTCAAGTGTCATTGTGCATCTAGATTTCCTAATCCATTTTACTTATTGCCCTTGTGTTGGCCATGGGTTGCGACTCGCGTCATTGGACAACGGGATCCTGTTGGTTGAGTGGAGAGGTCCTTACGAGGGCCATATCTGTTACACACCACTTTGGCCCCGATTTCACCTAGACTAGAAGCTGAAATGGCCTGGTTCAATCAAACGGCTGATGGGGACTTGCCCTAGGATAATCGTTTCCATTTTGATATTTTCCATCTCCATTTTCATTGATCCTAGAAGGTGGCTGCTAAATCTGGTCTATCTTATCTATTAACGTTTCGTGGCACCATATAACACTTGAGTGTTGGTCTGTCGTTAAACCCTATACCTTACTATCTTTAAGCACAGCAACCTTGATCCCAATACACTGCTTTGTATGTAGATGTTATCAATCCATGTTTATTTTGAAATTGATAAAGTTTTACTTATTTTGCCTTGTAGAACATCACTGTGTTATATGTTGGTGTATGTTATAACTCAATTGCTCAGTGACAAGCTCTTGCTACTGTGTGCATGAAACACAATCAACATCATGGTTCATTGAGCAGTATATGTCCTGCCTCACCCCGACTGCTTACAAATTAAAAACAGAATTTAGGACAAGTTTAGTGTATTGTTTATTTTTGATCACATGTTATTCTTGGATAAAGATGAGGTGCAGCATTTTCTGCTCCTCTCGTGTTGATATTTGTATACAACGAGGTGTCGTCCTCTGTAACATATCACTGCTGTGTTCTTTTTGTGTGAGGTGTCTTGACTGCAACACAGGTCAGGACTCTGGAGACGGTAACCTAGAGATAATACGAGTGAACACTGCAATGATGATTATCATAAGCCGAAAGTGACTTGCCCTAAGAAGACTAAGCCAAAGTGACTTACTTTAAGCAGACTAGGCCTGATTGACTTACTATAAGCAGACTAGGCCAAAATGACTTCCTATAAGCAAACTAGGCCTAATTGACTTACTATAAGCAGACTAGGCCACAGTGACTTACCATAAGCAGACTAGGCTTTTATGTATATTGCAGACATGAATACATCAACTTACATAGGTCATAGACAACTAAGAAACGATCTAGCGATTACAGTATGGATGTATACAATGTTTAATTGCTCTATGGCAATATGCATTACTTGCTGCTCTTGAAAGGGGACAAACTAAATACAGCCACTGGCCAATTAGCATTGGTGTTTTTAGATGGATTGATACCTTTTGCAAGCTTGAGATCCTGGACACCTTCGTCAGAGGTTAACGGAAGGTGAAGTACACATACAGCCACTGGTTGAACGATATTGATTAGATAATTTTCTTCCTCTAATCCAATAATGGTTTGCAGTATAAGAAAGATTCTACACATCATATAGAAAATGAAGTTTATTAGGATGAATTAAATTTAAGTTCAAGGAGTTATAACCAATAGCCTTTAGTTATATAACTCCTTGGTTCAAGTTACTTAATTATGTTGTAAAAGTAAAAATTTATTGCACATTTGATTATTCGTTTTGTATTCTTAAACATAGAGCGTGATTAAATGTTTATATTTTTTCAAGGATTAAGCCAGCATAAAGACGCAATATTCACGAATATAACACCACTGTCCATCTGGTACTGCATCGGTTGTTCGCAGCACTTATCTCGCTGTCACGCGGGAAACTTGCCGTTGTGAAGCCATGGTAATAGGGGTAAGTTGTGTCCCAGCACTGGCATATTCTTCCACCAACAGTGACGGCCTTATTCCCGATGTAATCGTTACCCAGTATTGTTGGTTTGCAGTCGTAATCTATGAGCACCAAAGTTTATTAGATACAACTGTTATTTATTGTGATATTATGTGATGAAAACGGTCACCAAGGGCCATCGTTAATTGATATAAGCTACACATGTGCGTTGCCTTCTGGGCAGCTACCTATCCCTTCATCCTTAAATACGAGTCATCTTTTAAAGAATGATAAGTTTTAATGCAATGCATACACATTTAAGCTGGTTATGGAATGTCGACTAGATCGGTATTTAATACAAGCTCAAAAAGATCACGTTGAAGCACTATTAACAATTACCACGTAAATTACTTGCCTTGTACTCACGTGGTACGGGGGGCCGACGTCTCATATAAGTCCAAGACTTGTCCACCGGATCGAATATCGTTGTACACAATGTACAACATCTTTAAATGTTGTTGTGCCAAGCTGAGAGACACAGTTTGTCATTACTGCAGATACACCGCATTCTAATCGCCCAACATCTGAATATCCTTTATAACACGCGCCATAGCTAACGACATTATAGAGGATAAATTCTGATTCCAAGGGATTCGATCAAGCTGCTTTGTGCAAAAAGCACAGTAAAATAATACCTGAGTTGTGAATCATAATTGTTCTTCTAAGGAAAGCACCGTTATATTGGTCTTTACTTTCTTATTGAAATAGCTGAAGTTGAGTAACTGTTCTTTCCTATCAAAAGCAAGTACCCGTTGAATAAATGGACGTACCCCATGGCTAAAATGGTAGTTAAGTCACCACCTTGCTATATCATCCCTCTCCAGCGCTGCCTCATAGTCAGCTGCTATCATTTATCCTGGCTTGATCGATCTCCTCCAATATTATTGACATTTCGAACATCGAAATATAAGACGGTTGTACAGCCACCATCGTTCAACTGGTGTGAGCTAAATCTACCACCAGTGTTTCAAACATTTATACGATACTATTTATCGATATTGAAAACACATAAGTATGACGAAAAGTCGTGGACTGCATCCTGTTGTAGTAACTGTGTACGACAGAAATGAGGCTGACCATGACGCCAATTTCCATCAGCTGATGATGCGTGCGCGAGATCAAGGCCTTGCGTAGAGCTTGTTAACTTGGCTCGAAGCCAAGTTATGGCGATCGGCCCGGTTTGTAAGTTTGTTAACTTGGCGTAATCATAACGCCAAGTTATATTGGTCAGTCCGGTTTGTCCCTATGTATGTTTGTAAACAATTTTTTTGTTTCGCGATACAGGTCGCAATTTTTGATATTTTCCAATTTTTTTTTCACCAATCGTTAGGCGTCAATGATGCGCAGAACCGAGATGTTTTGTTTTGACCTTGACCTCATATTAAGGTCAAGGTCACGTTGTGAATTTTTCAATCCTTAATATCATCTTAACCTACGGTGCGATTTTTAAAAAGTTTACAGTTCCTTGTAGCCTGATTTATTCGCCAACTTTCCATATCAAATATCATGACAAAATATGCATATTTATGTATGTATGTATGTATGTATGTATGTTTGTTAACATTTTTTTTATCCGCGATACAGGTCGCAATTTTTGAAATTTCTCAATTTTTTTTTCTTCAATCGCTAGGCGTGAATGATGCGCAGAACCGAGAGGTTTTCTTTTGACCTTGACCCAAAACTAAGGTCAGGGTCATCGAATAAGTGAAAAACTAGTACCTCCAATAACTCCGCTAATAATGGTCGGATTGTTAAAAACTTTACACCATCGTGTAGCTCATTTTAATTGCAAACCTTTTCTAATGACATATGTGGCTATCGCACCGACGGTTTTCCCAAGCGCCTAAGGTCGAAAAATCGTGGTATCGGTCCAAATGGCAACATAAGCTTCATGAACATGTTGAGCGCCTCTATGTAATAATTTTTTGTGATCCGCGATACAGGTAGCAATATTGAAAATTTTCCAATTTTTTTTTCACCAATCGTTAGGTGGGACTAGTGCGTAGAACATCATGGTTTTGTTTTGACCTTGACCCTAAATTAAGGTCAAGGTCATCAAATTAGTTAAAAACTAGTATCTCGAATTTCTCCGTTGATAATGGTCGGATCGTTACATAGTTTACACCATCGTGTAGCTTATTCTAATTACAAACTTTTTCTAATGACATATGTGGCCATCCAACCAACGGTTTTCCCAAGCGCCTAAGGTCGAAAAAACGTTGTATCGGTCCAAATGGCAACATAAGTTTCATGAATACAATTTGTTATTTCGCGATACAGGTCGCAATTGTTGAAATTTCCCAATGTTTTCTTCTTCAATCGTTAGGCGTCAATAATGTGCAGAACCGAGAGGTTTTCTTTTGACCTTGACTCAGAACTAAGGTCAAGGTCATCGAATAAGAGAAAAACTAATATCTTAAATAACTCCGTTAATAATGGTCGGATTGTTACAAAATTTACACCATCGTGTAGCTCATCCTAATTGCAAAATTTTTCTAATGAAATATGTGGCCATCTAACCAACTGTTTTCCCAAGCGCCTAAGGTCGAAAAAACGTTGTATCGGTCGAAATGGCAACATAAGTTTCATGAATATTTTGAGCGCCTATAAAACCGTCAATACATGTCCGATGGTATATTTTTTTGTGATTATTTTTATAAGGCCAAGTTCCCCCATGGTTTCATGGGCATCTTGGTTGAATGCCAAATAAAGCAAAAGGAAATCCCTTTCTTTGGCAGCATCTACAGCACTAATGGAGTCCTGATCGACACAACTGATAGCCATCACTGAGATCACTGCCCCAAAACATTTCTTATGCAGGCCGATGGCAAAAGGGCTAGTGATGGGATATGCTTTGCGTCATTGATTGGTGAGAAAACCAAGAATCTTGGCCATGGTCATTTTGGGTTCATTTCAGTGTCCGTAACTGATTCGGCAGGTTTATTACTTTCTTTTATCTTGAACGTTCTTGTGTAGTTTGTGAGCCATTGTATGCAAATATATTTCTTCACTTGTGCTCCCCACCTGCCATGGATCCCAACAGGGGGTTAGAGAGATGCGCGGCTCAACCAGCACACATAACGCCAGGGATACACCAGTAAATACTCAAGCCAAAAGTGTTCAGTCGAGATACTCAAAATTAACTAAGTTGACCTTGTAAGCAGCCGCCACGGATGAATGGAAAAGAGGAGGGAAAAATTATGCGGATTAAAATGGATGACAAGAAGCAGAATGAAAAAGAAATAAGTAACGAAAACAACTATCCCATTCCATCCTCACGTCGAGGTGAAATCCGGGTCAAAGTGGTGCGGTAGAAAAAGTCTTCACAAGGACCGCTCCACTCAACCACCAGGATCCCATTTTCTACCGACGCGAGTCGCAACCCACGGCCAACTGGTTGCTCCCTATTAATTGCCTCTTACGACATACAGAGGGTTACAGTGGGCCTATTCTTCACCTGAACCCACAGTTGGGACCTATAGTGAGCTGATTGGGTGATTATTCTCGTACGGGCGATGTGATGACTCTGCGCGTCAGAATCGGGAGGACAACGTCTCATTAAGGTCCACTTGTCCACTGCATCAGGCTCGGTTACGAATACGTTGTACACAATGTTCAATTTCTTGCAGTGTTGTTGTATTAAATCATATGAACGTTTGTCCAGCCTACAACACAATTCACTTGATCACAGGCGACGTGGGTATCGAAGCATACGATACAATAAAGCTGCTGTGTCCAAAAAAACACAGCAAAGCCATCCTTGTATGGTTTCACCAGGTTACTTTTAAACTGGGCATTAAGGTCTTTAAAGGTACTCCAGTGGCATATGATATGTTTTAATTAATCAGTATAATGGCCACCTGTGCCAACCGAACCTTAAATGCTGCAAATTGTCTGTTATTGGCTACAGATTCGCATTGTGTAATTTGAGCCGACCGGGAGGCCAGTTAACGATTTGCATTCAGTTAGGATGCTTCTCCGATCCGTCCCTTTCTCAAAGTCAACGGGTAATATCTCAGATTGCCTACATTGTTTATTTACATGAATATTGCCGACAATCATTCCATGCATACACCACTTACTTAAATAGTAGACATCAAAGAATTGCCAAGTAAACGATCTAGCGATTGCAGTATTAACGTGCACAATGTTTGATTGATCTATGGTTATAGGCATAACTAACTGCTCTTGACAGGGGACAAACTAAATACGCTGGTCCATTAGCTTATATATTAACATGGATTGATACCTTTTGCAAGCTTGAGATCATGAAAACCACTGTCAGAGGTTAACGGAAGGCGAAGCGCACATACAGCCACTAGTTGTACGGTATTAATTAGATCCTTTTCTTCCTCTAATTCTATCATCGTTTGCAGCATAATTAACATTCTACCCATGAAGATGATGAAGTTTGAATCAGGATGCATTCACTTAAAGATCAATTTACAAAATTGTGTTGTAAAGATGAGAACGTAGTGCACATTGGATGATTCGTTTTAAACTCTGAAATGTATTGCCTATTCGATTGTTTTTGTTGCTTAGAGGAAACCAAAAATAATAATAATTATCGTCTTTATTATGTTTTCAAATTTGTTGCCATTATAATGTTATTACATGCGTGATTAATCCAGTACTACAACATAAAGTTATGATGCTTAAATCCAATCAGAGACAGTGGTGAGTAAACACAAACCCAAATATACTTGCTATTAAACATAAATAGTAATTCTGTTACTGAAATTGTCATCTAATTATGTCGCTGATAATGCCGCAATTATTGATGGGGCAATATTTCCAGCGACTTGCAGGGTCGGTGGTATAACATCACGGTCTGTCAGGTTCACCGTCGGGGTTACGACATCAGTTCCCCACAGTACTTATCTCGCTATCATATGGAGAACTCGCCGTCGTGAAGCCACGGTGATGCGTGTAAGTGGTGTCCCAGCGCTGGGATGTCCTTCCATTGACAGTCATAATCTACGGGCACCAAAGATTATTGGATACAATTGTTTGTGTCTGGTAAGGTAGGGATATGTTGGGATTTATTGTGATATTACATGGCTAGAGGCACTTAATGTAATGAATATGGTCCCACATCACCATCGTTTATTGACATATGCTGCACAGCTACCTATCACGCTTCCTTAAATACGAGACATCATACGAAGATGGAAAAGTTTATACGCAACCTCATGGAAATATGTACATATTTCCGCTGATCATGCAATACGGACTAAATCGGCATTCTATGAAAGACAATGGGGTATCTCAAAAATATTGCATGGAATCACTTCTATCAATTATTACGCATTTTACATTCCATATATTTACTTGGTACGGGGGGACGACGTCGCATTTAAGTCTGTAACGAACATTGTTGTACACAATGTTAAACCTCTTTCAAAGTTGTTGCACCAAGCCGCTTGACACAGTTTGTCAATACTGCAGATTACACAGCATTCTATTTGCCACTAACCTGAATATCCTTCATCGCACTCGTCGTCCGTGCTGTAGGTACCGAAGTTAAAGAGGATAAATTACGACCTTCACAAGAGTCCAAGGGATTCGATAAAGCTGATTTGTGTAAAAAAAAGCACAGTAAAATGATTATTGAATTTTGAATCATTGTGAAACATTGCTGTATTTTCTGCACTAAGCTATTCAAATAGCTTAAACTGAATACCTCTTCTCTCTCTTTTCTAAAACAAGCATCTCTTAAACGAATTGACGTACCTTATGGCTAAGATGTTACTTCAGATGAGTCACCAACTATATGACCCTTCTCTACTGCTGCCTGACAGACACCTGCTGACATTTATAACTTCTCCATCGATCTCCACAAATATTAAGGCAACGCAAACGAGAAACACCGATCCACAAAGAAAGCAAAAATGTGGTACCCATTACTGCCTCCGCACCAGCAGTACCGTATCCATCAGTCTGTATAATTTGTACTGCGCATTTATAATACAAAAAAGCAAAACCACACCATAACTGGATTGATTTGACTGCATGGTGCATGAATGAAACATATCAACTCTATGGCGATGGGTAGCTTTATGTGCAGTGCAGACCGCTGTCGCCATCTGGTCATTAAGTACGAAATCATTTCATAGGTAGCAATATCATATGTGTGACAGATTCAACACAACAGAAAAAGCATCCCACTACGAATAAACATTTAGGTAGATAGGCGATTCCCACCAAAACATCGTAATCATAATGTATCATTCTGTAACATCCCCCTTCTTGGGAAAGGGAAATCATTGTTCACTGTTGTAGTGCCATAATGTTCATAAGTAACACATACTATCATAATGTCCATTAAGTCACACTTGGAACATACACAATTCAAGAACTATTGAAAACACTAACATCACTAGTAAACGAATTAACTATGGTGGGGCCAGAGGTTACTAGCACATAGCCCACATACTTCAACTGGTCTTTACCACCAATTGTACATGTCACACAATACACACTACTGCAAATTGTAGTCACTGTACTTAGCAGGTAGCCTGACGTTGCGCCCACTCCTTGTGCGCGCTGGTGACCTTGGTGGAGCCGTGACTTGCTTGGGCACTTGGGGCTCCACTGGTGGTGCTGCTGGTCGCTGCACTTGCACCTCATCTCGTGGGACTGGCACAATATACTCGGAGACTGTCTCCGGCATGACAACAGGTGGTGGCTCCTTGGTGCTCATTAAATCCCTGCGGTTCCTGCGTAGCACCTGGCCGTGTCCATCTGTGATCTGGTAGGAACGTGGCTCGCCGCACCTCTGTGTGACCACGGCTGGTTCCCACTCACTCCCCCGATGTACTCTGACCACTTCCTGATCTCGGAGGCTCGACAGCGGCTTCGCTGTTCGGTCGTAGTATTTCTTCTGGCGCTGCTGACGCTCCTGCAGCTCCTGCTTGGACCCTACTATATCTTTTAGGCTTCAGCATATCTGGATGCGTCGGCAACTTGTCACGCAACATTCTGTTCATCAGCAACTGTGCTGGTGAATACTGAAGTCCTGAAATGGGCGAGTTACGATACTCTAGCAACGCCAAATACATGTCCTTTCCTTCAAGGCTTGCCTTTCTTAGCAACTGCTTCAGGGTGTGCACTGTCCTCTCACTGAGGCCATTAGACTGTGCATACGTAGGGCTTGATGTCGTCACCTTGATCCCCCAGGATTGCCCAAACTCCCTGAACTCTCTGCTCCCATATGGCATGTTATCACACATCACTTTCTCTGGTATGCCATGCCTAGCATAAATACTTTTCATGTGCCTAACGACAGAGCTGGCCGTTTTGTCATCTAGCAGTGCAATTTCTGCATACTTAGAGTAGTAATCTACTACCACCAAATAGTCACGGCCTTGGAATGTCATAATGTCTGAACCAACCTTTTGCCATGGCCTGTCAGGTGCCGGATGTGGCATCATAGGTTTCACTCTGCTGCTTCCTGCGATACTGTAAACAAATCGCACACTTGGCCACCATATTATCAATATCCTTGGGCATCCCAGGCCAGTAGATAACCGCTCTGGCCCTCTGCTTACACTTCTCCTCTCCAAGGTGACCCTCGTGTATCCTTGCTAGCATCTCCTTGCGTAGACTCTGTGGCACAATTATCTTCTGATTTTTGAACAGAATTCCTTCCAATTCATACAGCTCATCTCGGATATTCCAGTACTCCACTAGACGCTGGTCCACTGCCGATTTGGCATCAGGCCATCCTGACCTGATAGTTTGCTTCAGCGCCAAAAGCTCTTCATCTGTAAGAGTACCCTGTCTGATCTCCTCGAGCCGCTGGTCTGACGCTGGAAGTGTAGACATGAATGCGCAAACCATTATCTCCGCCTCTTCAGCCACTCCATCAATAGGCTTGCCTTTAAGAGGTTGTGACGCTCGGGACAGGGTGTCTGCCACATACATTTCCTTGCCTGGTGTATACTGCACATGCAGTGTGTACTTCTGCAGCTGCAACATCATGCGCTGCAAACGTGGAGATGCCCTGCTCATAGGCTTGCGAAGTATTATTTCCAATGGCTTGTGATCCGAGAGCACTGTTGTCTTCTTCCCATAGATGTAACAGTGGAACTTTGCACATGCAAAGCATATCGCCAACAACTCCTCTATCTGCGCGTAGTTGACCTCAGCACTTGTGAGTGTACGTGATGCATATGCGATGGGCTGCCCGCCCTGCATCAGACATGCCCCCAGTCCCGACTGGGAAGCATCCGCTTGTATCGTACACGTCTGATTCACGTCGTAGTACTGTAACACCGGGGCTGATATCAGTGCTGATTTTACAGCATCCACCGCTGCCTGATGTTCTGGCTGCCACACAAATGCAGCACCCTCTTTCAGCAATCCTCTCAGTGGTGCTGTGATATCGGACTCGTTGGGAATGTACTGGGTCAGGTACTTCACCATTCCCAACAGGCGCTGTAACGCTTGCTTGTCCACCGGGGCGGCCATCTTGGCTATGGCCTCGACTTTGGCTGGGTCGGGCCTGAGCCCTGCTGCTGAGATAATGTCGCCCATGTACATCACCTCGCTGACCTTGTACTGGATCTTGCCTGGGCTGAACCTGACATTCTTGTCTCGCGCCCTGTCCAGCACTCTCAGAAAAGCATCATCATGCTCATCATCATTCTCTCCAGCAATGATGAGGTCATCAGCAATAACATATACATTGCTGATGTCACCAAATGTCTGATCATTTCTCTGCTGTAGAACCTCACTAGCAGAACAAATCCCGAACGGCATCCTAAGGAACCTTTTGCGTCCCCATGGAGTGTTAAACGTGTAGTAGTAGCTGGACTTTTCTCCTAGCACCACGTGCCAGTATGCATCCTTCATATCTATAACAGTGAAGATCTTCTTACCAGCCAACCTGCTGCGCACATCATTGGGTGTGGGGATGACGTACCTCTGCCTCTTAATAGCTTCTTCATTAAGAGGCTTGGGATCCAGGCAGATCCGTATGGTCCCGTCCTTCTTGTCTGTAATCACCAAGTTGTTTACCCAATCTGTGGGTTCCTCCACGCCTGCGATGACTCTCGCTCGTTCTAACTTTTCCAGTGCCGTTTTCAGCTTCTCTCGACGGGCGTATGGCACTGTACGGCTGGGCTGAACCACAGGTATGGCATCCTGTTTCAGCTCTATGTTGTACTTCTAGCTATATTGCCCCAATCCATGAAACACATCCTGATATACATTCAGGATTTCCTCCTTGGAACTTGGTGCTCGCTGAGCTACGTCGACACGTTTGACCAGACTGAGGTCCTCACATGCCTCTCTGCCAAGGATGTTTAGTTTCTCACTGG
Source organism: Urechis unicinctus (assembly GCA_034190875.2). NCBI lineage: Eukaryota > Metazoa > Annelida > Polychaeta > Xenopneusta > Urechidae > Urechis > Urechis unicinctus. Next base: position 28,542,101 of record CM067349.1, read on the forward strand.
TAACATAGAAGAATAGCATCGTCTGCTCCTTGTCCTTGACCTTGACATCAAGGAAGGCAGCCCCCTGTGGCCGTATCCTGCCCTGACCGATGCCCTCCAGGTTGGTCTTGGTCTGAGCCAACTGCTCCAGTTTCTGCCCTGCCTGCAGGTATGCCTCACACGAGATGACATTAGCATCTGCTCCTGTGTCCAACTTCATAGACACCACCGTGCCGTCGATGACCACGTCCTCATGCCACCGTGATGTCAGATCACCTATATATAGCTGACCAACAAATAAGTTCTGTGACACTACTTCTTCTACCTTTGACACTTGGACTGCTTTAGGTTTTGGTTGCCCAGCCTTACACTTTTGTGCAAAATGATGTAACTGCTTGCACCTTGCACATGTCTTGCCATATGCCGGGCACTTCCCTTTAGGATGATCCTTACCACAATATTCACAATCCTTTACCATGACTGGTGTGGAACTCTTTGGCTTTGTAGATTGGCCTTGTTGTTTGCCCTTGTTCCAGGTTCTGTTCTTGGACCTACGCACCTCGTGTACCTGGGCAGCACCGGCTGATGCTGGTGATGACATGGCCTGCATCTGGACCTTGCTGGTCTCTGCAGCTCTACATATTTCCAGGGCTTTATCTAGGGTTAACTTTGGCTCCCTCAGAAGTCTCTCCTTTACTCTGGTATCCCTTAGCCCAAATACGACTTTATCTCGTATTATCAAGTCTCTCTGGTCACCATACTCACAGGATGGGGCTTTGGTCTTTAGGTCTGTGACCCACTGGTCAAAGGGCTCTTCCTTCATCTGATCCCTTTGCCAGAACTTGTACCTCTCAAATACCACATTTTTCCTAGGCTCACAGTACAAGTCAAACTTCTCAAGCACTTTTTTATACTCCTTGATATCATCAGCTGGATCATACACAAATGTAGCATGAATCTCTTGGGCCTCTGCCCCAGCCACATGCAACAAAATTGCTACTTGGGTCTCACCCTCCTTCTTATTCAGTTCTGTAGCCTTGTAGTAGGTGACAAACTGCTGTTTCCATTTATACCAGGTGGCACTGACATTACCTTGTGAGAAGTTCATTGGTGAAGGGGTTTTAAGCCATCCATTCTCACTGTTTCCTTATGCTGCAATCCAGAGATTAAACTCACAAAGATCCCATTTTCCTGACACCATGTGACAGATTCAACACAACAGAAAAAGCATCCCACTACGAATAAACATTTAGGTAGATTGGCGATTCCCACCAAAACATCGTAATCATAATGTATCATTCTGTAACAATATGCAACACCCGATTGAAATGTTCCATTCTTTCATATATTTTGATTGTCTTCGTTGAATCTTAACATAACAAAGATGGAAATGTAATGCGTTGCAGCGAAATAATCACAACAGACGAAACATCAGTCACAGGAAGTGTTAATGGACATGCTCTATGAGTTGCCGCTACGTTTCCTCCATATAACTGAAAAATGAGATGTTTCTGAGCGTCAGAATCCGGGGGACAACGTCTCATAAAGGTTCACGACTTGGCCACCGCATCTGGGTTGGTTACGAATACGTTGTTCAATTTCTTGCAATGTTGTTGTACTAAGCAGAGAGAAAGTTTGTCCAGGATGCAGATCCTACCGCATTCTGAATGCCCTACATCACAATTCACACGATCACACGCGTCGAGGGTAACGAAATTGTAGAGTATGAATTGAAACTCCATCCAGTGATCATATGATGCGATAAAGCTGCTTTGTCCAAAGCAGCGCAGTAAAGCCATCGTTGTATGGTTCTACCAGGTTACTTTTAAACTGTGCATTATGATCATTAAATGTATTTCAGTGGCATATGATATGTAAGGACCTCGTTCTAATTGGTCTCATGAGGGAAGATGGAAATTCCGAAGCTTATTCTAGGGTATCCGAGACTGGTGGACGCGATTCCATTTATACAGCTTAATACCATTTAAACTGTAGTGTTGCTAGCGTAGTAACTCAATATAAATCGCTCGCAGTTAACTCTTGATACATGTAAGTATATTTCTCAGGCTATTTCGCCAGAAAAAGTCGTACGAAGAGTAAAGAAGAAACAACCTCACAACCCCATTTGTGAATATAAATCATTGTGATAATGTATAGGTAACCACCTTGTACCTATTTATTGATCTGTAACTAAACAATGCCATGCGTAAAGCAATGGTTGCCTGGCAAATTCATCAACCATCTCACTCCTAACTTGAGCTTCCATATTATTGTCTCTTGGGATGACCGCTCGATGAACTTAAAACGCATTAACATTCGAATATTTGCAACGGAAGCTATTGTGGACACATGCAGCGATGTGTTTCGCCTTAACACACATGTCACATCAATAAATGCAAACATCGGAGGGAGCTAAGTGACATGGGGTCTACGAAACAAGCTTCAATATATACCAGGTGTAGTCTTTCCTGACTTTCATCCTTGCCATATTGATTGGGTAATGCATGCCCTGTCAACAGATGCCGCATGAATCTGCTTTGAGGTGATGAGTGAACTACCATACGATCGATGTATGCAGTTGCATAACCGCACAACAAGCCAGTAGCAAGCAAGCAATTATGATTTCTAAGCAGACAAACGCGAGATATATATATACATCTGCTCTCAGCAATGCAAATGGACAGATATATCAAATAGATGTCGCCTTAAATGCTGCAAATTGCCTATTTCCTACGAATTCACATGGCATGCAATTTGACGGGAAGCCAGTGAACAATTTGCTTTCAGTCAGGATGCCTACCCCCCCACCCTACTCATCTCAAAGTCAACAGGGTAACATTTCAGACTACCTATATTTGTTGTTGACCTGAATATCGCTCACAAAGGTCGTAGTAATGGGTCTAATGATCACAGTATGAATGTGTGCAATATTTTATCGCCCCGTGTTAATATGCATACCTTGCTGCACTTGACAGGGGTCAAACAAAATACCATTTGTGAACAAAATACCATTTGTGTTTTTACATGGATTGCTACCTCATGCAAGCTTGAGCACATGAACACCACTGTCACAGGTTTACGAAAGCTAACTACATGTGAAGCTACTAGTTATACTGAACGATATTGATTCAATCCTTTTCTACCTATAATCCAATCGTTCGTTTGCAGCATAATTAAGATTCTACAATGAAGTTTTGATCATGATGCATTAACGTAAAGTACAATTTTGAAAATTATGTTGTAAGGGTGAGAATTTATTTCACATACGATCATTCGTTTTAAACTCTGAAACATACTGCGTGGTTGAGTGTTTATATTGGTGGTAGGGATATGAGGATGAATTGTCGTCTTTATTATTATGTTTTTAAATATGTTGCCTTTATAATGTTACAGCACGTGTGATTATTTCAATGCTATAAAATAAACTTACGATGCTAAAATCCTATCACAAACCCACATGTACTCGCCATTATGCTTAGATAGTATGATGGTGAAACTGTCATCTAATGATGCCGCAAAAATTGCATTAACAGAGGTCGACTGGGCAATATTCCCAGCGACTAGCAAGGTCGGTGATATAACACCACGGTCCGTTTGGTTCACCATCAGGGTTACCACATCGGTTCCCCACTTGCCGTGGTGAAGCCATGGTGATGATGCGGGTAAGTGGTGTCCCAACGCTGGCATGTTCTTCCACTGGCAGTGACTCATTTCCGACGTAATCATATCCCAGTACTGTTGCTTTGCAGTCATAATCTACCAAACACCAAAGTTTATTAGATACATTTATGTCAGGTAAGGAAGTGATATGTGGGTGCTCATTGTGATATCACACCATTAGAGGCACTTTATGTGATGAATACGGTCCCAAATCGCCTTATATCGTTATATATCTTGCATTGTTACAAAAATGACTGGTCCCTTCTAGGAATTAGGATAAGCGCATGGGTAATAGAGTCGATTTTAGCTTCCGCCATGTTTGAGTTTGTCAAGTATATTACAGCTAGCTACCCCACATACTAGATACCAGTCAATTTTCGAAGGAAATGTTTTGATGCAGCCTTATCGCCATGCATAGATATTTCAGCTGATCATGGCTAAATAAGCATTCAATGAAAGCCACTGGGGTGATTCAAAAAGATCGCATGAAACCGCCTTTATCATTTAACATGTATTTTATCATATTTACTCACTTGATAAGGGGGGCCGACGTCTCTTATAAGTCCACGACTTGTTCACCGCATCGGGCTCTGTAACGAATATTGTTGTACACAGTGTACAACTTCTTTCAATGTTGTTACACCAAGCTGAGAGACAGTTTGTCATTATTGCAGATCACACCGCATTCTATTCGTCTTTTATAACACGCGTCATTCGCGAAGTACCTAACGACATTAGAGAGGATAAATTCTGATTCCCGCAAATGTCAAAGGGATTCGATCAAGCTGCTTTGTGCAAAGAAGGACAGTAATATAAAACCTGAGCTGTGAATCATAATTGTTCTTCTGAGGAAAGCAACGTTACATAGGTCTTTACTTTCTTATTGAAATAGCTGAAGTGGAATAACTGTTCTCTCCAATCTAAAGCAAGGATCTGTCGAACGAATGGACGTACCTCTTGGCTAAAATGGTAGTTAAGTCACCTACTATATCACCCCTCTATAGCGCTTTCTGATAGTAAACTGCTGCAGTTGGCGGATCGATCGATATCCTCAAATATTGAGACAGCGGATATCAGAGCAACCTATCAAAAAAGGATAGCAAACATGTGGAACCCATCAGTCTCTTCGTAAGATCCTTTCGTAATTGGTAAGATCCTTTTCTACCGCTAATCCTATCATCGATTCAGCATGATTAAGATTCTACACATGAAGCAATAAATTTAAATTATGATGCGTTAACATTAAGTTCAAGAAACAAAATTGTGATGTAAAAATGTGAATTTATTTGTTTAAAACCGGCGACATAGTGCGTGTTTGAATGTTTTCATGGCTTGGAGAAAAGACGAAATATTAATTGATCTGCGAGGCCAGCACAAAGATGCCGCACCATTGATCATACGTTTGACAGAATTATATTGGTCGTCAGGATATGAAGATAATTAGTCGTCTTTATTATGTTTTCAAATATGTTGCCTTTACAATATATGGCATACATGATTACTCCAATACGACAATATAAAGTTATGATGCTAAAATTCCTTTAAAGAGAGAGGTGCAAACCCAAATTTACTCGCCATTATGGAATAATAGGAATCATGATACTGAAATTGTCATCGAATCAATACTGTCGCTAATAATGTCGCAATTATTGCATTAACAGAGGTCGACTGGGCAATATTCCCAGCGACTAGAAGGGTCGGTGGTATAACACCACGGTCCGTTTGGTTCACCATCAGGGTTACGACATCGGTTCCCCACAGCACTTATCTCGCTATCATGCGGGAAACTCGCCGTTGTGAAGCCATGGTGATGCGGGTAAAGGGTATCCCAACGCTGGCATGTTCTTCCACTGGCAGTGACAGTCTCATTTCCGACGTAATCATATCCAAGTATTGCTGCTTTGCAGTCATAATCTACCGAATGCCAAAGTTTATTAGATACATTTATGTCAGGTAAGGATGTGATACGTGGGGGTTCATTGTGATGTCACACCCGTAGAGGCACTTTATGTGATGAATACGGTCCCAAATCGCCTTATATCGTTATATATCTGCATTGTTACAAATAATGACTGGTCCCTTCTTGGAATTTGGATAAGCGCATGCATAATTAAATCATGAGAATTACCGCCATGCTTAAGTTTGTCGAGTATATTACAGCTACCTACCCCACATACTAAATACCAGTCATCTTTCGAAGAAGGAAACTTTTTGATGCAACTTTATCGCCATGCATAGATATTTCAGCTGATTATGGAATGTCGACTAAATAAGCATTCAATGAAAGCCACTGGGGTGATTCAAAAAGATCGCATGAAACCGCTTTATCATTTAACATGTATTTTATCATGTACTCACTTGGTACGGGGGGCCGACGTCTCATATAAGTCCACGACTTGTTCACCGCATCGGAATCTGTAACGAATATCGTTGTACACAGTGTACAACTTCTTTCAATGGTGTTGTGCCAAGCTGAGAGACACAGTTTGTCATTACTGCAGATCACACCGCATTCTAATCGCCCAACATCTGAATATCCTTTATAACACGCGTCATTCGCGAAGTAGCTAACGACATTAGAGAGGATAAATTCTGATTCCCGAAAATGTCCAAGGGATTCGATCAAGCTACTTTGTGCACAAAAGCACAGTAACATAATACCCGAGTTGTGAATCATAATTTTTCTTCTAAGGAAAGCACTGTATTTTGGTCTTTATTTTCTCTCCTATCCAAAGCAAGCATCTGTTGAACGAATGGACGTGCCTCATGGCTACAGGGGTAGCTAAATCACCTACTACATCACCCCTCTCTAGCGCTGTCTGATAGTCAGCTGCTGCTGTTAGGGCTCGATCGATCTCCTCAAATATTGAGACAGCGGACATCAGAACAACCTCAAAAACGGATAGCAAACATATGAAACGCATCAGTCTCGTCGCCTACAGCACGGTATCCATAATCAATATATGATTTATGCTACGCTGTTACAATACATCCACGAAAAAACAGAAGGATGACTGAATTGATTCAACTGCATGGTGAATTAAACAACATATCATCACTATGGCGATAGATGGCTTGATGTGCATAGCAGACGGGCCTCGACAGCCAGAACAATTGGACAAGCAGAAAACTGTTACGATATCAGCATTATGATTGATCTCATTATAACTTACAACGCTACTGTGTCGCTATCTAGTTATTAAGTATGAAAGATTTCATAAGCAGCCAATTCATATGAGACACCCACTTCAATTGTTGCGTCCTTTCATTTGTTTTAACATAAATAGACATATCGTCAGCGTACTAGGCCGAATTAACCGATCGTCAGCTGACTAGGCCTGATAAACCTGTCATGAGCATCCTAAGCCTGATAGGCCCGTCGTTCCCAGAAAGGCTGAACTAAACCTATCCCGAGCAGTCTATGTCGAATAAATTTATCATGAGCAAACATGGTCGGATAAAATTACCATTGACAGTCTAGGCCGAATAAACATATCGAGATGCCTAGGCCGACAAATACTACCATGTGTAGACTATGCCTAGTGAAACTATCATAAGCTGACTAGGTCAGATAATCGAATCACTAGCTGACAAGTTAATTATCAGCAGACTGGGCCATATAAACCTATCATGAGCAGGCTGGTCGACAAAACCTCACACGAGAAGACAGCATATAAACCTATAATGATTATGGAAATCCTCCCACGAGATAAATATGTAGAATAAACCTATCATGAGCACTCTAGGTCAAGTATTATTCTCTTGAGCCGACTAGCCTGAAGGAACCTAGTATGAGCAGACTTAGCCGGATAAACCTATAATGAACAGACTTGGCCGGATGCACTGATAACGAGCAGACTTGGCTGAATAAACCTATAACGAGCAGACTAGACCGGATGCACCTAAAATAAGCAGACATTTCAGAATTGACTTATCATAATATAAACCTCTAGTGAGTTAACGAGTGGAATAAAATCTTACTTAAGCAGAATAGGCCAATTAAACATATCAATAGCATGCCAGGCGGAATGAACATATCATCAGCAGACTAGCCCAAATAAACCTAACATAAGCAGACTGGGCCGGAAAAAGCAAATGTGAGCAGTTTGACTTGGTCGAATAAACAAATCACTAGCAGAATAGGCGGAATAATCGTACCATGTACTGACAAGGCCGAGTGCACTTATCATGATAATAGTAGGGCGAACAGACCGCTCACGATCAGACTAGGCCGAATACAACAATTATTAGACTAGGACCAATAAAGCTAGCATTAGCAGACTTGGACCAATAAAGATAGCATTAGCAGACTAGGCGGGATAAACCTATCACCAGCCGATTAGGCTGGTGAGCAGACAAGGCTGAATGAAACCTTCATGAACAGACACAGCTGAATAAACCTATTATCAGCAGACGTGCTTAGTAAGTCCTTCTTGAGCAGACTATGCTGAATAGAGCTAACTTGAGCACACTAAGCCGAATAAAATTATCATGAAGCATTCTGGAACTAATGCTTTAATCATAAGCAGGGTATGTTGTGGAGACATGACCATCGCTAATCATAATAAATATCTGTGTCAGCTGATTAAGGAACGTGGAGTAAAAAAGCAATAGTTGAATTTAAGCATCAAGTGTATTGGGGGATTAAATGAAGATCGCATGAAAGCGCTACTGTCAATCAACACTTATTTTACAGGCCCTGTACTTGCTCGGTACGGGAGGACACACAATCAAAAGCTTTTAAAATCAGCTCGAGGGAGGCAGTGAATGAAGTGGGCAGAATAACCTAGGCAATCAATAGAGAACTCAAAGCGAGACGTTCATTGGAGCAAGCAACCCTGATTGCATCCAATCATAGCGTGCGTTACGTTAGTGCACCTACACGACATATGTTAGATACATACGAGCCGGGCTATAGAGCACCCTGGTAGTGTCGGACAGAGATACGGCTCTACGCGTCAAAAACGAAAAGGCAACGTCTCATAAATGTCCACGACTTGTCCACTGCATCTCGCTTGGTTACGAAGTACTTAACAATAATATAGAGTATGAAATGACTCTCACGCAAGTGATCATGCGGTGTGATAAAACTGCTATGTCCAAAAAGCAGAGTAAATCCATTGTTGTATGGTTTAACAAGTTTACTTTTAAACTGTGCATCATGACCTTAAAAGGTACTCTAGCTGATTGGATGATTGTTCTCATACGGGCGATGAGATGACTCTGCGCGTTAGAATCGGGAGGACAACGTCTCATAAAGGTCCACGACTTGTCCACTGTATCTGGCTCGGTTACGAATACCTTATACACAATGAACGATTTCTTGCAATGCTGTTGTACCATTCCGAGAGTTTGTAAAGACTGTGGATCACATGGCATTATAATTGCTCTCCATCCACGTCGTTGTGAAGTAGTTAACAATGATATAGAGTATGAAATGACACTCCCCCAAGTGATCATGCGGTGCGATAAAACTACTATGTCCAAAAAGCATAGTAAAGCCATTGTTGTATATGGTTTAACAAGTTTACTTTTAAACTGTGCATCATGACCTTAAAAGGTACTCTACTATCATCTATTATAAATGGACATCGTTGTAATCAGCATGTGATTGGTCAGTCAATTACAGACATTGGGCTGTCTCCTGGCAAAGAAGAAATAACCTCACAACACCATTCCTGTAAGCCATTGCGTTACTGTATAGGCGACCACCCTGCACCTTTTTATTGATCAGTAACTGAAAAATGCTATGCTTAAAGAAATGTTAGAACCACCAACCATGTAACTCCCCAGTGGAGCTTTCACATATGATATATAGATTAAATGGAATGCATTAACTCTTCCCCCAAGACATCGATTCTTTGCAATGGAAGCTATTGTCGACACACGGGGCGGTGTGATTTGTCTTAATACACATGGAAACCTCGACGAGAGCTGCATGGAATTGGGTCTTTGCAAATTGTCCCCTAAGTTTTGCTTATCTCTAATTCAGTACGACACAAGTTACACTATTTACCAGGTGTAGATACGTTCCTGTCTTTCGTCCTTGCCTGAATGATTGGGTAATGCGTGCCCTTTCAATAAATGAGGTAATGAGTGTGCTATCATATGATCGTGCCTGCTGTTGCACGGTAGCACAACTAGTAACTGATGACCTATCAATGCAGAGACCAAATCAATGTCGGTTGGCTTCGTATCATTATTTGCTGAATATGATCTGTGTGCTCTTTGGCTATGCCTACGAATTCACATGGCATTATGTCCTGTATGCAGACCAAGGAAACCAGTTAAGAATTTGCATTCAGTCAGGATGCATATTTGACCCCATGTGTCAAAGTAAAATAGCAATGTTTTACACTGCCTTCATGTATTATATACACGAAGAGGTGATGAGTGTGGTAGCGTATGATCAGTGTATCTAGTTGTGCGAACGCGCTCATGGGTTTCCTATTCATTTATATATATTGCAGACACGAAAACGCATGTATTCACCACTTACATAGGTAATAGACAACTAAGCCTAGCCCAGTAAAGAATCTAGCTATTATAGTATGATTGTAAACTATGTTTTTGTTCTATGGCAATATGCGTTTCTTGTCGCTCTTAACATGGGACAAACTAAATACAGCCACTGGTCAATAAGCATGTGTGTTTGAACATCGAAGTTTTGTTTGAGAAACTGGACATCACTATCAGAGGTTCAAGAGGGCGAAGTACACATGACGTCACTAAGTTTACTGAATCAATATTGATAGGATCCTTTTTTAACCTCTAATCTTATCCTCATTTGCAGCATAATTAAGATTCTACACGTGAAGATACTGAAGTTTAATCATGAAGCGTTAAAATAAAGTAAACACAGTTGTGTTGTAAAAATGTGAATGAATTTCACATATGATGATTAGTTTTATACCAGGAGACTTAGTGCGTGTTTGGAAGATTTCATTGCTTGGAGAAACCAAGACATATTAATTGATCTGTAAGCCAGCACAAGGACTCCGCACCATTAGTCATGTGTGAGACTATCATTTAATCTAAGGTTGACCGAGTTATATTGGTCGTCAGGATATGACCAATTGTCGTCTTTATTATGTTTTCAAATATGTTGCCTTTAAAATATTATTGTTTGCGTGATCATTCCAATGCTACATCATAGATCTATGATGCTGAAATTCCGTCAAAGAGAGAAGTTTGCACACACAACCCCAAATTTACTAGCCATTATGCATATATAATAATCATGATACTGAAATTGTCATCTAATCAGGTCGCTAATCATGTCACCGTTATGCCAATAACAGAAGTCGACGGGGCGATATTCCCATCAGGGTTACGACATCGGTTTCCCACAGCACTTATCTCACTATCACGTGAAGCTATGGTGATGCGGATAAGTGGTGTCCTAGCGCTGGCATGTTCTTCCACCAACAGTGACGGCCTCATTCCTGACGTAATCTATAAATAATCTACCGAACACCAAATTGTATTAGATACAATTTCTTGTGTCAGCTAAAGGAGTGGTAGTTTAGAGGAGTCACCAACTATATCATCCCTCTCAAGCGTTGTCTGATAGTCAGCGGCTTAAATTTATAACAGCTTGATCGATCTCCTCAAATATTAAGGCAGCGCGACACCAGAACCACACATCAACAAAGAGAGGCAAACATGTGAAACCCACTGCGTTAATACAACCCAAAAAACAATACAGTGACAGGATTGATTTTACTGTGCTGTGTATGAAAAAACATTTCAACCCTATGGCGATTGGTGGCTTTATGTGCTGTCGCTATTCGGTATTTAAGTATGAAAACAGATGTAGCCATGTCATATTGTTCAACCCTTTCACATATTTTGAGTGACGTCGCTGATTCTAGACATTTAGAACAGCGAAATGATCCCAATAGATAAAACACCAGACATCAAAAGTATTAATGAATATACTCTGTGAGCTGCCGCCATCTCTGCAGCGTTCGAAATCGTTGGCTTTGTTGTGAAGTTTCAATGGGTAAATAAAAAAGATATTGGCGAGTCTTAAACTCATAGCACACCAGCGGTTCAACTATCTGATGAGTCTAAAAACTATATTCTGACTTAATTGGAATACAGCCACCATCGTTCAACTGGTGTGAGATAAATCTACCACCAGTGTTTAAAATATGTAGACGGTTCTATCTATTGGGATTGAAAACACAAAAGGATCCTGAAAAATCGCCAGAAGACACCGTGAACTGCATCTGTTGTGGTAACTGTGTACGGCAGAAATGAGGCTGACCATTATGCCAATTTCTTTCAAGTGATGATGCGTGTACGATTAAATTCCAAATAAAGCAAAAGGAAATCATTTTCTTTGGCGGGGTCTACACCACTAATTGAGTCCTGATCGACACAGATGAATGTCATAACATAGATCGACACAGATGAATGTCCATCGAATATGAACTCAACAACATAAGTAATGTTTCAAAGCAATCTTGGAAAAGATATGCTCATTATTCAACACAGACAATCGCTCATGTGATTATTATTCCAAGTATCCAATCGAATATGAACTGATAACACCACCACAAGTAATGTTTCAGTGCATGGGTCAAGTCCCAACACAATTTCCAGTGACCGCAATCTATTGGCAAAGCATATGCTCATTATTCAACACAGACAGGCATCGCTCATGTAACTTCATCGTCTCCCCACCGAATATCACTAAGAATAATCCAACTTTATATACCCATCGTAAAAGGCTTGTTTGAAAAAGTCAGTCCACGAATCTGTGCTGTCACTCTTAATGATCCTGATAACACCACCAGGGCCCGACATAGCATCACCGGCTCAGTTGTCGTTGGGTCGGCCAATCCACACCAACCTACCAGTGCATGTGTCAAGCCCAGCAGCTGACAATTTCCACCTTAGACCCAACTCAAAAACTGACAATTGTGATTCCTATTCTGACAATGGTCCACAATTCAGTGACAAAACATATGCAAAATGTTTTACACAGACAGGCATCACGCATGTAACTTCATCTCCTCTCCACCCAACCTCGCAAGGATTTATCGAACGTCATGTACCCTTGTTTGAAAAAGTAAGTCCATGATACTGAGTTGTCACTCTTGATGTTCCACACAACATCACTGGGGCGTGACAATATGGATTGTGTTCTTGTGTAAATGTTAAAGAGACGATAGTTTTACATGGACACTTAACTTAGTTACAACATATTGATATGCACCATTTCAGATGTGCAAAATGTAGATTCTTGATTTGATAGACATTTATCCTGTTTGATAACGATGATATCACGATATATACAATATGATTTATATCGTTATTACTTACGTCACTACTGTGTCGACATTATGATTGCTCATTGCAGTGATGACACAGATTATTTACCATAAGCCACAATCTTACCATAGGTAGACTTGGCCCTTGTGAATCACCATTACCAAACCGTAGCAAAGAAGTTTTATGTAAGCAGTCTTGGCCGAAGGAACAAATGACAGGCAGACAAGGCTAAATACACCAACAAGGAGAAAACAAGGTCAGATAAAATATCTTGAGCATACAGGCTAAATAAACCTATTATGTACAGACTAATAGCAGTCAAATAAACCTATCATTAGCAGACAGGGCTAAATAGATATGTCTTGAGTAGACCAGGCCTCTCATTAGTCGACAAGGCCAAATAAACTTATCATACGCGAACTCTGCCGAAATAATCTATCATGAGCAGCAAAGGCCAGGTAAACTTACCCTTAGCGGACGGGGGAAATAAACCTATCAAGTACAGACTAGGCCGAATAAACCAATGCTTTGCTGAAAAGGTCTAATAAACAAATCTATGACAGACCGCAAAATAAATCTATCACGAGCAGGCATTACAGCATACATTTAACAGTGGTAGACTAGCACGAATAAAACGATCATGAGTGAACTCGGCCCAATTCACCTATCATAAACACATACACCATCATGACCAGACGGGTGGGGAAAACCTATAAAGAACAGTCCCGGCCGATTAAACCTATCATTACTAGATTAGGCCAGATAATAATATATCGAGCTAGAAGGGCGAAAATAAACTTTCACGAGCAGACAAAGCCACAAAAACCTATCATCAGTGAACTGGACTGGATGAACCTATCGTGAACAGATGGTCTGAATAAAACTTACCTGTGCAGATATAGTCCGAATCAAACTATTACTAACAGACTTGTCCAAATAAACCTATCATGAGCAAACTTGGCAGAATAAACTTATCATGAGAAGACCAGTTCAGCTAGATCTGTAGTGAGGTAAGTTTAGCGTTTAACGGCACACCAACACTGCTATTTTATATGGTGCCTACTTAAATGGGGAAATACGAATACTAAAGCATAAGAAGAAATCAATGATTTAAACAAACTAAAATTAAATCCATTAGTATTAACTGAATAATATGAAATCAATGAGAATTGTATCATCTAAAATCTGCAATAGCTCTGATTAAACCTAGTGTCTTAGATGAATTCACCCTTTCAAACAATTTTTATAAGGGTTCGAACCCGAAAGAAGCGATTTCAAACAAGAATCAGATCGGCATATTCAATGAGTATGTGCGTGACGTTGTATTTGCTTTGCAACCACATACATTTGAGCGCACAAGGGACCGGTAAAGCCGCTGAAGGACTTTACAGTGCGCTCCCCAATCAGTATTCAATAAGATTTTAAAAGGTAAAGGGCACCCTTAAACATTTCTTATCTTACGCAATTCGATGGCAAGAGAACCAAGAACCTTTGCCGTGGTCTTGTTAGGTACATTTCAGTCTCTCTTTTTTTTCTTTTTTTTTCTCTTGAAAGTTCTTGTGTAGTTTGTGAGCCATTGTATGCGAATAAATATCTTCACTTCACCCACCATGGAGACCAACAATTGACATGTTAAGCAGCCAACAAGGATGAATAGAAAAGAGGGAAAAAATGGATGACAAAAAGCAGAATGAAAAAGATAAAAAAGTAACGAGCACAATAACTCCATCCCAGCCTCTCGTCCTGGTAAAATTCAGACCAAAGTGGTGCGTTGTAGAAAAAGTCTTCACAAGAACCGCTCCACTCAACCACCAATACCCCATTTTTTCTACCGACACGAATCGCAAACCACGGCAAACTGGTTGCCCCCTATTAGTTTCCTCTTACGACATACAGAGGGATACAGTAGGCCTGTTCTTCCTCTGGACTCACAGTTGGGACCTATAGTGAGCTGATTGGATGATTATTCTCATACGGGCGACGAGATGGCTCTGCGCGTCACAATCGGGAAGACAACGTCTCATATAGGATCTGGATTAAGAATACGTTCTACACAATGTTCAATTTGCTGTTGTACTAAACATAGAGAAAGTTTGTCAGACTGCAGATCTCACCGAATTCTAAATATCTTGCATCACGATTCACTTGATCACAGGCGACGTGGGTTACGAAGCCGTAGTGTATGAAATTAAACTCCATCAAGGGATCATTCATTGCAATAAAGCTGATGTGTCCAAAAAAGCACAGCATAGCCATCGTTGTACGGTTCACTCAGGTTACTTCTAAACTGTTATTTATGGCCTATAAAGGTGCTCCAGTGGCATATAATATGTATGGGCCTCGTTCTAATTGGTCATTAAAGTGGCCGTCTGTGATTGGTCAATCAATTACCGGCCAAGGGCATGTCTCATGAGGGGACATGGGAGTATAATTTGAAGGATCGTCCGAAATGCCGAAGCTTATTCCCAGGATCCAATACAGAAGGACACAATTCCATTTATATAGCTTAACACTGATTATATTGTAGTGTTGGTAGCATGGTACATAAATATACATCGCTCGCAGTAAAGTCTTGATATATCTGAGTATACTTCTCAGGCCACTAGGCCAGAAAAACTCGCACGAAGAAAAAAGAAGAAATAACCTCACAACACCATTCCTTAATATTGCTATACTTTATATGCGACCACCTTGCACCTTTTTTACTGATTGGTAACGGAGCAATGCTATGATTAAAGAAATGATAGCCTGGCAGAGTCACCAACCAGATCACTTCTAACTGGAGCTTCCATTCTATTGGCTCCTGGAAAGACAGCGCGAGTACACTAATCATACGCGGCATCGTCACTTGCTATGAAACATAGAATACATGAAACGCATTAACCCTTCCCCGCGAACATTGGAATATTTGCAATGGAAGCTATTGTCAACAATTGGGGCGATGTGTTTCGCCTTAATACACACGTCACACCAATGAAAACCTCGGAGGGAGCTAGGTGACATGGGTCTACGAAACAGGCTTTAATACATAACTTATGTAATCATTCCTGACTTTCATCCTTGCCATATTGATTGGGTAATGCATGCCTTTTCAACACTAATCTTCTTCGAGGTGATGAGTGTGTTACCATACGATCGATGTATGCCATTGCATAACCGCACAACAAGCCTGTATCTGACGACCTAGCAAAGCCAGCCTGGCAGCTGAAAGCCTCACAAACATATTTCAATAGCGTTCTTTCCTACTAGCATTCATTATGGAGCAATTATGAATGCTAACAGGTGCATTAAACAATCGCGGGGTATATACATCTAATCTCACCAATGCAAATGGACAGATATATCAAATAGAAGTGGCTTTATATGCTGAAAATGTCCAGTAATGGATCCAACGATTGCAGTATGAATGGGTACAGTATTTGATTGTTCCATGTTATTAGCATAACTGCTCTTGACAGGGGTCAAAGTAAATACAACCGATGGTCAAATACAATTTGTGTTTTTACATGGACTGGTACCTCTTGCAAGATTGAGCTCATGGACACCACAGTCAGAGGTTAACGAAGGCAAAGTACATATGAAGCTACTTGGTGTACTGAACAATATTGATTAGATCCTTTTCTACCTATAATCTAATCATTCGTATGCAGCATTAATTAAGATTCTACAATGCAGTTTGATGATGATGCCTTAACGTAATGTACAATTTTATAAAATATGATGTAAAAGTGAGAATTTATTTTACATACGATCATTCAAACTCTGAAACATACTGCGTGGTTGAGTGTTTATATTGGTGGTAGTGATATAAGGATAAATTGTCGTCTTTATTATGTTTTTAAATGAGTTGCCTTTATAATGTTATAGCACGTGTGATTATTTCAATTGTACAAGTTACGATGCTAAAATCCTCGCCATTATGCTTAGATAGTATTCATCTAATGATGCCGCATTTATTGCATTAACAGAAGTCGACGGGACAATATTCCCAGCGACTAGCAGGGTCGGTGGTATACACCAAGGTCCGTCGGGTTCACCATCTGGGTTACGACATCGGTTCCCCACAGCACTTATCTCGCTATCACGCGGGAAACTCGCCGTTGTGAAGCCATGGTGATGCGGGTAAGTGGTGTCCCAACGCTGGCATGTTCTTCCACTGATAGTGACAGTCTCATTTCCGACGTAATCATATCCCAGTACTGTTGTTTTGCAGTCATAATCTACCGAACACCAAAGTTTATTAGATACATTTATGTCAGATACGGTCCAAAATCGCCATATATCGTTATGTATCTGCATTGTTACAAATAATGACTGGTCCCTTCTTGGAATGTGGATAAGCGCATGCATAATTAAGTCGTTGAGAATTTCCGCCATGCTTGAGTTTGTAGAGTATATTACAGCTACCTACCCCACATACTAAATACCAGTCATCTTTCGAAGAAGGAAACGTTTTGATGCAACCTTATCGCCATGCATAGATATTTCAGCGGATTATGGAATGTTGACTAAATAAGCATCCAATGAAAGCCACTTGGGTAATTCAAAAATATCGCATGAAACCACCTTTATCATTTTTCACGTATTTAACATGCCATGTACTCACTGGATACGGGGGGCCGACGTCTCATATAAGTCCACGACTTGTTCACCGCATCGGGCTCTGTAACGAATATCGTTGTACACAATGTACAACTTTTTTCAATGTTGTTGTACCAAGCTGAGAGACACAGTTTGTCATTACTGCAGATCACACCGCATTCTATTCGCCCAACATCTGAATATCCTTTATAACACGCGTCATTCGCGAAGTAGCTAACCACATTATAGAGGATAAATTCTGATTCCCGAAAATGTCCAAGGGACTCGATCAAGCTGTTTTGTGTGAAAAAGCACAGTAACATAATACCTGAGTTGTGAATCATAATTGTTCTTCTGAGGAAAGCACAGTTATATTGGTCTTTACTTTCTTAGCTGAATTTGAATAACTGAATAACTCCTATCCAAAGCAAGCATTCGTTGAACGAATGGACGTGCCTCATGGCTTAAATGGTAGTTAAATCACCTACTATATATCACCCCTCTCTAGCGCTGCCTGATAGTCAACTGCTGCTGTTAGCGGCTCGATCGATCTCCTCAAATATTGAGACAGCGGACATCAGAGTAACCTACCAACAAAGGTTAGCAAACTTGTGAAACCCGCCTGACTCTGCGCCTGCAGCACGGTATTCATCATCAATAAATGATTTATGCTACGCTGTTACAATACATCCACGAAAAACAGAAGGATGACTGAATTGATTCTACTGCATGGTACATGAAACAACATATCATCGCTATGGCGATGGGTGGCTGTATGTGCATAGCAGACGGGCCTCGACAGCCAGAACAATTGGACAAGCAGAAAACTGTTACGATATCAGCATTTTGATCAATCTCATTATAACTTACAACGCTACTGTGTCGCCATCTAGTTATTCTCGTGGTTTCATCGAACGTGGAATCTTCTTAAAAACATTAATTCTTTATAGTGAGTTGTATGACTTCGGCCTGCCGTGCCATCACCTGCTCAATTGTTGTTTAATATTTCATCATAAGACACCCACAGGTCACGCATTTTATGAGACACCCACTTCAATTGTTGCGTCACACATATCCATTTCACCTTTCGTGGTTTCATCGAACGTGGAATCTTCTTAAAAACATTAATTCTTTATAGTGAGTTGTCATTCTTGATGTTCTGCACAACCCAACTTCGGCCTGCCGTGCCATCACCTGCTCAATTGTTGTTTAGTCGGCCAATCTATGCCCACATACCTGTACATGTGACAAGCCCAGCAATCGATGAGCTAACGCAGAAATAATGAGACATAGATCAACCTGACCAAGTCGACTCATTAAAGCTACATGATATGTGTGTTATGGATTGTGATCTTGTGTAAATGTAAAAGAGACAACACATACGTAGTTTTATATGGGCACTGCACTTAGTTACTCCATATTGATCTGTACAATTTAAGTTTTGCAAAATGTAGATTATTATGGCTATAGACAGTTCTCCTTTTTGATTACGGGTATGCAACGATATGTGTCAACATTATGATTGATTGTTGCTGTCACGACACAAATTACTAACCATAAGCTACAAATGACTTACCACAAACAGACAAGTTCTAAGTGACTTACCATAAGCAGATTGGGTCTAAGTGACTTACCATAAGTAGACAAGGCCTAAGTGAGTATCATAATCAAATTGGCCCATGTGAATTACCATTATCACTACAAGTCAAAGAGGCTTTCCTAAGCAGTCTAATGAATAAATCACGATCAGACAGGGCCGAATAAACCTATAATGAGCACACTAGTCAAAGATAAACCTATGTTGAGCATACAGGCTAAATAAAACAAATAAAGTGCAGACTAAGCCTAATACGCCTATCACGAGCAGACAGGGCCAAATAGATCGGTCTTTAGTACACCAACCCTATAAACCTATCATTAACTGGCTAAAACAGATGAACCCATCATCAGCGAACTCGACCAAAGTAACCTATCACGAGCAGACAAGAACAGATAAACCTATCACGAGCAGACGTGCGGATTAGACCTATTATGTGCAGTCTACACCGAATAAATCTATCATTACCAGATTAGGCCAGATAATCCTATCACGAGGAGTAAGGGCTAAATAAACCTATCATCAGCCTACTAGGCCGGATTAATCGATCGTCAGCTGACTAAGCCTGATAGACCCGTCGTGACCAGACAGGCTGATTAAACCTATCCCGAGCAGTCTATGTCGAATACATTTATCATGAGCAGATTTGGTCGGATAAAATTACCATTAACAGTCTAGGCCGAATAAACCTATTGAGATGTCTAGGGCGAAAAATACTATCATGTGCAAACTATGTCTAATCAATCTCTCATAAACAGACTAGGCCAGATAATCCAATCACGAAATGACGAGGCAGATTAACAGCAGACTTGGCCAAATATACCTATCATGAGCAGACTGGTCAACAAAACCTTACATGAGCAGACTGAGCGAATAAACCTATCACAATTATAGACGACCGAATACACCCATCACGAGAAAACTATGTAGAATAAACCTATCATCAGCAGTGTAGGCTGAGTAAACCTCTCTTGAGTGGACCAGTTCCGACGATCCTATCATGAGCAGACCATACCGGATTAACCTATCATCAGTGAACTAGACCAAATACATCTTTTGTGAGCAGACGGGGTAAATAACTCTTCTATTCTATAGGCCGAATAAACCTATCATCAGCGAATTAAGCTGGATAAACCAATGGTGAGCAGACGAGGCCGAATAAAGCCTCCATGAGTAGACTAGTCAGAATTAGCGTAACATGAGTAGACAAGGCCGGATAAACTTATCATCAAGCATTCTGGGACTAATGCACTAACCATATGCAGGGTAGGTCGTGGAGACATGGGAAAAGCGGTATGGTCATCGTTAATCACAGCAAATACCTGTGTCAGCGGACTAAGGAGAAAATAAGCTATTGTTGAATTTAAGCTCCAATAGTTTGGGGTTATTAAAAAAATCGCAAGAAAGCGCTACTATCAATCACCACTTATTATACAAGCCCTGTACTTGCCTGGTACGGGAGGACACACAATCAAAAGCTTTTAAAATCAGCTCGAGGGAGGCAGTGAATTACGTTACGTTAGTGCACCTACACGGCATATGTTAGATGCATCCGCGCAGGGCTAAAGCGCACCCTGGTAGTGTGATAACTCACGTAGCGACTCAAATGTGGTATGTCATCGGCAATTTTGATTGGGTAATTGTTCTCGTAGGAGTGGAGAGATGGCACTTTTTATACTTTGTATAATGACATGTGTTTTAGAGTACCTATCGCGTTTTTGCTACGAGTTCTCTCCTCGCTGATATCTCTGAAACGGCTGTATTTACGCACATGAATTTTTGTCAGTATTTAGAACTTGGCCGCATGATAATGATTGTAACAGTAGTTTAAGCATTCACAGTAAAAAAAAAACAGTAAAAAGGACACTTAATTTAAATGTTATCCACTGCGTCAGCTTAGCGAGTGGGCTTCTGCAGGCTGGACATGTCTAAGTAGGCCAAACCTTACGTAATCGACCAGAGGCATTCATCGCTTCGCTCGGCTTTGGATTGACTTGGGCTAAGTGGTCATGTCAAAACATCTGCTAAGGAGTCATGTCAAAACATTCTAGCGGCAGCAGCTTGTGACATCTATCCAAAAATAGTGCGCGTTACCAGCTACCCTCGCTGACATCTATCGTAAACGTGTGCGGCGCATAGGGTGCCTTAACACCAACCTTACGTTATGTAAACAAGGCGCAATCACAGTCCCGATTGCTGAACTAATAGGTCAAGTATTCATTTTGTTTAGAGATAAAATTTGTTCGTGTAATATTGTTGATACCGTATTGCTGGTCGTCCAGACTTGCTGTTGGAAGACATGCCGTTGGCGCTTGTGGCGATTCTAGTTATAATTGAATTGGGCCAAATTCACCTATCATGAGCAGACGGGTGGAATAAACCTTGCTGTTGGAAGACATGCCGTTGGCGCTTGTGCCGTATCTAGTTATAATTGAATTGGGCCAAATTCATCTATCATGAGCAGACGGGTGGAATAAACCTATAATGAACAGTCTCGGCTGAGTTAACTTATCATTACTAGATTAGGCCAGATAAACATATATCAAGCCAGAAGGACTAAATTAACCTTTCACGAGCAGACAATGGCGGAAAACCTGTTATTGATGAACTAGGCCGGATAAGTGAGCAGATGGTCTGAATAAAGCTTACCTGTGCAGACTAGTCCGAATCGCGAACAGACCTTGCGGGATAAACCAATAATGAGCAAACTTGGCAGAATTAACTTCTCATGAGAAGACCAGTCCGGCTAGACCTGTAGTGAGGTAAGTTTAGCATTTACTAGCACATTAACACTGGTGTGTTATGTGGTGCCTACTTATGTGGGGAAAATAATAAGAAATCAAGGGTTAAAACAAACTCAAATTTAATCCATAAGAGTTAATTGAATTATGTGAAAAAAATGAGAATCTTATCATCTAAAATATGTAATATAGACAAGCTTCTATGACAAAACATAGTATCTAAGATGAATTCACACTTACGAACAATTCTTAAAGGGTTTGGACCCGAAAGAAGCAATTCCGGATAAGAATCAGCGTGGCAAATTCAATGTGAATGTGCTTGACGTTGTTTGTGCATTCGCAACCGTATACAAAAGAGCCGTAATCCAGTTTTGAACGCACAAGGGACCGGTAGAGCCTCAAGAGGAATTTACAGTCCGCTCTCCTATCAGTAGTCGATAAGATTTTCAAAAGGTAAAGTGCCCCAAAACATTTCTAAACACAGGCCGATGGCAAAATGGCTAGTGATGTGATATGCTTTGCGTCAATGATTGGTGAGAAAACCAAGAATCTTGGCCATGGTCTTTTTGGGTTCATTTCAGTGTCCATGTCCGTAACTGATTCGGCAGGTTTATTTCTTTCTTTTAATTTGAACGTTCTTGTATAGTTTGTGAGCCATTGTTAGCGAATATATTTCTTCACTTGTGCTCCCCACCTACCATGAAGCCCAACAGGGGGTTAGAGAGATGCGCGGCTCAACCAGCACACATAACGCCAGGGATACACCAGTAAATACTCAAGCCAAAAGTGTTCACTCGAGATACTCAAAATTAGCTTAATTGACCTGTTAAGCAGCCGCCACGGATGAATGGAAAAGATTAAAATGGATGACAAGAAGCAGAATGAAAAAGAAAGAAGTAACAAAAACAACTATCCCATTCCATCCTCACGTCGAGGTGAAATCTGGGTCAAAGTGGTGCGGTAGAAAATAGTCTTCGTAAGGACCGCTCCACTCAACAAGGAGGATCCCATTTTCTACCTAAACGAGTCGCAACCCACGGCCAACTGGTTGCCCCCTATTAGCTACCTCTAACGACATACAGAGGGATACAATGGGCCTGTTCTTCCTCTGAACTCTCAGAGGGGACCTATAGTGAGCTGATTGGATGATT
The DNA here is from genome assembly GCA_034190875.2 of Urechis unicinctus. Classification (NCBI taxonomy): domain Eukaryota; kingdom Metazoa; phylum Annelida; class Polychaeta; order Xenopneusta; family Urechidae; genus Urechis; species Urechis unicinctus. Next base: position 28,565,092 of record CM067349.1, read on the forward strand.
GTTCTCATACGGGCGATGAGATGACTCTGCGCGTTAGAATCGGGAGGACAACGTCTCATAAAGGTCCACGACTTGTCCACTGTATCTGGCTCGGTTACGAATACCTTATACACAATGAACGATTTCTTGCAATGCTGTTGTACCATGCCGAGAGTTTGTAAAGACTGTGGATCACATGGCATTATAATTGCTCTCCATCCACGTCGTTGTGAAGTAGTTAACAATGATATAGAGTATGAAATGACACTCCCCCAAGTGATCATGCGGTGCGATAAAACTACTATGTCCAAAAAGCATAGTAAAGCCATTGTTGTATGGTTTAACAAGTTTACTTTTAAACTGTGCATCATGACCTTAAAAGGTACTCTACTATCATCTATTATAAATGGACATCGTTGTAATCAGCATGTGATTGGTCAGTCAATTACAGACATTGGGCTGTCCCATGGCAAAGAGGAAATAACCTCACAACAACATTCCTGTAAGCCATTGCGTTACTGTATAGGCGACCCCTCTACACCTTTTTATTGATCAGTGACTGAACAATGCTATGCTTAAAGCAATGTTAGAATCACCAACCATATAACTCCTCACTGGAGCGTCCATATAATTGACTCCCTGGATGACCACTCGATCGATCTTGCGCAATGTGTACACGCATCAAACGGGGCATCACCACCTGCTATGATTTATAGATTAAATGGAATGCATTGACTCTTCCCCCAAGACATCGATTCTTTGCAATGGAAGCTATTGTCGACACACGGGGCGGTGTGAGTTGTCTTAATACATGTGGAAACCTCGACGAGAGCTGCATGGAATTGGAGGTTCACGAAGGCGAAGTACAAATAAGGTCACTCAGTTCACTGAACGATAATGATAAGATCCTTATCTCTAATCCTATCATCGATTCAGCATGATTAGGATTCTACACATGAAGAAAATAAAGTTTAATTATGATGCGTAAACATTAAGTTAGGTAACAAAATTGTGGTGTACAAGAGTGAATTTATTTTGTACGTGTTTGATTGTTTGTATTACTTGCAGAAAACTCGAAATATTAATTGACCGGCGACGCCAGCACAAAGACGTTAAACTATCATCCAAACTAAGTTGACAGAGTAACGTTGGACGTCAGGATTTGATGATTAATTACGTTGCATTTACAATATAATTGCATGAGTGATTATTCCAATACGGCAACATAAAGTTAGGATGCTAAAATCCCATCAGAGGGAGAGGTGTGCACACACAAACCAAAAGTTACTCGCCATTATGGATAAATAGGAATCATGATACTGAAATTGTCATCTAATCATGTCGCTAATGATGCCGCAATTATTGCATTAAGAGAAGTCGACGGGGCAATATTCCCAGCAGGATCGGTGGTATAACACCAGGGTCCGTTTGGTTCACCATCAGGGTTACGACATCGGTTCCCCACAGCACTTATCTCGCTATCACGCGGGAAACTTGCCGCTGTGAAGCCATGGTGATGCGGGTAAGTGGTGTCCCAACGCTGGCATGTTCTTCCACTGGCAGTGACAGTCTCATTTCCGACGTAATCATATCCCAGTACTGCTGCTTTGAAGTCAAAATCTACCGGACACCAAATTGAGTTTATTAGATACATTTATGTCAGGTAAGGATGTGATATGTGGGGGTGTATTTTGATATCACACCCGTAGAGGCACTTTATGTGATGAATACGGTCCCAAATCGCCATGCATCGTTATATATCTGCATTTTACAAATAATGAATGGACCCTTCTTGGAATTTGGATAAGCGCATGCGTCATTAAGTCGGTGTGAGTTTCCGCCATGCTTGAGTTTGTCAAGTATATTACACAGTGAAGACACCATAATGTACATACGCAATCTACTACGCTAATGTGATGTTCTCCTAATCCAAGAACATTGGTTGTTGAAGATAGATCTTGCTCAGCTCGAGCATCGCATAGGTGACGTATCAGTTACAGGCATTTCTGGTATGGATGACTCGGATCCGATTGAAGGAAGACCTTATGGTGGCTGAGCGTTTATACACAAAAAGTCGTCCAAATTAACTATATCCCCGATCGATGGTGTACATAATAGAAGGTGTCACGCTTGCATTTTAACCCTGCACTCGAACAATATGTCCCATAGGATTTTAGTGATCAATTTGTATATGCCATGTGATGTTAATCGAAGGATCAGTCCCTACCAATGAGAATGTCGAGCTGCTTGTCGATGATATAATTATTGGAGGTGACTTAAACACCGACTTTGCTCGTGCCGATTGCCCTCACACTGACATTTTGTGAGGAGCAATGTTTAATTCCTAGCGATTTGTTGGATAATAACTGTGTAGATTTTACCTGTGAGAGTGATATGTCACATACAAGATCAACACTAGACCATTTTATGTTGTCCGAAAGTCTGAGTTCATCAATGTCGAAATACGAATGTCTTCATGAAGTAATTTATCAGACCACAGTCCTGTACTTGCACGGCTAGATATACATGTTACACAGGTGGTTAATGATGAGCGCCCTACCACTAATAGACCAAAATGGAGGGAATGTGATGTCAACGATATTGATAGTTATATGCGTAAATTGAGAAAGTTATTACTTGATCTGAATGTTTCAAATGATGCATACACAGATTGATTGCAATGACCATTTCGAAGATATTGATCGTTACTATGAGAAAATCGTGAATGCGTGTGTCAGAGCAATTATTCAGTGTATTCCTGGGAATAGGAAACGTAAACATTGGCCTGGCCTGGAACCGATGTCGTAACCCTGATGGTGAACCAAACGGACCGTGGTGTTATACCACCGAGTCCATCAGCTGAAAGCAAAATTAATATCGTTCTTTTACCATTGAGCCACGCGCTTTTGTTTACATTTTAGCTTCCACGAAACCAGGTGGCGCGCTGGTTGCGAGCTTCACAACGGAAACGTCCGAGTTGGGTATCCTATTATAACAAGATCTTTGATTACATTACTACGTTTAACGCAGACGTAAGTAATGCCATCTTTTAATTTTTGCCTCAAAGTTTACATGATGGAAAACTATGTTGATAAGTTTTTAACATTATTATTTGACTGGAAATATTCATGATCTACTGTGGAAATCTGTTTTATTCAGCTATGTCGTTCCATCGATAACGGTGCCTCCCTAAAACCATGAACCACACGAATGTTAGCTGTAAATCATAACGCGCTCTGAATTTACCTCGCTATCGATGTGTATTCTTCCGCTTTGGTTAAATAATGTAGATTTCATCAAGAAAATGCCTAGATATGCTGAAAAATTGCCAACAGACATCATGAACTGCATCCACCTGAGGATCTCAAGCCTTGCATATATGCTGACCCAGCACTCAGAACTTCACTAGCAATGCAAGAGTAAGCTGCTCACAACTTTTAACAGCATATTTTATTTCACCCCATTGCGATTCCGATTCCGAATCAAAACATTTCAAGATATCTTTTACAAAGAAAATGGATGTCATCTAGCTGGAACTTCCGGGTGTGGTTTCAATCCCAGATGTCATTACTATGTACGGCAATATGGGACGGACCGTGATGCCAACTCCATCATTTGATAATGCGTGCAAGGGAGAAAAGCCTGGTGAAATCAAGCAAAAAGAAATCCGTTTCATTTTCCATTTTATATTCTATACATATCACTAAGTGCATTATCAGGACAATTGTACCATTTTTATCAAAAGTTACCTACAAACTGCAAATATCCTTTTGGCTCCATATTTAAATGACCGATTATCGTGTAGTTCCTCCTCGCTGACGGCCTGTTATTTTCTCCATCAACACAATTGCGAAGCCATCGAACATTTTGGGAATGTTAACATCTATGATTGCGTGCTCGGTCCAGTCTATTTTTCAGCTTGCTCAAAAACGTCATAGGAACAAGATGGCAAATCCTTGCAGAAACTTCAGCCGGTTACAGAGCTACGCTAGTCACGATCGCACAACGCACATGCGCAATCACCATCCATGACGTAAACCGCCGGTGCGCATTGATACTTTGCCCAATCAAGATTTCGTCTGGATGGTCTGCTCCTGTCATATATGCAGTCTGTTGCAACGCAAACTGAGGTCTCTCAAAACGATAAAACGGTGTTTGCGCCCAAAATCAATTAACAAAAGGGGTCCTTTTTGGGCGTCTTGACTTTCAGTGACGTAATATGGGACACGCCATGCTGTGATCAATGTTCTGACTTCCCCTTGGCTAATAACCAATAATGCCGACTATACAACCTGGTTAAATATTTGCTTGATTGCAATCACTATATGGGCTGAGATGTTAAGGTATATGTGCATGAACACGAAGGTGAGGAAGTACATGTTTTTGCGACTGAATATGTGTGTATGTGTATTAGAATGTACATGTTTGCTGATTAGTATTGCAGGTTACATCCACTTCAATTCTGTTGATAGTCATCTGTCTGTTGCATTTGCGGGTGTCTAAATCATCCTGTAAAAACAATAGATTACAGACTGATTAATTTTGTGATAAGTCCACGCAGAGTAACTAATGGTGCTGTTCATAACACACCATTGGTGCGCAGATAATGCCAATGATCCGATCAAAGTGTCACAATTCAAGACAAGATCCTGTCGTCCGACATCATTAACCATTTATAACAATAGTTTAGTTCTACAATATCAACAAACATTAACCCATCAAATCGGTATGAGAGAGTTTGAGAACCGCGCCATGGCTGAAACTAGGCTGCGTTTGTACATGGTCCTCCCCAACGTGAACGTTACTTCGCCATTGAGATTAAGTGAAATCCAGTGTATAGAGGGGTCGGATTCATGTGCGTTCTTCAGACGTCTCTCCATTAGCTTTGATTACCTCTTAACAGCATGATCCTAATCATTCCTATTGACATCCTCCTCTGGATATAAACGTATACCCATACGAAACCTGACATATATGTATGATGCGCATGCTCGAATTTATGCTTCACCACCACCCTAGGTTTCAACATTAGCTTTTTCCTTCCGAATGATTATCATTTTTATTGATTTTTTACCTACTTGGCTTTGTTCATTTTCATCCACATGGCTTTTTCCCTTTTTTATCTATTTATTATGGATGGTGACAAGTCAATAAGGTGATATGTGAGTCAAGCTTATCGTTATGAGCTAAAATATTCCACTGGTTTATCGACGGCGTCTTATCGTACCCTCGGATAAGCATATACACACCCACACCCACACCCACACCCACACACACACACACACACACACACACACACACATATATATATATATATATATATATATATATATATATATATATATATATATATGTATGCATATAATATATATATATATATATACATATATATATATATGTTTATATATATAGAGAGATATATATATACATATTTATATATGAATATATATAGATATATACACATGTATGCATATATATATATATAAATATATGTATTAATATATATTATCAAATATACACACATATATATGTATACATGTATATATATATATATATATATATATGTTTAAATAGATATACATAGAGAGAGATATATATATACATATTTATATATGAACATATATATTTGTATATATATGTATATATACATATATAGTTATATATATTTATAAACATATGTACATATATATGAATATATATATATATATACATATATATATATATATATGCAAATATATAATATATATATGAATATATATATATATCAATATATATGTAAATATATATATACAGATATATACACATGTATGCATATATATATATTTATATATAAATATATATGTATTAAATTATATTATCATATATACACATATATATGTATACATGTATATAGATATGCATATATATATGTATATGTAAACACATAGTAAATAAAATTGTTGATGTATATATACATACATATATCTCTATATATAAATATATATATATATATATATACATATATATGTGTGTGTATGTTTTTGTGTGTATGCGTGTGTGTGTGTGTGTGTGTGTGTGTGTGTGTGTGTGTGTGTGTGTGTGTGTGTGTGTGTGTGTGTGTGTGTACGCTTATGTCTTACTTACTCCTAGCCAGTAGCAAGGTGATCAGTATATTCAACCTTCACCATTTACTCGTTGCTGTGGGTATTACTTTTCAAGGTTGTCGCCAAACCTGTTCTTCTCCACACCAACTGCTCCTGCCCATTTACAATTTGCGATATTTGTTCTTTGTGCAAACTGTCAATGAAATCATGCATTGACCGTAAAGCCAAATAATGCATAGTGCTTGGAATCACCAGAAGACGAGTCGATATCGGTATTACTGTGGGAGAAATCACACTTCAAAGTAGTTCACAGGTTTCGGTATGTATGCTGAGTTAGTTCAATCTGTGGGTTTCTATTCGGCAACGCAATATCGCTGTACCGAGGGCGATAATCTTCCAAGCGCTACATTCGCACACCGCGTGCCGAGTTAACCTACAGTGTGTCCTTTAGGTATGCATTACATAGCATTCTTATGTTACCGATTGACAGGATATCCTGCTTTAAGAAACGTTACATGGTTAAGTGCAGCATAGACATTGAATGGAGGCGTTGCGAGTAGGGCTAAGGGGTGGTCGTCATCTACCCTGAGGATAGCAGATTTTAGATTGCGCGCTGTTGTCACAGCCTACCTTATATAACATGGGCCGGATGAAAAAGTATTGTGGTGTCAATCTTGCTAGATCAACATTTATAGGATAGAGGAAATATCATATAAGCGGTGACAGTTCAGGCATGCCTTCCGTTCTTCCTCTGAGTTTTCACAATATAAACACGCATGTGTCAAGGATTAGCCTAATCCACACGTTCCTCTTGTGATAAGAAAGACCAAGTAGATGTTATAAGACATGTTGATCTATATTGGCACCTAGTCTTTGATATGGCTTTTAATTCTACCGACCAATAATAACGTGTCTGAAATTTAGGAGGCTCGTGCTGATACTCATTAATGACATGGCTTTTGGTGACATATCAATGAGAGCAATCCAATCCTAACTCAGTAACACAATACACTCGTGAAGCAAGTTAGTGGCACTTTGATGATTAATGACCGTGGTTGGATGCTTAATTAACAACTGCCGTTTTCAGGTACATGGAAAAATCTGAGTTCGTGCGACAAAGCAATGATTATAAACGTTCCTGTCAAATTATCAAGTACTCTTTATGTTTTATGCAACATATACTGCAGTGTGAGTAGTAACTATATGGTTATGTCGTCAAACCAAAGAGTTTATAGCAAAAAACTGCCACATGACGAGTTTTATCCGCTGTAAAATATACCGCTATTAATATCAAAGCGGATATCGAATTGGATAGCATGCTGCAGTACAATATTATATATACACAACACGTTAGCGTTTATGTTTCTATTTTCGCCCTTTAGTCATTGCTGTTAGGAGTTATCCGATGATGAATAAACACGCTTGCGGCAACGTCCATTATTGATGACCCGCGGAGACTTCGTAAACTTCTGTAATTAATCAGGTTATTATTTTAGTCATTGCGCTTCAAGAATATAGTCGATTCTGAGTGAGTGAGTGAGTGAGAGAGTGAGTGAGTGAGTGAGTGAGTGAGTGAGTGAGTGAGTGAGTGAGTGAGTGAGTGAGTGAGTGAGTGAGTGAGTGAGTGAGTGAGTGAGTGAGTGAGTGAGTGAGTGAGTGAGTGAGTGAGTGAGTGAGTGAGTGAGTGAGTGAGTGAGTGAGTGAGTGAGTGAGTGAGTGAGTGAGTGAGTGAGTGAGTGAGTGAGTGAGTGAGTGAGTGAGTGCGCTAATGAGTGAATCAGTGAGTCAGTAAGTGAGTGCGTGTGGGAATGCCAAAGTTAGTGAATGAGTGAACGAATAAATGAATGACGATGTATTTGTTTTTGGCACTTTTCAGAAAAGGACAAAACGTTTCTTTTGTTGTCAATATGGACTATCCATAGCTTTCGTGCTTGTTTTTATATGATTTGCAAAAAAAATTCCCCAATTGATTGTTGGATTTTCTAACTTCTGTTTTACCAATACGTTGCTATTCCTTGACTAATATATGTACATTAATATGCATTTGCCGGTGGAAACATATAACGCCTAAAATTATGGAGATTTTACAATGTTTAATAGCCATCCGTTGCTAGTTACCAGCATTACCAATGAGGCAATAACGAAACAGGGTGCGTTTGTACGGCGGATAAAGGAATAATTAGAGTAGATGTCGACGGGCATGCCGCCATTCTGTATTCGTTATTGACGTCCCTGTGTGAATCACTACACTAACCTGTAGTATACCCGGATAAGTCTTCCGAATTATGCTAAGCTTGTGTATGCTGCGCAATACTGACACATTAGCATATACTCAATTTATGAGATGTTGCAATGTAGGTCTTCATTTTGGTGAGTGGTCAGTTACTATGCCCAGATACTATGGTGATTTGAACGCTTCAATCACACTGATGGACCAGGCATAGAAAGCTGGCAGGTTCGGTTGACTCGACAGTTATGCCTGTGTGACTATGGGAAGTTAGGGTAATTAGTTCATTTCATTGTGCGTTATGGAGGATTGCTTGTATAGTTCAAAGATGTATATTTCTTGGCACGATCATTGAGTAGCAATAGTGACATCAATAATCCGACTGTTACTCACCATGGGATGACTATACAGTGCAACGTGACAACGTTTGTAATCGGTTTCAGGATATAGCGACTCGGTGGGGGAAAAGGCAAAGCAGTGAAAGTCACTCAACCATTTCGGAAGTTCAGTTGTTACAATTTGAAATAATCTGATACAGAAATGTCATTGATTGATTATTGTACTAGATTACCTGGCCGAAATCCGACGTAACTCGGAAGAGAGCTTCGCATACGTAGAATGACATTCATTCCTACATCACATCGGGCCTGACAGTCAGCGCTTCCTTGAATAAACTTTAGTACTTTCAATTGAGATTGGTGCAACAGTATGTTTTGGGAGTAAAAGTGTATGACATTCAAATCATGCATTATATGAATATATACTTGACCGAAAATAGAACCATGACTACAAGAACAGCATGTATCATGAATTTTGATCAATTATATGATTAAACAACAACAGAGCATGATTGAGATTAGGAAATATCAATTTACAACCTCTCAGCAATAAATCATCTTTGTTTCCATGCCTTTTCTCTCTAAATAGCGCATTTGCCTTCTCAATCTTATCAAAGCACACATCGTCCGAACATCATTTGAATGACATTAGACATGTCACCCCCTGACTGCACCTTGTGTGTGTGACGCTGAACCCTCGGGATCACAGGGGTTCGTATCATATGGATAGTAGCTTCTACGTGCATACAGAACGGCCGGGTCAGGTGCACTGACCACCCTTACAATGCAAAACCCTGCGCCCGTGATGACATGGCACACGCTTCTCGTCTGTGTGACTGTGTCATTCATCAGAGAAACTCTAAAACAATCCAAGTATGAAATGGCCTGACTAAGTTTTTGAAAGCAACCAGTGCTGTCGAATAAAGCTATTCTGATGACCACGGAAATCAGATCTTCAAATGCCGTAGAATAGGTTTGGTTAGCTTCTAACCCTGCTGTACAGCGATCACTAAAAGTCACTGTTGGTTAGAATAGTTGGATAGTTATTAACTAGAGACAAATCATTTCTATTATTTGAACGGAGGTTGAAGTTATTGGGTGGGTGGGGGGTATCACTCTTAAAGAGCTAGAAGTTACTGGTCCTATCAGTGCCCGTTGAAGTCGAGGCGTGTTTTTCCTGTTGAGTTGCGGAATGCGATGTAAATACTGCTAACCATTGCGTTTTGTGAGGATAGCTCTGTTGTGAAGACATTTGCACTTGGCAAAATACTACTGTGGTCAGCAATGGCAGAAACTCTAATCTTTGGTTCGACCCATGTGTCCACAATCCATTCCGGAAGTATAATTAGACACCATCATAACGGACAGAAGTAAACAGTGACACTCGGTTTTCTCGGGAATATAAACATTTTATCTCCTTTTTTGTGTGAAATCATGTCTGTATTATAGAAATTTTTAATTAAGCTTGTTCTTTATATAGAAAGATTAAAATGAGAAGTAATGTGACATTCAACACGAACAGGACATGACTCATGGGAAGTGTTCGTTACTCTTGTGGTTGTCACTAAAACCCCCAAGGTAAATGGCGTCTTTCTAAATTTAGATTCGGTACCTGGGGCCACAAGGCTGAAATCAAACGATCAATGTGAAAATAATATGCCATAACCTGCCATATCTTGGTTTAGGTTAACACGTTTTTACAATACGACAAACCGAAAGCAAAATAAAGCATTTTAAAAATAGTCTGAAAGTTAAACTAAACACGGGTATTAAGTATCCTCGTGGTTGTTCCGAAAACCACCTGGCAAAAAGTGTATAACCACATTGTCAGCTGTTAAACCAGGCTACCTGCTGCCCTAGGGAGGATGTTTACGTCGACGATTTGTAGCTTGCAATGTAAGGTGATAACTGGTTGATGAGGGTAATAACGCCTAGTTCCAATGGTTGAACATCATCTTATGAATCAGTATGAATTGTCAAGATAAGACTGCGCCATTCCTCACAACAAGTCCTGAATTATATGCTACCCTCGTACAACGAGTCACAAAATTGAACCTTCACATACATTTTCGATTATGGCTTAAGTGCATAGTACCCTGGATTACGACACAATCGTGTCCTAACCTCGCCACCCAAAACCCCATTTGTCCACCATGTTCATGCGATAATAAACGCATACTGAGTGTGAGACTTTGGACATAGAACACTCGCTCAACACGTTTCCGTGATGCTGTTCGCCATATTTATTTTCGGTATGGTATAGCCAGAAACACTTCCGAGTATTTTGATATCTGAATGAGGAAATCTTCCTCGTGGCGTATGTTTACGATGGTGCAAATGGCCCATGCAAAAACAATCAGAAGATTACACTATCTACCTAGCATTCATTAAGCATTCACATACCTCCTCATTAATCATTCAAATACCTCCCAATTAAGCATTCACAAACCTCCTCATCATGCATTCATATACCTCCTCATTAAACATTCATATACCTCCTCATTAAGCATTCACAAACCTCCTCATTAAGCATTCACAAACCTCCTCATTAAGCACCCACATACCTCCTCATTAAGCATTCAAATACCACCTCATTAAGCACCCATATACCTCCTCCATTCCTCCGTCTTGTGTTCATCACTCGCCATGGAGCCCCATCAAAAGTCTCATTAATGTTAGACCCCCACAGAGACACTTTGTAAATCTTAGGAGTTTCGAAGCGTCTCTACAAATAACCGCCGAGAATAACCATACCAATAACCACGAACTTTCTACCCGTCCCCAAACAACCAGCGCGTCACACCAGAACATGTATTAATAGTGACGATTGACTCCAAACCTTGTCCTAGCAAGACTTGACGGCTGACGGCAGCTCTTGTACGCACAAGTTTCCTCAGATCCTCATCCATATCACCCGACTGGTAAGTTGGTCATTGATTAAAAAGTAGACTATTTAACAAATCCGATACAATCGTTTTAATTGCTAAATCATAACTTTATATTACAGAAGCATTTGATTAATTTTTTTTTTCCGACAGGATCCCTTATTGTATATGTCAATCATTTCGATTTATCTGCACGGATGCTCGCCTGGTCGACAAGGACTAGATTAAACGCGATGTTAAATTCTCCCTGCTCTTTTCGACATTGATATTTTTCAAGTGAAACATAAATTGAAGACGCATGAGACTGTAAGGCGCTGTGTCACCTTATCCCGATCAGTCCGGACAGTCAGACATGTTATCGCAATGGGTGTGCGTGATTTAAGGAGGAGCATCTAGGATGCGGGTGTGAGGTGAGGGGTGGCAGTCGAAATAATAACGCGAACGTTTCGTATGTAGAGTACCACAGGCACTCGAGTCATAAAACACCCCTTCTCTCTGACTTCTGATGTAAAGGATTTATACATCAGAAACCAGAGAGGAGTTGAGAGAGACATTCTTACTGATCGCCATCTTGCCACACATAGATCCTGGTACGCCATCAGGGGATTCCCAGATAGCGCACAAGTTTGGCTGACTGAGAGAAAATTTCCGCCCAATAACCTCCCGCGGTGGTTGTTGTAATTATAGCAGCGTTGTGATTGGCTGAGACTTTTTAAGCCGCGGAGCAGTTGGATGACAAATATAACCACTTAAACGAAAAGGACGCTTGTCAATTTCAAAATTGTCCTGACTCAACATGAAATTTCAAGACTGGTTGGCAGGATTTCAAGTTGGGTCGTAGCAGCTGCGCGCACAAAAAACGATGACGTCCCCGTTTTGGCCGATGTTCGATGTCGCCATTCCGGTGTCGCATCACAACGTTTCATATTGCCCGTAGGCAGCTGTTTTTCCGCGATCATTGACGCTTCAGCTTTTCTCAAAAGGGGTCAATTTACAAAACACAATCCATTTCTTTTGGTATATTTCAATATAGAAATGTCATGAAGGCACCCCATTGATTCTGTCTTGTGTATGTTGCAGGTTTGACAGCAGAAGATGACGGCCCAATCTGTTCTTGCCTTCGGGCGATACACCTGCCCCATGACAGACATCCTCCGGCCCCACACAGCCTCATTGTCTTCCTCCTCGTCCTCTTCCCTCTTCTGCTGTCATCCCAGTGAGATGAGGGACGAAGAACTGAGGAGAAAAAGCTTCAGTCTCTTTCCAAATGGTCAGCAGCCTCTGTTGAGTCCCTCATAGAGGCTGCCTTCTACTACACAGGGGATTTAGACCAGGTGCGATGTCCTGAGTGCGAGTTGACCTACAGCAACTGGACCTCACAAGATGACCCTACTGCAGTCCATCTCCGCCTTAAACCCCAATGTTCCCTCATCCGTGGTATCGCTGGCAGCGCGTTGTCGGCCGGCGTGGATGAAGCTAGTGCCACGAGCGTAGCAGCACGGAGGCGGGCTCAGAAGAATCGTCGCCGTAACAATAAAAGAGCTAACCGATCTCCAACGAATGTGGGCCGCTTTAATCTACAAACAGATGGACCAGATGAGGGCGCCATGTTGGATCATGCAGCGCCCCCTCGCGATAATCTTTCCACCACGGTCATGCCCAGATCCGACAAACGAAGGAACAACATCAACCCAGCAGACATCAACCCGTATGAATCGTCTGCCATCGCAGAACGATTAGAGACCTACAAAGGGAAATGGCCAGAAGACTGCCCCATGAAAGTGGACGATCTTGCCAAGGCAGGATTTGTGTATAAAGGCCCTGAAGACCGGGTTCAATGTGTCTACTGCAAGGGTATTATCTTCAAGTGGGAGTCCAAAGATACCCCTATTGGTGAACACACTCGACATTTCCCAGACTGTGCATTCATCGCCAAGGTTACCAGTGAGGCACCTAAGATGCTCCAGCTTCCAGCTGCTCAGGTGCTGCTCAACATGGGATGCGAGGAGTTCAAGGTTCAAAAGATCCTAGCCAAACTGATTGATGATGGTGAGGGGATGTTTCTGAATTAAACTGATTGATGATGGTGAGGGGATGTTTCTGAATTAAACTGATTGATGATGGTGGGGGGATGTTTCTGAATTATTTTTAGGTTATTTGAATGAGTATATCTCTGAATTGTTGCTTTATTTGAGCTGCAACCTTAATATTGTTTGACCTTCTGTTTTTTTCAGACGTAGATGAGCCCAGCACCAGCCAATTGGTGGACGCACTGTTTGACCTTGAGGATGAGCTCACAGCGTTGGAGGTAAAAAAAATAGAAGGAAAAAAACAGAAGCCGTCGGCTGAGATAGAAGTCCATTCAGAACCAGAGTCTAAAGGTGTGATACAAAAACTCATCCATTATCGATCACCTGTAATCTGATCAGTGAATTATAAGAATAAAAGCCTGATTTGACCATGACCAAATTGATAGATACAATGGTTGGGTGGCTAAAGAACCTAAGTATGAACATAGAAGTATCATGTTGTCTGTCTGTGGCTGATGCAGAAATGCGAATGCTGCGTGAAGAGAACCAGCAGTTAAAGGATGCCAGCGTATGTAAGGTGTGCCATGACTCACCTGTACAAACCCTGCTGCTGCCCTGTCGTCACCTCGTCTGCTGCAGCGAGTGTGCCTCCAAGGTTAACTTCTGCCCCATGTGCCGTGCTAAGATCGTCGGCACTGTGAGAACCTACTTCTGCTGAGAAGCTGTTCATGAGAACATACAACTCGTGGGAACGTAATGGTCGTGATAAGTCCAGTACACCTTGATCCTGGAGCATCAGAGTTGGGACCGGAGGGCGGTCCAGGTATGACGTTGACACCGGTCAGAGGTCCTCTGTCGGATGGTCTTAATCACTCAGAGACATGATGAAGCCTCGCTCGGACAGGAGGGGCGTGACGGTAGAAGCGTTTAAGGAGGGGCATGACAAGAGACTCCTCCCCGGCAATGCGCACCGGTTTCAGTACCCAGCTACAGCGCAGGAGGAGCAAATAAGTCAGAGACTGCTTTCTTTGTATAAAGCGTCCAGTTGGAGTGCCTTCTGACAAACAAACAGATATTGAATTATAGATTCATATTTCTCGATTTTATAGCAAGAGATATGCTTGTACGGACATTATAATGCGGATACCAGACGTATGTTTTATTTTACAATATAATGACAGCTTGATATATGTTCTGTTGTCCTGTGTATTTTGTGTTTCTAGTTGCAAGATTGTTTTGTGTTCTATGTTATTTCTGCAGAAATGTTATTTTCAATGTTCACTTATGGCAGCAATGGCGTTAATGGGATTCCCTCGTTCTAGTGTTATCATGCAGTTGTTATCAATAAACTCGGAAAATCACACAAATGAATCGATGATTGATAGCGTCCCTCTGGTTACGTGACAAGGAAACATGTAAAGGGAGACTTAAATACGTTGATATAGCTAGCAATTCATTCAAAGCAGAGTCGGGCCATTGCTCAGCTCATGGGTTTTCTTGGAACAAGTCGGGTGATGGCAGCTAAAATCAAACTGGGCATTCATCATTCAATTCATCATCACCATTATTCTTCCTGTTGATACTGTAACGGAGCTGTAGAGCGTTGTTATGGTATGGAAACAATGGGGGGGGGGGGGGGGGTTCGAGATTTGCTTAGGCGGGAAACGTGAAGACGGAAATTATGCCGGGTAGGGGTGTGCCACGGGACCCGTACCGGTGAAAATGGCTAAAAGCATACCCCGTCATACGAGGTATAATGCGTGTATTTAACTTGTCGTACAAGGTGAAAATGGCAAAAAGCGTACCCCGTCGTACAAGGTACTATTCAAATGAATCGTCGTACGTCGTAAGCAGGATAAAAAGTCGGACAAATCCGATCAGCTGATTACATGCAGTAATAACCTCGTGCGTTTGCACGGTCGAGCGCGTCACACAGGGACCATTCATTGCATTTGTATTGTCAACGATCGGTGGTAAATCCCGGGTTAAAATCTCGACATACTGAAATAAAATATATATTAAACACACTGTACAGATGGGAAGAGACAAACATACCCCGTCATACAACACAAAGCCCCCTAAAAACACGTTGTACAGATTGCAGCTGAAAAACATACCCCACCGTACAAGAACGAGGCTCAACACAGCCCGTCGTACAAGCCGAGAGGCCGAAAAAACATACCCCGCCGCGCGGTACATATATATTACCTATACTATACACTTAAGTGACCGCCCCCCACCCCCCCTGGGATATAAGGGCAGGGTTTTCTACCGTCAGGGAGCTGGTAAAGTGGATGCAAGTTAGGTTTAAACAGGCTAAGGGATTTCACTTATATTTTAAGTGTTGCACTCTGTTATTTCTGTATTGTCTGTTGGGATTCTATTTTACATATAGTATAAAACTTAAAGTGGACTTTTGCTTTTCTTCGCTTAAGTTTGGGGATTTTGCCAGCTTGATTGATTCAAAGAGTTAAAGGTTTTAACGGCTGTAACAACGACCCGTCTGGACTGTTACAATATGACAACATGTTTAAAGGAATGTTGAAGACCTTATTCAACTTAAATCGGGTCTCTTCGTCAGATACCGAATCGGCCCACACATATGGACTATTGTTTAATGCCTGGTCGGATATTGTAGCATTGTTGTTAGCGTGGAATCTGCATGTGACATGAACGCTATGGGTATGACACATCTATAAATACGAACGAGCCTGTAACAGGATCGCTATGGCTATGACACTGCAGCTATAGATACGTGCATGTAACATTTTACAGTTATAATGCCATCACATGCATGGCTGCTAATATTCAGCGTATTTTTTTCATTACCAACCACCCTCATAAATATCGCCTTCGCTTCATGTTCCTATTTCCATAACCACTCTAGTCAATTAATAGAGTTGACACGTAAGACGTGACGTTAGGTGGTTATAAGTTGACGGTGGTTGCTGATCTGTCGGTGGGTATAGTCATAACCAGCACCGTGGTATGCGCTGTTCTAATTAACCGAGAGAGAGATGCAATCAATAGTCTATGGTTAACACTTCTGGGGAATATGCGCCAACAACAAGACTGCAATGCGCGTCCCATTTGAAGTCTATGAACCTGGGATAAGTACATGCTGGGTCTAATAAAACAAGATCGATCGCGCTCCAGTCAAATTGATCCCATCGATCCAATATAGCAAAACACTCTGATTTAACGGTTCTTCACGTGCGTACCTTGTAACGTGGTAAGTGGTCCGTTTTCATAGTGTCAACAAAGAGTTTTGTTCGTGAAACCACATGGAAATTCTCGTATTTATCATTCCACCTACATCCACAACATGCTGTTTGCTCTAACTCTTATATTCTACAGAAAGCACTTTCACTCTGTTGAATCATTCACACCTGGTTCCGATAGACCTCGGGTACCTTTTAGTGCATTATGACTCATCAATATATATCATTTAATCAACCACGCCTACGAGTTTTACCACTCATGACTTATAATCACTAATATATCCACAGGTATAACCACCACTGATTGTCAGTGCGTCGGGAAAACCAGCTTCATGAAAAGCGCTTTTTTTCACTGTGCATATGAGCCTCGATCCTGAATAAAGACAAAGGAGGCGATAAGACAGCATCTGTCACCGTGTCGCAACATGGCAACATGACCACAAAGCAACCAACCAACAACCGAGCGTTTCTGGCTGTGTGGTATTTAAGAAGCATACCTGAGGGAAACTGGGAAATGAAAGTAAAAATAAGAATAACGTCAGCAGGTTAATGAAATCAACAATGAGTTCCCTTGATAGTTCTATAGCGATGGTGAAGGATGTTGACGGGTAGCGGGTCCCCTAACACATGCACTCGAATACGCCTTTGATTCAACCGATCACGCTATGTGAAGCATTTGCAGCCGTCACCACACAAAGGATGTTCAGGTCATTGGGTCAGAGGTCAACCGCTGTTCGATTGTTTTGCTCGTGTACCTGGAGTTGAACCAGTGATATGAGCATTGACGAGAATAATGACTCGAAAATGACGACGGGTCCTCACGGAGACACCATCTAACATATAGGTCACATATCTATACAGCGGTCCTGTGAAGTGGGACATTTGTCACATTTACAGCATTAATCCCAAAGCTGAAGAGCAGATTGCATCGGTCGCCATGTGGTTGACTATTACAGAGAAAGACCCAACAGACGAGAGTTCACACACGTGGCCTCTTATCGGGTCTGACATAAGGCGAATAGAGAATATCGGGTCCTATACCAATTCCAACGCTGAAGTCAGGCTCACAAATATATCACTATATGGCCATATCCTAGTTTTGCTCGTATACCTGCGAGGAAGAGTGATTTCAATTTAAAAATCCTTTAATCAAGCGAACCCGGCTCTCCTGCATGTGAAAAATGATCATTCTCTTACCAGACATGTTATGAACTGATCTCCGAGAGTATCCGAGGATAGCCGGCTATACAGGATCTACGTGACAGCACCGCGCACTCGCTGACCCAAGAATCGGGAAAAGCAGTTCAAATTACCAAGATACAGCAAAATGTCAATACTTCAAACGAAAGGCTAGGTAATTCATATTTCCTGACTAGCAAGGCGGGCTTAAGAGTGCTTGAGAAAGTCTCATCCGTACGCACGTTCTACAAACTTATCAATGAACTTATCGTAAATACGTAATTGGCCAAGCTTTATATTGCCCATTTAATCGGGGAATTCTGTAATAATAGGTTGTTATTGCGCTGACTTACACGAATCATCAGCTCATTAAATCGAGGAATCTCCATTTTAATCAAACATTTGCATATCAGCGTGATTCCGATTAGATTGGGTCGGGCTATTTGTCACCTGTCTGCGAATGACTGATTATATCTTTGCGTAAGCACCTTTGACGTCATGAGAATCAAGGTATATACCGTTAATTCGTTTTTCCATTTCACAAATGCAAATGGAAAATGGGTAAGCAACCCATTTTCTATTTTTCGATCGGATTACTCGAATTTCAGTTAAAGAAGAATCCCTGAGATCGCGCGCTTTGCTTCTTAAGAATTCAACCAAAGAAGATATCAGAATTTTATTCTGACTACATACGCATCACACTTAATTTGACTGATGCGACAACGCGAAACCTTGGCGACATTTTCTCTGTAAGTTCAGAGTTCATTTAAATAAGTGTGTAAACTTAGTAAATATATATAAAGGCATAGGCCTCAGTACCCAGCGGGTCACACTACTCAGAGGTCACTTTAGCTGCCTATTTGGAGTAATCAATAACCAAGCGATAGATTTTCGAGCACCAATGAACTTTCTATTCATGTCGTATACTATAGATTAAGTTTTTTTCAAATTATGAAAATGACCTAATATCATTAAAGGGACTAAAAACACCTTTTTTTGTTGTGCGGTCCTGGTCCTGGTAACACCGCCCCCCCCCCCACCCAAAGATTTTCGAGCACCAATGAACTTTCTATTCATGTCGTATACTATAGATTAAGTTTTTTTCAAATTATATCGATGGTGTGGAAGAATAAAGCCGTATGTCACATTTTGGGTAAAATGAGTTAAGCTCACCAAACTGCTTGAAGTGACAAAAATTCTCTGGTGTCAAAATATCGTGGCTGGACCTCTACTATTGGTGATTTTAGCCAACTGTATGTCCACAAAATTATGTGTGCTGCTTGTGATTTGTTGAGCTATATAACCGTATGTACGGATTGCTGATGTCGTATGTGCAATTTAGTGGACATACGACTTTGTATCACAATGATCAAAACATGTATGTGTAGACATTGTGACTTACAACTTTATTCCACAACACTTTCAACGATTCCGTTCTCATCAAATGACTGCATGTCCGTATTTATGGACATACAATGTTAGCACCTGATAAAACTGCGTTCATAATAATTTCGCCACAATTGCTCAAACGAGGACATGCGGCTTAGACATTCCACCGTTGCTACCCACAGGATGTGTGACAAAAATGGGTATAACTCCTAATACTAGAACAGAACTGTATTCAACCCCTCCTTACTTCCGTTATTTGCAATTTGTGACCCCGTACCTTGGCGTTCTTGACAAATCAACACCACGTTGTATCGCAGTCATCAATTGTTTTCCAATAACAGTTTCTACATTACAAGGTTTGTAACTTTTGTAACATGGCAAAGAATGAATCTATCTTTGACGCAGCATGCTTTGACATGCAGCAAGTACTGCAATGTCCTTAAGGGGGAAACTGGATGTTAACAACTTATCTATCTATTGCCTTAGTGATGGCCAGGCTTCATGTTACATGTGGGATGAAACTATAGGCAAACGTGGCTCCTGTGAAATAGCAAGCTGTCTGTTCAAATTTCTTCAGAGAAAGGTCGAATTAATTCACCGAATATAAGAGAAAGTGAACTTCCATTGATTCACGAAAGAGGACTACCATTGTCACAAGCTAAAATTGATGACCTGAAAGCTCTTTGTGCAGCAAGAGCTATTCCTACAGCTTACCATTCCTTTTACGACAGACTATCACTTCCACAAGATAAAAACGATTGCTCAAGCAGTGAGTAAACGCTGACAAAGGGAATGCAATGCTACTATTCCCAGCCAAACTTAGCCAGCCTGGATGTGCGAAATTGAAAATATCTTTGTTAGTCTGCTTAAAATATCAGTTCGTGGCCATTTCCGTGATGGCTGTTTTTCTTTGCGTTCATTCTATGTTCATCTTAGCATTACATTTATTAAATTTTTTTGTCAAATAAACACTCCATTAGTTTTACATAAGTAGTTGGGAATATTTCAGATACAAGCGAACGTTCGGAGAAATGTTCCATGCTTCATGTTACATATTGCGCAACAGATGCATTATGAACCATTTGTGCGTGATATATAAACACTTGCATGATAAAATCTAGTACATTTAGAATGATTTCATGATCTTTATATTCATAATATTGTCATATCAGTGATCATATATATATTGTATATATATATATATATATATATATATGATATATATATATATATATATATATATATATATATATATATATATATATATATATATATATATATATATATATATATATATATATATATATATATATATATATATATATATATATATATCAATTCAGTGCCTGTGCTGAGGAGCAGATGCTATGTATGGTTTTGCTGCAACATCGCATCTTGCAAATACCAAAATTTGTTGAGGGCTTCACTCTCTGTATATGTTTATTCACATCACATGGCTAGACAGGTAATGCCATTATCATGGGACGTCATAATAATCATATGTATACCTGTATTTTATATACATATGGAATCGGACCATGATGATCATTATTGAACCTATCGGACTAGGCCATGTGATTGGTGTTTTTTTATATAAACCCCGCGAAATCATGCATTATGATACCCTTACCAATGTCCAGTGTTTATCATAACGTATTAGCATACCACTAACCCGTAGTTGTGTTAGTTTATTAAGTAATTGATTTTTTCGCGAGAATTTCAGCCTACACATCCCCGATGACTAGTTAACCTTGTGGGGAGACGCGCTGCTGTACACCTCGGGGTGGGTGTTGTTGTATACCAGCAGGTTGTTTAATTATCATACCTGTGTTAAATGTTAATTGGTTTGTGTGCATCCTGCAAATAAGTAAACAGGTAAAGGGTAGCCCAACAGACTAACGTCAGGTTTTATCACCTTGTTAAGAGGAAGTGCAGCAGCATCTGCCAAACTCGGTTCGGAAGAGCTAGTTAAGGGCCTTTAATTCACACGCTTGAAATGGAACGCATGACATTAGCATTAAACAGCATAAGCTTGTAATATATTGTGAAGTTTCTGGCAAATGTATTACATTCAATGGGTATTTACGAGTGTGTGGGCGTTTGGTGACCATCTGACGGGTTTCCAGTGTTAATACAAAGCTAACAGTCTTCAGTCGTTCATTTACGTCAATCGAATGAAGAAAAATATGCATTCAGGGCATGCATATTTGCGCGCCTGTTCCCTTTGCAATATACCCGTTGAAAAGTCAAAGGGTATATTCCTTCCCCGATTTATGAGCAATATCCTCTACGCTTTTGTATATACCGTATTGACGCTACATGTTTTTGGATACTTACCTGTCATGCATATACCATAAGCATCCATTGTGGAGTGGACAGTGGTATTTCGGGTATGCCGTTATCTAAGCATGTAGATATCACTTGTTTAACTGAGTTCTTTCAGTTTCACCACAACATAAATCACATCATTGCTACAAGCCCAGCCTTTGTTGTGTAAATGTAACCACCTTAGATCAAAACGCCTCTGGAAAGGTGATATTGTATATGAGCTGATGAGAAAGTAGCCCCAGGAATGCAGACGTAGACTAAAGTCGAACCCCACGAGGCCATGAAGACATAAGCCTACAGACAATGACAATCAATAGGTTGATACATGATTATAGCTTTTGCTTTATAAGAAAAACATTCACTGTATTTTCTATAATGACAAAACAAGTAGTGATCAATGTCTGTACTATTGTTTTTATTGATATCATCCATAATTAACAACGTTAACAGGTGTATATTGGTATACTGAAAAAAAGTTTCAAACAAGTTCATGTAAATGTATAACAGAGTATTGCCAAAGTATTCCGATACTGGCAAAGGGCATGCTGAAAGTATCAATACCAATACAGCATTATGCCATAATAATACTAAATTCTTAATGATAACATTTGCACGCGAGTAAAGAGCAACTCAAGGGAGGTGAAAAGGCTTATCTAACCTAAACATGTAGGACTGGCCCCTTTGTATAGTATGATTATTATCCGAGTGAGAGGCAAACCTATAGTGGTACATCACTTGTAACAGAAGTGTAACGCCACACACGATCGAGTTATGGTTTACATGCACAGTGGATATTATAACTAGAGTATGGGCTTTGATAATAAACAATCGCCCATTGTTCAACAAAATGAACGTCATAAACATTACGCTATTACCAGCAGGACAAAACGTTATGAATAATATACAATTCATGTTTTACGACCCATAACAAAGATGTCATTCAGCAGATGTATCCCTCATACAACAACATTAAGGCCATTCATTGTAAATAGATGGTACGGTAACTTTGCGCTTTGATGGTTTACCCCGTTTAGTGCAGCGATTCGTTTATGCTTAGTTTACAAGTACAGTCACGTGGCTCATCATAATGGCCGTAAGGCTAGCGACCAAATGGTTATAACGTAACATACGTGCCCATAAACAAATAGGAATTGACGAGCTGAGGTTTAGGACGTCAACAATCAAATGAAATTGAATTTTCATGTCTCCATGGCAATACCATTGTGATTTTGTGAGGCTTCTTCCTGTTGCCTTGTTTTGTGAGCAACAGCTGCCACCAGTGCTGCCCCCTTGCCACTGCCATCCCGTGCCAAAATGAGGCGGAACTGAAAACAATTACATATGCTTATTAGCAACAGAAAGATACCTTCAGGTGCCAAATGAGGAATTAATCGGAGAAATGAAGGATGAAAAATCAATAGGCAAGTAAACGGAAGAGTGTGAATACTTTGTGGTGGGGCTGAACAAGCTGAGATATTTTCTTTTCCATCAAGTCTTTGAAGTGAGGGTGAAATCGATAAAGGGATCCATCAACTGCCACACTAACTTCCTCCTCATCGAGTCGATCAATCACTGCGGCAACAGCTAAAACCAACACAAATGCTTGTCAGATTACAAGTAGCTCAAGTGATTGCCATAAACAAAGTGGAAAACCAGGTTTATTGATGAGAATGTAGTTTATATATAATTGACTGTTAAAAGTACCCTTCAATATGTTTTCTTCCAAGAATACATGTGCAACTCGTACAACTTGTGTATGTAAATTGTACCTGTTCAATATATTAACCCAGTTTAATGGCAATTAAAACCAATTGTGAATGTTATTTACACCTCACCTGTGCCAGCCAGGTAAGCAGCTCGTTGTGACACCTGCCAGCAAACATGTTGTATGAGGCGGCAGTCTCTCACAGTGAACTGGGGAATATCGAGCTCCTGAAGGACCAGTCTCGTGTTGGAGAAGGTTCCTTCTTCAGGGTCATCACTATACACAACACACAAGGCCTGCATTGTCTATGGGATAAACAAATGTTACTTATGGCAACTGACATTTAATCATACATCATTTGAGCATGATTACACTGACTTATATTCCAACTATCACTATCTTAGTCCTCATATGGTGCAGAAACATTGGGTTTATATAATTAAGATAACTGTCCAGAAATTACACCCTATTACATTCACCAACGATACAATATTTGATCGATCATATCATTATCACAGGCAATTCAAATCAATTATATTAACTGAAAACAGTTTTGCTATAATTGCTCATTCATAATTCAAAATAAAGTCAAGCACTATGAAACTAGTAAATCAATCGACATCTTCACAAAGTTATAATATTTCATCACAAAACCACAATCAGACAATCCTGCGGCATCCCCATATTCTCAGCATTAGATACTGCCAGACCAACTCAAGAATCAACCAGAAGCTAGACCAACCTCTCTATCTCTGAAATGTACTTTGTTGGAAATCGCTTTGAGGTAAATAGTTCTTCTGATCCTTCCCCATCAAAAAGTAGTCCCTGTGCTGTGCATTCACACAACACCAGTCGCACTATTTCCCCCATGTACATTCCAGATATCATCTTTTCAAACCTGGTGAAGAAAAATCAGAACCAAATCAGAACAAGACTCATAATGGCATTGGTAACCAAATGTTCACTTTTGATCTTGAAAAAATGAGCAAGCAACAAATCTGCACGAGTTTTATACTCCACATTAAACCTCCATCAATGTTGTGAACCCTAGTGTAGTGTAATAACATGGTGTTAGATAAACTAGACCCGACTCATAAAAGCAGCTCACAGTTGGTGTCCAGGATTCAGTGAATGCTTGTCCAGCTCGCAATCAAACGGGTTTCGGATGAAGTCAAGCACTTCATTATCTCCAAACGCCCCCCACTCAGTATTCACCACCACCTACACCCATACACCAATCAGCATCCACATGTCCATTACATGATATGGACAACTACAAATATTACAAAACAAGAAAGTGACTGGCTGTGGATATCTGACCTGCTTTGGATCTTTCCTGTCTTCATCCCATAATTCCACGTTGTCCAGGTTTTCCATGTAACAGCAGTTGGTTCCCGTCCCTGTACACATTACACACATCCCTCACTGAACATGCTTGTCTTTGAGCTCATATTTATAATATAAAATATAAGATGACAAATGTTTTTCTCTTTTTCTGCCAGACCCTTATGGGTCAGGCCCACTCACCAAGAATAACGCCGACTCGGCAGTGTTTGTCTGTGTGGGCAGCTGACATGAGGGCCCCCACAGGATCGTTGATGAGGGCAATGCACTCGACATTCAAATCCTGTAGCATTCAGCCACATCACCATCAGCATTAAAATATTTAAGTACATGAATATATGAGGTATTCACAAGAAATCCACTCTTTCCCAAGAGAACCCAACATAGATTCTTGCAATACCAAAAATAATCAGTTCTTTAAATAAATTCCTCTGACCTTGCGACGAGCTATGGCTTCATGGAGCAATTTCACCACATCCTCCCCCTCCACACCCTGACATTTGAAGCCTTTGGTCCAGCGAACCAGTCGTGCAGAGGCGAGGCCATCTTGCCGACAGGGGAAAGAGAAAGTGAAGCCGAGAGGCAGCTTGACTCCGATCAGACCCTCCCCTTCCATGAATTCAGCTATACACTGCACGATGTGGTCGAAGAGCTGATGACAGTATGAAAAATAAATAAATCAAGTAACATCTGTCTCCGCTGCAGCCGTCACAATATCCACTCATTGCTGACAGCAAAGATTCAGCCCAACAGTCATTGCATTTAACTCACGTTATGATTGAAAGAGCAATGTAGTCATAACGTCGCAGATCCATACGTCGAATGAGATTCGTTCTTACCTGGGTCCCTGATCCCAACATGATCCTCATGGGAATGAGGAAGAGTTTGGAGGCGATCTCGGGCTGCTCTAATCCTTTGAGGTCCACAAGCAATACACGGAAGTTTGTGCCTCCCAGGTCCAAGGCAATGAATCTTCCACATTCTGACAAAAACAGAGCATACAGAAAATCCAGATGGTTTGCATTGCGAGGTTAATATGCTGACAAAAGTATTGTTGCAGAAACCAGCTTCATATCGGTTTGACATAACTCCTTTTGCATATTGAAGCCAAATTATCCCAAACAAAGGACAAACTAATACGGGCTTGTAATCGCGTTCTGGTGGTTATATATTAGTGAAGACGTAACTCAGACCTACCTGTTCCATCAGCGACGGCACGGACGTAGGTGGGATACATGCGTACTGTAGAAGTGCTGTGTGTCTCTCTGCCCAACCCACGCCGAATCTCCACGTCCAGAAGCCGCATAATCTCCCGGTAAGTATCGTCAGTCAACCGGAAGTCCTTCATCAACTCATCCACCTGTGGATCAAGGTCCACTGGATTAATTCAGGTGCTATCCATGATGGAACTGTCATAATGTGTGTGACGGGAACACCTGACGTGGATTCCTACACGGGTTTCAATTACAATGTGTACTTGACCCCAACGCGGATCGATGTTTTTGTCGGGCCGAGTTGCAGCAGCAGCAGCTGTTTGGCTGACCAGTTTGGTCACGTGACGCCTAGATTATAACCTATTAGGTTTAACAATATATTATGTACCTGGCCGTAAATGACGTAATTCTCGACGGATGGTCAACATACAGGTGTATTTGTGAAAGTAAATATAGAATAATTACATAGAGATTAACAGGCTTATAAGACAGGGCTTTATTCGCGGATGATATGTTGTGGGATGTCTCTAATATACATTTATTCATGAGCACGTTTGACCAAATATTGAACGCAGGGCGATGTTCTGACCCTGTTCGGTGATATTTTGGGCTATACAACGATGAGCGCTTCTATGGGCATACAGAACTCCCAAAGTTTATGGATAATATCGCGTGTCTACGCTCACCCGTGATTAGGTGAGGTAGGAAGGGGGCGGGGCGGGGCGGGGCGGGGAGGTGCGTCGACACTTTCTCTGGTAGGGTTTGTGGGAATATATCTGAGGATTAATTTGACAGTCATATCCCGGCGACCCCGAAGAGCATGATGCCAACAGCGCTTTAAATACGCTACTGGGAACTCAAACTTGGAATTTCTAAATTGTTACACATCATACGTCCATTATCAGTAAGTATTAATAACAAAAAATATTTTACTGGGGTGGTCGGTGCGAGTAATGTTACTGATAGCACGCGCTACATGACAGCGTGTGTGGGAATGAGCTTCGACAATGTGGAAAGTTGCAGTTGGAACTTGGTAATGCTTGCATGAGTTGCAGGAGAAATGAATTCCGGTCGCTAGATGGCGCATTTGGATTGGTGTCGGTTATGAACCTGGCAGTGGAGGACAGGAGGAGAAGCATGAATCATAAGGACCTTGAACATCTCCACACTTACGCGACCTTTCAAGGCCACGGATGTAACTGTCAATGGCTTGCATAACAGATTACAAAAATGACCTTCGTAGCGATGTTGACGATGTTTGTATGAGCAGCGAGCCAGAGAGAACGGTTAATTTGATATGTAAACGGCCAACGGGCTTATTGCCGTCGTCATTCTCGTGGAAGGCTATGGTGCACCTAAACGAGGAATGAAATCTATACAGGTTTCTGACGGGTGTTCATAATTCAACCAGATTGACTTCGCTTAGAGAAGCGTTTTATAGTTGTAATTGATCACATAGCGCCGTCGCTAACTTGGCACACGGCCAGTCACAGAATCTCATACGGGAAACAATCTGGCGCAAGGGAAATTGAGTCATGAACCCTCCCTACCACCCCATCTAGCTTTTCATATAAATTAAGACTTCATACACAAGATGCTAGAAGGGAGCTGTAGTCTGGCGTACCAATGGACACTCACTTCCCGATTGGGATGTTTGTTATTCCATTGTTCCTCACGCCTAGATGCATCAATTTATTCTTTTCGCATACTTATGATGCTAACCAGACACCGCATCACGCGTTCCATGGATGGCATGCTTAGACTAGCTAGGAGCGGCCATTAATCAGCCTGCGCGACAACCTCTGACCGTCCAGCGTTCAAGAGTTCATTAAACAGACAAACAAGTTTTCTGGAGTCATTGCCCGTACCATGTGTTAAAAGTGCGCATGCGTACTACTTGGCCTGGGGTGGATAATATAGGCTGGCAAACCACGATTCAGTCACTGACGGGGTCAAAAGGCTACACGTTACCATTCACGCCAATGGTGCGATGGTTATATATCGAACGGGAACGCGTGTTTTGGAATGGATCAGACGAGCTTAGGTGGCTTTGGGTAGCACTGGTGCTGGGTAAGAGGGGGTGGGGGTATGGGCAGCCCCGCTAAACGAGACCATATAAGTACCGAGGTCAGGCGGAGATTCGTGTGGGGTGATGGGGGTGGGGGATCTCAGCTTGGTCGCTAGCACCCCAGTTTGCCATCGATAACTATACCAATCGTTGTCGGTGCACACCCAGAGCACCGGCCCCCAGGCACTTACGTGTAAATTGATTATCACCCCCCGAAACGGATCATATGTTTGTACACCTTCATCGGATGGAGTCTCACCATTCGGAGACAGGATTATGCGATGTAAACCAACGCGCAGTTGTCACACGGAACAAACCTACCTACCTGCCAATTCTAGTCGTTCTGCACTAGAAGTCGCGCAACATAAACATGGTACGAATGCAACCCGAAACACCGCGGATGTTTTTGTCAGTGAAAGTACAAGTTTTGAAATAGTTTACAGCCTCAGTTCTGAGAAAGAAAGAGTAGACTTTGTACTCGTAAGTGAACAGGAGTTACGTTGGGCCTACAAACGCACAACAGTCCTCCAAATCACGCCAGCAATACTTTTACAAGAGTGACGTCACGTCGCTGTAATCGATGCTCGCTGGTTCTTTCACTTATTTATTGAATTCATTTCTGTTAGGCCGTAATTGGGAGACTACGATTACGACAAATGACAAATTTACGCGTGGATGAGCCATCACCTTGAAACATTTTTACAGACATGATTTCAGTCTTCCAAAGTCGTTACCTTGCACAGAAAAGCTGCAGGGACCCCGTGCTATTGGAGACAGTAGGGGGATTTTCGCTCCTTAATTTGCGGGCGCAACGTGGGGTCGTACGGGATCGTAATGCTCGAGACTCCAAGACGAATCGATTATTCGTATTTGAACACAACGGGCATAATGTGCGATTTTTCCTTCGATTTTTATCAATAATAGCTAACTGTGGGTATTGTATCTATTATAAATATCAAATACAAAACAAAAATTAGCAATTTTTGTCCAGAAGTTATAAGAGTATTTACCATATGGATGGGTTCGTCGACGCGGGAGCGACCTCTCTTCATTCGACGATGCGGTCGCGGCATGAGCCTCTTGTAGCGCAGCATCTCACTCGATTTGTAATCATTGCCATCATCATCATCATCGTCGTCGTCGTCATCTTCGCTCGTCGAGTCGTCACCACTACCAAGGCCACTGGAGGACAGCGACGTAAATGACCTCTCTCGACAAGGTGCATCTGAAACATAAAAGCGCGCCAAACGTGTACGTTTGATGTCGCTTGACGTCGCTATATCTTTCAGAACGTCACCATTTTGTTCCAGAGCCAGGCGTGTATCTTTTGTGTTTAGCAAGCTTTCGTCTGACTCCTGACTGTTGAAGCTAAGTTTTCTGGTTCGTTGATCAAGAGACAATGTTGATCCTGTTTCGACGGTTTCATAGTCGCTATTTTCGGTTGGACTGAGGGAGGATCCGTACGCCGAGTCCACCTCCAGGTTTATGTTCCCAGCTGTTTCCGATAGACCAGTAAATATCAAGGGCAATTGGCGATTGGCAGCCGCACATTTTTTCAAATTAAGCAGACTCT
Source organism: Urechis unicinctus (assembly GCA_034190875.2). NCBI lineage: Eukaryota > Metazoa > Annelida > Polychaeta > Xenopneusta > Urechidae > Urechis > Urechis unicinctus. The sequence continues at coordinate 28,594,655 of CM067349.1, forward strand.
GCGCCTGACGGGAGATAGAAGGCTGTTTGGGAACGGTGAAGACTCTCTCCGAGGTCCCAATTGAAGGGTCAGCCAGTCTATATGTATCGTGAGGACCTCCCGAGCTCGAAACCTTCCTCTTGGGCATGATGCGATGATGAGGTCAAGTGGGAAAAGAAGTCGGGAGTCTCTGAATGCCCGCCGATGTGTGTGCAGTTCAATCTTACCCACGACACTACAAAAAGGTTTGACAGGGATGGTACTTATCTTTTGGCGGTTGTTGACCCTCGAGGAGAGATCGTGACGACGATCCCGCAAAAAAGAGGTGACGAAGTCCACTGCTTCCAGTTCACAAGATCCGACGCCAGAAGACGCTTGCCTGACTATGATAGGAAGCAGCTCGCAGTCCGATGCAAATGCCACGAGGCAGCAACTTTTTGTTCTGCGTGGATATAATTAAATTTCGGCTTATTACAGTTGAGCCGCCTGAAAAATACCATGTAGAGCCGAAATAATTGTCGACTTTTGTCAAGCGCTTGAGCCGCTGTTGACCCCTCGAAGTGCACCAATCCAGCGACAGACACAGACTGAGCAGACGACAGCAAGAAGGACCAGACAGTGACTGAGCAGACGACAGCGAGAATCGTCCTTTTCAACTCCTCTGGAGTCTGGGACAGCCTTGGTGTGTCCTTGTCAGAGTTTCCACTTAGTGACCTATTTTGCGTCTAAGTAAACAGCCGCTACCGATAAATTACAGGAAAAGGATGATGTTTCAAATGAGATAGTGGTGAATATTCCAGAATACCAGACAGTTTCACCGAGCTTTTTCAAGGGGTCACTCGCGAATATATTCGAGACTTCAGAGAAAAAATGTCACGCGCTCCGTCGACCCTGACTGATGCGGTTAAATTAACCTACATATTGCCTTATGCAATAAACAAAAACAAGCTGTTATCCTTTCTCTCTTATTACCCCGTACCAAGTACTCTGCGGCACAGCCATGATCTTGGGATTGGCGTAACCAAGAAACCCGGCCCTCATCATCTGGCGTTTTCATCATCATTGGATAATTTTACCTTAGAATAATGCCGTCTTTGTGGTCCTAAATTTGATACCCGTGGCACCGCGTCAACAGTTTTTATCGAAAACACTTCTTATGAATGTGCGCAGTTCGTTGTATTGTTTGCTATGGCGACTGTGTATTCTCACCCCTCATCGACGAATAATGTACGTAACCCCTCCCAGTTGTCCTCCCTTGTATGTTACCGTTGGAATATGGATGGTATGTCACTCGACTGCGGGTGTGTCTAGCGATGATGCCAACAAGGCCTGTGATTGGCTTAGCAGCGACACACCCCCTAGAGTTGCCGCCGGGGATATAAAAATAGCAACGCGTAAACAAATGCTGCGTCTATGTTAAGAAATTCAAGGGTAAAGTACTTAGATATTTTAGATGCAAACCTCAGTTTCATCACAACCAGCATCGTAAACAAGTGTCACTGACCGTCACCAGATGCACGGAATGGTCACAAATAAGAACGCTCGAGGACAGAGACTTAATAAACCTATTAACTCAATGAATGAGCTACACAATTATTCTGGTCGTACGAGGCGTTAACCACGTGACATCAACCAAATAGGGTCACATGGTGGTATCATGCTACATTCATGACATGCCAACAGTCATATATATTTGTCTTAAGCAATTTCTTCTTCATTAATCGTCGGTCATCCAAGTTTGCCAGCCACCGGATTCGTAGTAGATTATCGTCCTAATAAATTGTATGTGAGTAATCTTAAACCTCACTGTGAGAACCTCAGCATATCAACTAGATATGGTAATGGTCAGTGTATTACCCGTTGTTTAAGACTCACAATGTTTGAGCATGTTATTCATGAGAAGAGCTCAGAATTTGATAGCCTACCTCTATATTTCTTGTGATCGCTTCTGTGAGAGTTTTGTCTATCGGGGTCTGTAATTCGTCTCTTGTTTCTGTAGCCCTGGTAGAGCGCTAGTACGACACAAAATACATTAGGTCATAATGAGAATTCGGCTAACTAGTTTCAATCCACTAATATATAATTGAGAAACAATGCAATATTAATGCCAAGTTAAGGTACTGGAGTAGAGCAATATACGGATGTGATCAGCTAGTGCGTCACACGGTGGTATGAGATGAATAAATGAAAGGCGGGATAATCAGAGAAGAAGGATAATGCGAATGGATAATCGGAGAGGAAGGATAATGCGAATGGATAATCAGAGAAGAAGGATAATGCGAATGGATAATCAGAGAAGAAGGATAATGCGAATGGATAATCGGATAGGAAGGATAATGCGAATGGATAATCAGAGAAGAAGGATAATGGGAATGGATAATCAGAGAAGAAGGATAATGCGAATGGATAATCAGAGAAGAAGGATAATGCGAATGGATAATCAGAGAAGAAGGATAATGCGAATGGATAATCAGAGAAGAAGGATAATGCGAATGGATAATCGGAAAGGAAGGATAATGCGAATGGATAATCGGAGAGGAAGGATAATGCGAATGGATAATCAATCGGTCGTCGGTTGAGATGAATTGAGTAGGTGGTTGAGATGACGAATAGTACGGCGCCAGTACTGGTGAAAGGAACACACACGTGTGAGGACAAGTTGGTACAACGATCACGGTGTCAGGGCGAGTTGGTACAACGATCACGGTGTTAGGGCGAGTTGGTACAACGATCATGGTGTCAGGGTGAGTTGGTACAACGATCACGGTGTCAGGGCGAGTGGGTACAACAATCACGGTGTCAGGGTGAGTTGGTACAACGATCACGGTGTCAGGGCGAGTTGGTACAACGATCACGGTGTCACGGCGAATGGGTACAACGATCACGGTGTGAGGACGAGTGGGTACAACGATCACGGTGTCAGAACGAGTTGGTACAACGATCACGGTGTCAGAACAAGTGGGTACAACGATCACGGCGTCAGGCTGAGTTGGTACAACGACCACGGAGTCAGAACGAGTTGGTACAACGATCACGGAGTCAGAACGAGTTGGTACAACGATCACGGTGTCAGGGCGAGTGGGTACAACGATCACCGTGCCAGAACGAGTTGGTACAACGATCACAGTGTCAGGACGAGTGGGTACAACGATCACGGAGTCAGAACGAGTTGGTACAACGATCACGGTGTCAAGGCGAGTGGGTACAACGATCACGGTGTCAGGGCGAGTGGGTACAACGATCACCGTGCCAGAACGAGTTGGTAAAACGATCACGGTGTCAGGACGAGTGGGTACAACGATCATGGTGTCAGTACGAGTTGGTACACCGATCACGGTGTCAGGGCGAGTTGGTACAAGAAACATCCCATGGCGATTACTGAAGCTAGGCAAACGCCTGCGGTATCCGGGTTTCGGGAGTCAGCGACTGTCGTGTTGATAAGCGGATGTTAACATAAATATCATGACGATTGCTTCTAATACACAGAGGCACCAACAAGAATTGAGAGCTCTCACCTCTAGCTTCAGGGACAACGTCGAGGTAGCAGACATCCGGGTCTACGCCGCCTACCTGGTTGCTGATTGAACAGGAAGATTTGTCACGTATATCCGCATGGCGACGGCGACCCTTTCTGGACGGCTTGACGAATTTACGAGCCGCATATTCACTAGCGGCCATTATTGTAGACTCTCGTTGGTGGAATGAGAGCTGATTCCACAATGCGGGTCGGTCTGGCGGGCTTATCTTGGCTGTCTGAATGACAAAGCATTAGGATACCAGGTGAATGATAGCTGATGACTACGGCGGTGTTCTGTGTTACCACCACACCCGGGACATTATACCAGGTGGGATTTATACAAATGATATTAAACCAGATTGCAGTTTTTACACATGACATTATATCAGATGGGGAATTATATATATGACATCAAACCAGCTAAGAAGTTTTACATATAACATTATACCAGGTTGGGATTATACGTATGATATTATACCGTGAGGTATACAGATGACACTATTCCAGGCGGGGTGTTATATTTGTGGCATTAAATAAGGTGTGTATTTATACACATGACAATATACCAATCGGGGATATATATCAATGACATTATACCAGGTGGCGATTGTGCGTATACGTTATTCCAAGTCATTTTAATTGCATTATATCAGGTTGGGAGTTATCTGCGTAGCTTCAAAGAAGATGGGAATAGGTGCAGATGACATTATACCAGGTGCGCATCTATGATACAGATGATGAGTTACACTGGTGGAGCATGGTACAGGAGAGGAGGTAGGTGCCGCGTCATACAGAGGATGAGTTATAGAGGTGACAAATTATTCCCATGATTATATGGTAATTGGTGAAACCAACGCGTCCGTGCAGTTGAGGGTTGTTTTGGTGGAACAAACTACACACACCAGCTTCGGCATGGCGTCGGTGCTCGAGATTAGGGCTTGGACAGTTTTATGTGCAACACCTTATCCACGAAAGCGGATTAATAATGACAAATCGAGAGTATAGACAATATTTTTTTACGACACGTGATGCTAACAGTCACGAAGTTACATAAATCTAAATGGGTTGTGTATACCATGATATCATGTGTGTAGAGCATAGCACAAGATAAGACAACCACAAATGGGACTCAAATGTCACAATCAGTGGTTCTTTATGTTGATACATGACAATCTAGTTCATAAGAGGTTTGATATATATAAACTACATAGTTATTACCAAGCACCGTGACATGGTATCCCCATGAACTCCAAACGAGCTGGAAAGGCGGTACCAAGCACCGTGGCATGGAACCAAAGAGTTTACAGCTTCGCTAAGAGCGTTCACTTCGAGTGGCTCTGTGGTGATCGCTTCCCTAATTGTAATAATCTGCAATCGTTAGGTGGCGCTGCCGTGAAATAAGCAAAAGCACCTTGGGATACTGGGCTGACGTCACTGCGATTGCTCACAGCAAAGAAGAGCCTTTCCGCTGCTAAAATACATCGCACTCAGACTTAAAAATACCGAAAATGACAACTACAATATGAAATAAATATCAACTTGAACTACTGCCCCGGTAAACCTTTCGAAAGCAGTTCGCCTTTCACAGCGTCCGCATTGTTTACTAACCTCGATCTTTTATATCCGCGCGGTAAGTTGTGATAATAGATTGTCAACAACCGTAAAAAGCGAGGGAACTGGCCTGGGTTAGATACAAACGTTTTTTGGTTTGTCAGGGACATGTAAAGATCTGGAGCATAGAGTTCATATGGGGATTATGAAATTACTTGTACTACACCTTCGTCAACAGGCGACGATACCATGAAATCAACCACAGCACGTGGGATTGTTGATCCGTCGTCTCGGGGTCGACGAGGTCAGTTACCGAACCCTCCACTCTGATACAGAAGCATAAACACCACAGTTACCGAGCCCTCCACTCTGATACAGAAGCATAAACACCACAGCTTCTGAGCCCTCCATTTTGATACAGAAGCAAAACACCACAGCTTCTGAGCCCTCCATTTTGATACAGAAGCATAAACACCAGGGTGGAGGACTAGGGACTAGGAAGCTGTGTTATAGATGCTTATCTATCAGAGTGGAGGAATCGGAAGCTGTGTTGTTGATGCTTCTCTATCACAGTGGAGGAATCGGAAGCTGTGTTGTAGATGCTTCTCTATCACAGTGGAGAACTCGGAAGCTGTGTTGTTGATACTTTTCTATCAGAGTGGAGGACTCGGAAGCTGTGTTATAGATGCCTCCATTCTGATACTGAAATATAAACACTACAGCTAACAAGCCCTCCATTCTGATACTGAAATATAAACACTACAGCTAACAAGCCCTCCATTCTGATACTGAAATATAAACACTACAGCTAACAAGCCCTCCATTCTGATACTGAAATATAAATACTACAGCTTACAAGCCCTCCTTTCTGATACAGAAATATAAACACTACAGCTAACAAGCCATCCATTCTGATACTGAAATATAAACACTACAGCTAACAAGCCCTCCATTCTGATACAAAAATATAAACACTACAGCTAACAAGCCCTCCATTCTGATACTGAAATATAAACACTACAGCTAACAAGCCCTCCATTCTGATATTGAAATATAAATACTACAGCTTCCAAGCCCTCCTTTCTGATACAGAAATATAAACACTACAGCTAACAAGCCCTCCATTCTGATACTGAAATATAAATACTACAGCTTACAAGCCCTCCTTTCTGATACAGAAATATAAACACTACAGCTAACAAGCCCTCCATTCTGATACTGAAATATAAACACTACAGCTAACAAGCCCTCCATTCTGATACTGAAATATAAACACTACAGCTAACAAGCCCTCCATTCTGATACTGAAATATAAATACTACAGCTTACAAACCCTCCTTTCTGATACAGAAATATAAACACTACAGCTAACAAGCCATCCATTCTGATACTGAAATATAAACACTACAGCTAACAAGCCCTCCATTCTGATACAAAAATATAAACACTACAGCTAACAAGCCCTCCATTCTGATACTGAAATATAAACACTACAGCTAACAAGCCCTCCATTCTGATATTGAAATATAAATACTACAGCTTACAAGCCCTCCTTTCTGATGCTGAAATATAAACACTACAGCTAACAAGCCCTCCATTCTGATACTGAAATATAAACACTACAGCTAACAAGCCCTCCATTCTGATACTGAAATATAAACACTACAGCTAACAGCCCTCCATTCTGATACTGAAATATAAAACACTACAGCTAACAAGCCCTCCATTCTGATACTGAAATATAAACACTACAGCTAACAAGCCCTCCATTCTGATACTGAAATATAAACACTGCAGCTAACAAGCCCTCCATCTGATACTGAAATATAAACACTACAGCTAACAAAGCCTCCATTCTGATACTGAAATATAAACACTACAGCTAACATCCATTCTGATACTGAGATATAAACACTACAGCTAACAAGCCCTCCATTCTGATACTGAAATATAAACACTACAGCTAACAAGCCCTCCATTCTGATACAGAATATATAAACACTACAGCTAACAAGCCCTCCATTCTGATACTGAAATATAAACTACTACAACTAACTGAAATATAAACAGCTAACCTCCATTCTGATACTGAAATATAAACACTACAACTAACAAGCCCTCCATTCTGATACAGAAATATAAACACTACAGCTAACAAGCCCTCCATTCTGATACAGAAATATAAATACTACAGCTAACAAGCCCTCCATTCTGATACTGAAATATAAACACTACAGCTAACAAGCCTTCCATTCTGATACTGAAAATCAAATACTACAGCTAACAAGCCCTCCATTCTGATACTGAAATATAAACACTACAGCTAACAAGCCCTCCATTCTGATACTGAAATATAAACACTACAGCTAACAAGCCATCCATTCTGATACTGAAATTCAAATACTACAGCTAACAAGCCCTCCATTCTGATACAGAAATATAAACACTACAGCTAACAAGCCCTCCATTCTGATATTGAAATATAAATACTACAGCTTACAAGCCCTCCTTTCTGATGCTGAAATATAAACACTACAGCTAACAAGCCCTCCATTCTGATACTGAAATATAAACACTACAGCTTACAAGCCCTCCATTCTGATACAAAAATATAAACACTACAGCTAACAAGCCCTCCATTCTGATACTGAAATATAAACACTACAGCTTACAAGCCCTCCATTCTGATACTGAAATATAAATACTACAGCTTACAAGCCCTCCATTCTGATATTGAAATATAAATACTACAGCTTACAGGCCCTCCTTTCTGATACTGAAATATAAACACTACAGCTAACAAGCCCTCCATTCTGATACTGAAATATAAACACTACAGCTAACAAGCCCTCCATTCTGATACTGTAATATAAACACTACAGCTAACAAGCCCTCCATTCTGATACTGAAATATAAACACTACGGCTAACAAGCCCTCCATTCTGATACTGTAATATATATAATATATAACAAGCCCTCCATTCTGATACTGAAATATAAACACTACAGCTAACAAGCCCTCCATTCTGATACTGTAATATAAACACTACAGCTAACAAGCCCTCCATTCTGATACTGAAATATAAACACTACAGCTAACAAGCCCTCCATTCTGATACTGAAAATCAAATACTACAGCTAACAAGCCCTCCATTCTGATACTGAAAATCAAATACTACAGCTAACAAGCCCTCCATTCTGATACAGAAATATAAACACTACAGCTAACAAGCCCTCCATTCTGATACTGAAATATAAACACTACAGCTAACAAGCCCTCCATTCTGATACTGAAATATAAACACTACAGCTAACAAGCCCTCCATTCTGATACTGTAATATAAACACTGCTAACAAGCCCTCCATTCTGATACTGTAATATATATAATATATAACAACTGATACTGAAATATAAACACTACAGCTAACAAGCCCTCCATTCTGATACTGTAATATAAACACTACAGCTAACAAGCCCTCCATTCTGATACTGAAATCAAAACACTACAGCTAACAAGCCCTCCATTCTGATACTGAAAATCAAATACTACAGCTAACAAGCCCTCCATTCTTCTGATACAGCTAACAAGCCTCCATTCTGATACAGAAATATAAACACTACAGCTAACAAGCCCTCCATTCTGATACTGAAATATAAACACTACAGCTAACAAGCCCTCCATTCTGATACTGAAATATAAACACTACAGCTAACAAGCCCTCCATTCTGATACTGAAATATAAACACTACAGCTAACAAGCCCTCCATTCTGATACTGATACTGAAATATAAACACTACAGCTAACAAGCCCTCCATTCATTCTGATACTGAAAATCAAATACTACAGCTACAGCTAACAAGCCCTCCATTCTGATACTGAAAATCAAATACTACAGCTAACAAGCCCTCCATTCTGATACAGAAATATAAACACTACAGCTAACAAGCCCTCCATTCTGATACTGTAATATAAACACTACAGCTAACAAGCCCTCCATTCTGATACTGAAATATAAACACTACAGCTAACAAGCCCTCCATTCTGATACTGAAATATAAACACTACAGCTAACAAGCTCTCCATTCTGATACTGAAATATAAACACTACAGGTAACAAGCCCTCCATTCTGATACTGAAATATAAACACTACAGGTAACAAGCCCTCCATTCTGATACTGAAATATAAACACTACGGCTAACAAGCCCTCCATTCTGATACTGTAATATATATAATATATAACAAGCCCTCCATTCTGATACTGAAATATAAACACTACAGCTAACAAGCCCTCCATTCTGATACTGAAATATAAACACTACAGGTTACAAGCCCTCCATTCTGATACTGAAATATAAACACTACAGGTAACAAGCCCTCCATTCTGATACTGAAATATAAACACTACAGCTAACAAGCCCTCCATTCTGATACTGAAATATAAACACTACAGGTTACAAGCCCTCCATTCTAATACTGAAATATAAACACTACAGCTAACAAGCCCTCCATTCTGATACAGAACCATCGCCAATATGGTTAACAAGCTCTTTATTCTGATACAGATACATAACCACTACGGCTACCGACCCCTCTACTCTGAGACATTGCCACCACAGCAATGGAATCCTCCACTCTGATACAGAAACATCATCACCACAGCTTCTGAGTCCTCCACTCTGAAACAGAACCATAAACAATACGGCTACCGACCCCTCTGGTTTGATACAGTAACAAGTTTTTCAGCTACCGAGACCTTCATTCTGATTCTGATCACCACGCGGCGTCTACGGATCACCACGCGGCGTCTACTGATCACCACACGGCGTTAACTGATAGTCAAGCGTCGTTAACTGATAGTCATGCGACACCTGCTGATTGCCATGCGACGTGTACTGATTGCCTTGCGTGGTCTACTTATTACCAAACTCAAGATGACTCACGACAAACAACGTCTATAAATGGAGACCGGCGAGACCAAATGTCAAGTCTACCGCGCGTCCCCGTTTTCAGAACTTTGCAATACAAGGTGAATAACCGTAAACAAACCTGTCCTCGTACACGCCGTAATACCGTGGTCAGACTATATTTCTAGACAGTCCTCTGCTGTTACACAGTCGCAACTGAACTAGAAGGCTAAGCACCTACTACAGATTATATGTTTGATTAAGATCTCGCCTTTCAGTCGAAGGTGTCACTCTTTTCATTGTTGGCATGAGTTGATTGGATTTTGATGCGTATGCTTTTGAAATATTGGTATACATAAGGAAATGAACAGAATGGATTTGAATTGCGTATTTTGTGGATATTATCATTGCACATATCCGAGTTACCTTTCAATTTCTCAGCCAGTGAGGAGTTACCCCTAACGCCGTATTCAACATTTAAATGCCCAATAGACCCTGTCTGTCTCTTGTGTATATGTCTACATAGAGCATAAATCTTATCTGTGATAGCATTCCCCACTACCACAAGTAGATAAACACCAGTTGCCTCTCCATGCTGATTCTCACGTTCACATTTACATAACTATGTTATATTTGATATCGGCACAGTCCTGTGAACGCTGGAAATTCACTCGCCTCTGAGGCCGATAAAAAAACCGCGTAGCTCGCTCGCTATGGATAACAGGGATAGAGTTTTATTTGTTTGTCCGTAGCTGCAGGTCAATGTCATGTTGCAAGGGTACCGGTGAGGTCACTCGGATTATTGAACTCTTACGATATGGAACAGTCATGATATTTTGAGACTTGCGCAATGGTCCAGATAATTTCTGTCAAGCATTGTAAATAATGATAATGCGTGCATTATAGTATGATATCTTTGATATGATACAAGCTGCTTTGAATAATGCCATAATTGGCATTTAAGTCGCTCACTGGGCTTGGGCAATCATTTACACGATAGGACAATGACTTTAGATGGCAATCAGATGGAATGCTGCCTGCCCATAAGGAATACGGCCTCTTTCCTTGTCAAATGATTTTGTGAGCCCTGCTTTTGCAAAGGACTAGGGTATTAGTACACTCAATTGTGACACATTGGCCGATGCTAGCTGATACACTGACACAGACACCGAATGACCAAGTCTCATCAGGGTTCGACTCAATACGTGATGCTGATAGCTGGACAAACGCACCATCCCCAAATTGTGGTATCATAATATTAAAGTTCAGTGTTGCATGGATTTACACCATGAGAGCTTGAATTTGCATGACCCCTCCCCCTGGTTCTATGACAGCGACAATTCAAAATTATGCGTTTAGACCCTTGAGCTTATTACAACAGAGGTCCATTTATCAGTCATAAAACTGGTTATATGTAGCGTTGTTGTGCGTGGTAGTGTCAACGATCTTGTTATGATAAGATACCCGACTCAGCAATTCGCCCGACAAATTCCGTGACACAGTGTAGGCAGCGCCCCCTAACCTCTGTGGAAGCTACTCGACGCGCAGCAGCCAACCAGCAAATGGGCAGAGATTGAGAGAGAGAGAGAGAGAGAGAGAGAGAGAGAGAGAGAGAGAGAGACAGACAGACAGACAGACAGACAGACAGACAGACAGACAGACAGACAGACAGACAGAGAGAGAGCGTGAGCGAGCGAGAGAGAGAGAGAGAGAGAGAGAGAGAGAGAGAGAGAGAGAGAGAGAGAGAGAGAGAGAGAGAGAGAGAGAGAGAGAGAGAGAGAGAGAGAGAGAGAGAGAGAAAGAGAGTAGACTTACAGGACGTCTGAGTATATATTTATACTACCATCCGTCCGGCGCTAGGGTAGACACCGATAGATAAATGCGACTTCGTTCAAAGGTTCATAGAAAAATATTGTAGTAGTGAATAAATCGTCACACAAGTTGATACGAAGGTGTCAATAGTAATTGGCTTTTGTTTTTGTTTAGGCTCTATCAAAAAGTCTGTACATTTTAGAATTACAGCGGTATTTTTGTGTACATACCATCGCCGATCGATCTTGTAGCATTGAACGACGCGCTTTTGTTTACATTCAACGAAACCAGGCGGTCGCTAGCTTCACAGCGGAAACGTCCGAGTCAGGTATCTTATTATATAGATCTTAGGTTGTGTACAAAGACCTGCCCAGAAGTGTCATAAGAAATGAAGAGCACCATTTCCATCATATATAACACAACATTCCAAAATGTCATCGTGTATTGATCTATTGCTGTGCATACGGTGGAGACAATTTGAAGCGAATGTTCTATTGATGTCCATACGTTGAAGACAATTTGAAGCGAATGTTCTATTGATGTCCATACGTTGGAGATAATTTGAAGCGTATGTGCTATTGATGTCCATACGCTGGAGGCAATTTGAAGCGAATGTTCTATTGATGTCTATACTTGGAGACAATTTGAAGCGAATGTTCTATTGATGTTCATACGTTGGAGACAATTTGAAGCGAATGTTCTATTAATCTCCATACTTGGAGACAATTTGAAGCGAATGTTCTATTGATGTTCATACGGTGGAGACGATTTTAAGCGAATGTTTCAGCAATATTTTGTAGAATTAAAGCAGCGAATACTGAATGTGTAATTATACATTCCAATCTGAACGTAATGATTTTAGCTTCCGTTTATGAATGCTTGATACTCTGTTCGCTTAGAATATTCTTAAAATATTTCTGTTCATGTTGACTTTCTTAAACAAAATTCAAGGGATGTCTTTTCTGACTGTGATTGTCATCCTTGTCCTTAAATACACTTACTATAGTACTTTTTTTTCTTGGCATATTTAACGATTAATTTAAATGCAAGTAGAATATTGCGTTAAACATGTTAACCGCAGTGATTTCATATTCTTATTTGTTTCACTCACTGCCGCTGATGATGATGGGGTGAAAACCAACCTCTATGGTTTTAGCTGTCACCTCCCATCCCTGTATCATGCCGGGTTGAAAACGCATTTTAGACAGGTTTCAGTTTCATAACAGGATGTTCCCTTCTGCAACTCCAGGAAGATGGAGCTCAAGAGAATGTACAATTTAGTAGCTTCGCATGAAAGGTACTCAAACCTGCAACATACGAATGGCAGGAGGTGCATTATTTGGTGTTTTAGAGATATATATACTCATTTATGGAGAGTGCTATGCAACATAGGAACTACCTCTCAAATCAAACGGAACCATTATGACAGCAAGCCTGATTGAATACATAGTTCAGCGCATAACAGGTACATGTTCATTAGATTGATATGTGTTACCAGACAATACAAGTAACAAAATTAACATTGGACATTATTTAGTCTGATCGACAACGTGAGGGAATCAGACAAAGATAACGACCACCAATGCTGGAGTTCGGTTCTATAGAACATGACATGACCCATGGCAATAATCAGTGTCCCTGCACGCGAGTTGAGCCACACGCATTACTCTATTGTAGTTTGTTCGGGAGATTTGTTTATCTCTCATCATGTTAGACAATGGTAGATGTCATCATGGTAGACACTGCAAAATGCTTAATCAATCTAAGTGTAGTAAGATTTGATAGTTGTCTGGAAAATGTTTCAAATTAGTGTTTAAAATATTGTGTATTAGTCACATAACCCCTTGCCACTTTATGATAAGGAACGATCTTTATAAATGTTGGAATGGTTCTTTCAGTTAAGATTCTACTGAGACGCCATTAAATCATAATGTGTACAGATGGAAGCTTAATATACTGGGTTTAACTATCATATAAAATCTTCCCCGTGTTTGTTGAAGGCAACATTGGATATTTTTAAAAGTTTGACCTCGTCATCTAAATTGGATTGAGATAATATGACGATTAATAGCTAATCCGAAGTGTCTTTTATTTCATCAGGAAATGGGAATCGCCACAACATATTTAAGGAAAACTGTGGCATAACCTCGTGTTCAAGCTGGTTTCGAGCGTCTTGGAAAGCGTTTCCATGTAACCTTTTGATCACAAAATTAATATTTTAAAGGAGTGTTGAAAAATAGTAATTATCTATTTCTAAATGATTGAAAGGTCAAAGTTTGAAAGACCAGGATTGTGTCCAGTATATGACATTGCTGTTTTACATATCAATAGTATGCATGGGAACCTTTTATATATGATTTGGTCCCTAATTAGGTTAGGCTTATCTCGGTCTCGCAATATATTTTCTTTTCTCTGGCTTCTAAAATACTTATTGAAGTTTGGGAGCACAATAATGACCTAAGGTTCTATCCTGACGAATGGAAACTGCCAAGCATGGAAGTTTCATTTTGTTGTGACTGCACTTTTGTGAACCTTTACAGACAATATTCCATAAATATAATATAAAAAGTTTGACGGAATTAAAAGGCATAAAGCTTCGCTTTGAGTGCTCCCTCAGGCCATGTGCAGCAGAACACTGACGAGTGTGGCGCCATCTGTCCGTACCGATACAACTTACCTCTGTTTCAGTCTCTCAATAAGCAATCAACTCGACCATCATCCACAAGCCCCAAGCATTACGTCATATTTGTATTACCAATGCCTTGGAGTGCCGCCCGACCAAGTGCAGAGAACGGAAACTTTTGTTAACATTTTTCTTAGACGATTTATCCTCATTTAAAGAAAAGAGATTTGCGCTCGTGGAGCCAATTTTTGTTCATTTGAAATAATGATTGATGGTAATCACTCTTCGCTGGGGTTACTTCCCATATTGTATCCCACAGCATGAAGTCACCAGTCGACGTGGATGCGTCATGGCGATACATGACGTGAGGTAATGTGGTGTCTTCGCTATCGGGGTCGATGTTAGTGCAGCTCTAGCAAGTGCTACAATAAACTTAGTGCCAACAGGAACACTCTATTTCTGGTGGTACTGGTGCACCACTCGACACTGCTCACTGACCGCCGTATGTACAGTAATAAGTCTTGTTAGAATATATACAGCCAGGAAACCAGATGATAATTTACAACGCGTTCGGTACGCGTTCATTGTGAAGGTAGAACTGGCGAGTTTCATTCGATATCTTCATACCAACTGTTGGCAGCTATCCTCTCCTATATTACCACAGTATCACAGAGATCTGCCGTGCGACAGAACATGTTAAGAATACTCATTAGCACTTTAAGTTATTTGATAGACGTTTGCTCAATTATCGACATACCCATTGGTTCATAATTTATTTGTATGTGTCGTTAATAAGTTTATAAGTTGCATTAACGTTTGACATCGATTGTTATTGTTTTCTAAATGTGTCCGAGTTTGTATAAAAGTGAATTAGTCCTTGATGTGGGTGCAATATTCTTGTTTGTGGTTTTTATGTTGAACTATGTAGCGGAAGCTACGAAAAAGCAATATATATCTCTGACCAGATATAACTGTGAATCGCAGTATTTGAGATCTTTATAAACACTCGGAATACACAACTACTGATTACGAAGCAGTCAGGTTTCCATTGGTGACATCTGCTCAAATAAATGAAAAAACAACTTTGTTGATTTATACTAGGAAGCAATAGATCAGAGCATCATCAATACATTGTCAAACAAAGCAATTATATCCGCACGTCCTATTGTCTTATTGCTTTATTTCTTGCTGCTTTGATCTAACCACGAATGCGCATGTCTACTGTGCGGAGAGTGCACGCTTCTGCAGTACTACTTATGAGAATGTTCTACGTCATAAAATTTACCACAGAATTTTCGTTACGACCAGTCCCACGATAATGGCTTGCGTCATCACCGGTGGTTTGGTTCGCGGATTTGCTGGCTTCCTTACGGTCGCTTGTCCACGGAAGCCGACACGCTGGTGGACGCTGTCACGCGGGAAACGCCCAGCTGTTTGGGTTTTGGTCGAGTACATGTCAATGCGCGACGGAAGCCTTCACGGAATTGTCTGTATGTAGGGTACACATGATATACACGACAGTGAGTCTATAAGATAAGAAGGTTACACATCGTCTCGGTGAACTGTATATTGGTAATGTCTAGACTTGAGGTTACATAAAATGACATTTAAGAACGGATGTTATATCAACTTAAAAATAACTTATCATACAAATCACAACCTTGGCTAAATGGTCAACCCAAATGGCAAACATTAATGACCGGAAATGGAGGCAACACAGGCCTGAGTGTGACGTACTTGGAGAAGATGGGGTAAAGAAGAGGGTTGATGGCGCAGCTGAGGAACGCCAGGTCCATAAAACTGTTGCGTGTATGGACATCTGGGCTGTCATGTTTTATCAAGACAAAGAAGAAGACTTGAGGCCCCCAGAGAACAGCGAAACTCACCAGGATGATAATAAGCATCTTGACTATCTGAACATAAGCTAATGAGTATTACAGGTGAGCAGGTAGCGGACAGGTATGCAGACACATGGGAATGTTCATGGCAATTAATACATGGTTCAATGACAATGTAGAGGGCATTTGGCGGTGGTTCATGGCAGGAACACATGATAGTGACGTCATTGGTCAATGACTTCTTCATTTGCGTATAACATATATGGCAGCCAAACTTTGTTACCGGCTATAATAGGGTTTTAATTGGATTTATTACCCTATACAATAACCTTAAATATGAGTGGATTATAAGTAGGTGTATTTGCGTAGCACTTAATGTTTACTTATTGCGGGTTTTACCTGTATCCGTCCCTTGATGTCCTCTGATTCTTTTCCATCGTCCTTTACACCCCTTCACATAAACGATTGAGAACGACATTAAAGGCGCATAATCTCGCGCGCATTTTACATAAGTAGCTGAACTTCAGAGGTATTCAAATAAGCAGCGTGACACACAATCTTACCCTTTATTCTGAAGTCCTTTCGTGATCTTGATGCTCTGGAACAGCGTGATGGACACACGGCCGTAGCAAATCGTCATTACCAGGAGAGGCAAGCAATAGATGGCTACGGGAAGAAAGTAGGAGTAGAAGTCGCCAAGGGTATTGCCAATGAAGAGATTACATAAGAACGAGTCAGTGGCCTTCTGTTGTAACAAAATATGCTTCATTACAATAACAGCATATATATATATATATATATATATATATATAGATATATATATATATATATATATATATATATATATATATATATATATATATATATATATATATATATATATATATATATATATATATATATATATATATATAATATATATATATATATATATATATATATATATCTATATATATATATATATATGTATATATAATATATATATACATATATATAATACGGTGACATGCTTACTGAGAGGAACCACATAGGTAAGGTGGCCAACGCGGCCACGAGCCACAGGACGGCCGCTACTATACGGGCTCTCGGGGTACTGCTGATCATGTGGGCTTTCATGGGATGGCAGACCACTATATACCTGCCGTCCGACAACATGGCCATTTATTGATTTGCATTTACAACATATCACACAGCTTGATGTAATGAGCTCATATCTGGTACAGCTTATGTTGCATGTAATTAATCATCATGTAAATTATTTACAGACCAAATAAAACGCTTATTCGGTAGAAAAACCCTTTTTCTACCACACCTTTCAATACTCATGGCACCCATTGTGAGAAGCGAGCAAGTATAAGAGAAGTTGAACAGGAAGTTGTAAAGGCTGCAGAAATGCGCTTCCGCATTAGAGGTGCCCAGCCAATAGTATGTCAGGATGTCACGTATCTGCGGAACCAAATGGTCATTATCCTCACCTTAAGACAATACAATAAATGTTCACGAGAAGGTTCTACCGCAAACAAGTGACTCACCGATAAAGGTAAAGTAATGAGTAAGGTCAAGAGGTCAGACACTGTGAGACTGGCGATTAACACATTGGTGACGGAACTGCGCTCCATGTAGAAAGCCAGCGTCGCCAGTACCAACGCGTTACCTGGTTGTGGGCAATCATAGCAGTTTCAGTCATCGTAATTTATCAAAGCGCACTGATTGATTTTTTTTTTTTGCGCTTAGAAAGGCATCGTTTAAAGCACTTCTATTAATATATTTTGGCACTTTAAGATAAGTCTCAGTCGCGGTGGAGAGAGAGAGACAGTGAAAATATTGCGACGTCTGTGTTAGCGGAGGGGGCGAAGCTCTCCTGAAAAGTTGCGTTTGTATCAACAACTGCAGACTGGTTTTTACTCGAGTTCTTCCTTACTCTACTTACTTAGCAGTGGTTGGAACTTATACAATAGGTATATAATAATTGTGCATATCATCGTCAAACCCCGTCCCTCTTATAACCGGCTGGTCTGTTTGCACGATATCGCACTAGCTCCTCCAGTTGTCAAGGTCAGTCTATCGGGGATCGAGGACGATTCGCTGATCCGAGATGAGTTCAATGCCAAATTGTGGACAACTTACTTTATTACATTTTAAAATCTTAATGGTACACATTTCTCAAACAGCGAGTAACACTCATTGGCATTGAAACGTGCTGCCACCAAAATGGAAAATTAATATAACCTGGTCAACTCGCAGCTTGGCGAAGGTGGATGCAGAACAAATAAGTTATATGTCAAACATTTTAACAATTATGGACTCTGTTTGAAAAAAATTGAGCGGTCTTACCTGGAATCCCCACTAACCCTGAAAAACTCTGTAGCGCAATATGAACAGCGTATTTCTTTGCTCGGATAGGAAGCAATTTAGCTATCCTTTCCTTGATAATAATGTGACGCAATTTCTCCTCTTCTTTCGTTAGTGGTCGCCCACAGAAAAGCAGGAGGCAGAGACAACCCCTCTATAACATCATGAACATATGAATTAATTCATTTGTTTCTTTGTGGATATATACAATAGGGCTGCTCCGCGCAGACGACGCTTTCTGGTCGTATTCTATATTATTGAGGGGTGAAAACCGAGGATACTTTCACGACATCTAATATTCTACTTGCTGCACGTTAATTAACAATGTGATTTGTAATAAGATTGCTGTGGAAGGATGATCATGAGTTGGAAGCTGAGGATAAACTAGTAAACTCGTCGAGTTAACGCAGCAGGGAACTGTTTGTCAGAGGGATAAGTATATGCAACATGAGTAACGGATAACCAACAAATGCTTACATCGCGAGCGTGCATGGGCGGGTTGAGCATGCCTGTCACTGCAATACATCGGTCTCCGACCGTAACTCCCAGCTCTTCTCGTGTCGGTAGCCTGTACACTGGTTTGACGGGCGTTGTTGTCTCACTGATAGCCTCTGTAGTGTCTGCATTGTCACTTTGCGTCACGTTAGAAGATGACGTAGTCACACACACTACTGTGACACACAATACGAATACAACATCATGGTTATTTTCCTTGATTATTCAAAAGTGAATAAACTGTCGTTGACTGGACGGTAACGTACTTATCAAACCATTACATCCCTTTATGAACCGGGTTGATTTCTATAGCTTTGAAACATGCATCCACAATCGAGTGGAGAGAGGCAAGACGGGTTAAAGAAAATAATTTCTGGTGCGTGCGAAAATCATCGAAGAATATCAATTATGGACTGTGTAGCAAACCCATATGATTCTGTGCTGTGGTGGAGATTAGGAAAGTGGTTTATGCCAGATCAAGAGCAGGCTGGAGCACGGCGCAGGTTTGGGTGCATGGAACATATTGTGGCATTACGACTGTGGATGGACCAGAGCTTGAAGCCAAATGCAAGTGACAGGGTACCTCGTAATGGTCTTATCCAGGCCAGGGAGGGATCAGGATGTTGGATGTCAATGTTACTAGTATTCGCTGCCGCATACACTAGTACCTAATTTATTCTAGGTGCGGCAACTATCGCAGTTACCATAAGTGTACGGCAGGAAAGTCCTACCATCTGCTTCCTATTTACCCTATATGTGACCAGGCTGATTCGCACATTATAAACCTAGTGCAGCCCAGTCGGGTTTCTACGATGGTTGCATTGCTCATGTTAATGGACGACTCTGTGATTCAGGCTTCTAATCGCGACAACGCCTGTTACAAGGCAGAGGTGCTGCTCAACTTCAGTAAACAATCTGGTATGGTACTGAATGAAGGCAAAACCAAGTTTACGGTTATCAATGAAAACACCGCAGACGGTCAGCGTATCAGCGTCAGAAGCAATGGTGATACTAAATTGCGGTAATTATGTTAACATGGGATCCACGTTCACCCAGGATGGGCGAACCCAGTCTGCTGTTAGAGACCACTGTTAAGTACCAAGCGTTCATGTGATTTCCCTATCTGGGTTTAAGACGGCTCGATGCTGCCTTTCTATTGTTAGTATTTTACATATGCAGAGCATGGAGATGCAAACAACTCGATGACCCCAATCAGCATTATATGAACTCACTTAAGTCAATGCTGGGGATAAGAAGATCAAAATCAAATGATGAATCGTTGATCGAACTCTGCTATCCTACAGTCAGTGGCTACATTTGTAACATACAATATACATTTTTCGCAAAAATGATTAGCGAAATAGAGAAAATACTTGATGACCCATTTAGCTAAGTTTGGAAACTTGATAAAGATGCCCACACTCAAAATCCAACCAACAGATGATAGCTGATGGAGACCCAACCAGCGTGTGGTCAATCAGCGCTAACCAATTAACTAACTAACTTACTAACTTACAAACTAACTAATGAAATTAATCTCCACCTATGATATTCATTACAGAATAGCAAAAATAAATAATTGATAGGAAACTCACCCGCGGTAAGCACAGTAAGAACAGCACGCCAGTTGTTCATGGTTGCAATCAATGGTTCCTTAGTGGCAAATAGCAACAAATGGTGGACTTTATATCATTCCTGTCTTTTCATACACCCCTCTCTTAGGTAGATGGGTTGCTGGCTCCTCCTATTTTTATTGGGCCTTAGGTGGTTGAGTGTTGATACGGATCTTGTTCGTCCAATCCAGTCCAAATTAACCACAAATTGGGTTGCACACTTGGTGGTATAGTTTGAAAATACTTGCTATAACAGAAAATATCGGCAAGAGTTCACTCCTGTGGATCAGTGATATGATTGACGTAAGTGTGTGAAACTCATTTAAGTCAAGAGGTGGATATGTATTTATAAGCCTGACGTAGTGGGTGTGTCCGAATGTGAACGCACGTGATGCAGATGATGTTAATTCGTCGAGATAAACAAGACGTTGGGGTATGTTTAATGATTGTAAATACCATCAACACACGCCCACCCCTCTTTCCTGTGATGCGTAGCGTGAATGAGAATCTTGCATGTGGGTGCCTGGCTGCAATGTACAAGCTGCTAAGTCTCGTTATAAAAGAGCATCTGAACGGAAGTACGTCATCTTCGCGGGAGTGGCAGCCAATGATTCGAACAAGATCAAGGTGTGGATCAGATATCGACATTGTTGTACCAAACTCCCCAGCGACTCGGGTGCCTTGGATATCAAGCTTTTGATGGAGGGTGTTTGAAAGCCGTTTAACGATGTCATGTCATGATAAAGCCAAGATGAACGCGTGTTACATGTGTTCACATCAAAGTGTCCCGAGCTGTGGAACTGGGCGGGTGACTGGGCGAGGCCTAACAATGATTGACAGGACTAATCCATCTCATCAAAGACTATGAACAAGAAAGGTATATGATTTGACGTTACATCAAAGGAGAGTTTCAATCATTGTTTTACCGGAGGTTGCGGGGTGGGGTAGATGTGAGGGGGTGTGGAAGTGGGGGTGGGGTGGGGGGCGTGGATGACGGTCGGGTTGGAAGATAAGTACAACACCAGGAGAACGCAATTTGTGTCCGCAGCTTGTTTCCCTGTTGTTCATTTCAAATATGAAAGTCAGCTTGTTTAAGTGGATATAACGTCAGTCACAACTATTTGGTGATATCTGAATTACCTTCGTTTTGATATTACGGTCCTACATCACCAGTAATGTTTTACAATTTTTGAATTGAATATTAATGGTTAGACCGTCCAACATGATATAAGTGATTTTATTTAATAATTTAAGATTATCCATAGCAGAACATAGATATTGTGATTGGCCTTTTTCGTGTCGATCAACAAAACATGATGCACAGTTTCTAATCCACTATGATCTCATGCCTTCATTAGACCCCCTACAGAACAACAAGCTCCGAAATGCTTGTTTAAAATGTGGCATTCTCCATGCATAGATAAATATGTTGCTACATGAATTGAAATAGAGTAAGATATAGCTTAATGTATAAAGCCCAGCGTTCAGGGAGCATTCGGGGCAGAGAAGACGGTAAGTAACGAGGACGGTGTGTGGGAACCACAGGAGGAATACCGTACCCAGCACCACGGCTAACGTCTTCGTACTTCTCCATGCAGTTACAGCACCAATGGTCGGCAGCCGAGGTGTCCTTCTCCTGTTGTTCATTGCATGTGTTAGTTTAGGATTTGGGAATTTATTACGGCTTAGGTTTGGAGGGATCATTTGACTTTCTAATTCAGTCTGGGTTGATTTGCAGATGGGCGTTTTGTTCTGGATCCCTCGTAATTCGCATCGGTCGTGGGCAATAACAGTAGTCTCCGTGCTCGGAAATGTTCGGTTTTCCTTAATGCATTGGTCGTCACCAGATGCACGTTCGTCTTTTATGTAGGGAATGCGTTGGTCATCTTCAAAGTTGTCGTCGGCGGAACGCGGTGCTTTCGGGATACTTCGGTTATCGTCGGCGTGGTCGTCGGAGGCACTCGGTGCATCCGGACCACATCGGTTATCCCCGACGTGGCCGGCGTCGACACCCAGTTCTTCCGGACTGCTATTCGTCTTACGATTGATTACGAGATTCTGCGCGCGGACGACATAATCTGTGTCCTTCATCTCCGCCATGAAACGTCGTCCGTCATAAAATACCCGAGCTTTCTCCATAATATGAGCACTGCATGAGGAAGATTCAATGATTTCCGAATGACATTTACGGAGAGTTATGGGGCGATATTGAGTGAGTCGTGTAATGTTCTCTGTCTCAATAAAGGAAGAGTGACCCCCCCTGGCATCATCAGATCCACGATTAACGAGCACAGTGTGCCTCCTGTCATACAAGCTGTGCCATCGTTTGGCGTAAAATCTCTGTCGTTCACTTGCACTCAGCCAGGAAGTGAAACCGTTCTCGTTTTCATTACCAAACTTGTCGCGGACTGTGCTGTTCGCATTCTGAGTGACTTGTGGGGCGTCGTTCAGGTCGTCATAACCATCTTGGGATAAATCACGTGCGATGTCCCCCATGGCAATAGCAGTGTCAGAAATATGTTGTATATGGCGATGTACAATCTTGAATATTCTTCCATACATAATACATATAAAGATATAAATCACATAAAAATGACCGTAGATGATGAAGAACAAGAGGCCCGGTGGATACACAATATACACCAAACATTCTGTGAAACTACGGCTTAAGTTACGGAAATCCTTGTTGAGAAAGGGGGAGGCTCCAATGAGGGATGCGTAGAGCCAGGACACAGCAATCAGCGCGCACGCTCTGGTATCCGTCATACGGAGCGAATAATCGAGCGGAGTGTTGATGAAGAGATGTCGATCGTAGGCTATGAGGAGGAGGGTGAGAGATGAGGCGACCACTGCCACTGTGCTGATGGTCGTCATTCCCTGGCACCACTTAGTGGCCACGTCGTCACAGCGACTGATGAGGACGACTACTGTATCGCAGGTGATGACGAGGCCAAGTAACAGGTCCGCTGTGGCCAGACTCAACACTAGCCAGTTGGTAGGGGTCTGTAGCAGTTTGAACTTAGCTACAGCGCAGATGATGAGGGAGTTACTGAAGATGGAGATCACGCCGATGAGGGCGTATGTCAGGAAGAGGAGTGACAAGAAGAGATCGTCCGAGGATTGGAAGAGATGTACGCTACCGCGCTGGTCGCATCCAGATGCCGTGGTCTGCTGTAAAAACGATGAATTGGCAAGTGATGCAATCCAACTGGGATAGCGTTGAGCCGCCATCATCCGATTCTTGTCGTAACAACCGTGGTTGGTCAGCGTTGTGATGAGCACGTGATTCAATCACTCGGACATTAATATCACGTTGTAGACTATAACAGCTCACCTGTATCACACAGTGTACGTGATGGTACTCAATAGACCGTATTCTACCCGTGTTGATGTACGCACCACCCGCAGTACCCCGCGCTCACCAAACACCACCACAATAGTCACCATCTCTCCTCCGCATCCCCTTCACAATGCCAGCCTCCAGCGCGGTTTATGAAGCGCGTCATCCCGTCCAACACCTCTCGTTTACTCTGCAATTATCAGGACGGCATCACTTAATGCGTCGTTATAACACCATAAGTGGTACCTATTTGTTTGTGTCATCAGTGGGGTATTTATTCGGCTCATGCCGTATGCATAGGATATGGATCTCAGTGACGTCCGTGTGTTTATTTCATGTTGACGTCATGTGTTCATTAATGAACCTGAGCTAATAACAGCTAACCAATCAAGTCACAGATTCTGACGGGGCATTCAGGTAAAAATCATGGAGTTACCCCCACACGATAATCCATTTATCTCGGGGAATATTCACAACTCAATTATCATTCCACGCTTGCGACCCTTTCTCTTTGTCGCTTTCATTTGGACGCGCAGTTGAGTGTTTGTTTCGTTTATCATAACGCGTTTCTATTAATAGCTCTTGTAGTGTCCGTCGCTGAATCGCTGCAGCAACTTTCAAATGATACGTTATGATTACAAGCGACTCGAATCATTCAGTGAGTTTAAAAAAATATTTGTGCAGGCCTTCAATGTAAGATACATCACCTATGTAACCTATTGCTGGGTCATTTGGGTTGTGCATTACAACATCGAAAAGCCAGTAATTACAATGGCCTGACAAACTCGTAAGGAGATTTACATCTTATATTAATAACAAGAAGCAATGGTATCCCAACCCTAGCCTTATCACAACACCCCATCCCCTACGAACGTGCATCTCCATACCGTGTTATGAGCCACACAGTCTGTTAGGATACAGATACACAAAGCCACAACCCCATCGCAATTTAACTTCTATGCTTGGCAATTCAAAAGGCGTTTCCATTTGTTAGGATTCGATTTTCATCCATGCAGAGTGCAGATCATTATCTACAGACTTCAAACAAAAGTATTCTATAGGCCTTGGGAACAAATATAATATGCAAACCAAGATTTTTCTAGCCCAATTAGGGACTGTTCGTAATAATTTGCATCATATTCCCGAACACATTTCTGGACATTGACTGGACACATTTATATCGTTAAAACTATGTCCTTCCAAGAATTTAAAATTAGGTTTACGCGATCAACAATTTTATTAATAATGGAACATCATAACGCTTCTTAAGATGAAAGCCATGGAAGCTTTCATAAAGTTACGCCCAATACCCCCCGGGGGGGGGGGCGACTTAAGTGCATAGAGGTAGTATACATGTGCCGCGCGACGGGGTATGTTTTTTCGGCCTCTCGACTTGTACGACTTTTTTTTAATGAGCCTCATACTTGTACGACGGGGCATGTTTTTCAGCTTCAATCTGTACGACGGGTTTTTTGGGGGCTTCGTTTTGTACCGCGGGGTATGTTTTCTCTTCTCATGCTGTATGTCGAGATTTTCTCCCGGGATTTCCCGCCGATGACAATGCAATGAATGGTTCCTGTGTGACGCCCCGAGACGATCGCCTTGCGCATCGGTTTCTGCGCAGGCTAGGATTCGCATGTTATGTTAGAGTAGCGTCAAACATGTGTGCCATGGAGAGTGCATCGATCTACGATGAGTTATACTAGATGGCTTCCCCGATATGCTCCATTCATATTAACCATTCATGTTTGTTTATGCTTATGGATTTGAGCGTTACAGGAGTGAGTCGTGAACGATTGATTTAAAGGCTATTTGAAAACCAGTATGGCATGTATTAAGCCCGGGGGGGGGGGGTTCTCACTATGTGAAGGTTACTAGGGATGTGCCGCCAATTTGGGTCGGTTTTCTGCCATTTTGGTATACAAATGGGTCGTTATTTCTTAAAGCCAGGTCTAGCAATTGGTCGTTTTTTTGCAATGACCTTGTATACCAATGGGTCCGTATTTTTAACAGCGAGGTATAGCAATGGGATCATTAAATTTTGGTTTATGTATTGGTGACCCTTTTAAAAAAATTGTTTATGAATGGGTCTTTTTTCAGAGGATTTGGTATGTAAATGGTTCCCTTTTCTCACTTTGGCTTGGTATAGATATGGTCCAGTTTTTGTTTCCCATGGCGGCACACCCCTATCCTTTTTCAAGGAGAGAACCCCCCCAGGGGTATTGAGTAAATGGATAGAATGTGAGAGCTGCAAAAAAGTGCCCCCACCAAGCACACACTTGCCACAGCGTATGGCGAACTTTGCTCAAAACTTATTGGACCAAGTGATATTGCATGCGCTGATACATCGGATTAACCACTGGAAATCTTCATATAAGCAAATAAAGCAAGCAGGTGGTTTGGATGACAGGGATATACAAGGCGTGTGTGTGACATCTGGGAGGAGTTGACTGAGGGCGCAGAATGACTGGCCAAGTTACACAGAGAAGACGGTCAGGTCTGATTGGGGTGACGGTATTAACTGCTTGCCTTCTCTTAGGTCAATTCATCATCCACATTAACGTCACCGTTGATGAAAGGACTGACATAAGAATCGATTCACCTCACTACAGTGCTGATCGGAAGCGGGTCGGGATTGCTGCAGGTTCTTCGTTTTGTTCAATTATTACAACGATAGTTGGAAGACATATTGGTTTAGCCAGAATTTTTTTTTATGTCTTCCAACGATAGTTGGAAGACATATTGGTTTAGCCAGAAATTTTTATATATACACATATATGTTTTTTTTTTCTCCAGTCAAGGTTTTTCAGGCTTTTCTCCGGAACGGTTAAACATATCAACATGAATTTTTGGGAATGATAGATCAAGTTGAGACACAACTGGCGATCCAGTTTGACGCGCATGCGCAGTGTTGGAGGCTTATGGGATTGATTTTTCGTCGATTTTTTCCCCCATTTTCTGTAAACTATCTCCTCCATAACTACTGCAGTTACGAACATGAGTTATATGGTTGTAACAAGCAATTATCGTAGCATGGAATAGGCGAAAAAAATACTTGTTTTTCACTTTTGTACTTTGTATAATGACATATATTTTAGAGTACCTATCGCGATTTTTGCTACGAGTTCTCTCCTCGCTGATATCTCTGAAACGGCTGTATTTACGGACATGAAATTTTGTCAGTATTTAGAACTTGGCCTCGTGATAATGATTGTAACAGTATTTTTAGCATTCACAGTAACAAAAAACAGTAAAAAGGACGATTAGTTTCAAGGTTTTCTACTGCAGCAGCTTAGCGGCAGGCTAACAGCAGTTCGTGTTTAAGTAGGCCAAACCTTACGTAATCGACCAGAGGCCTTGGCTGGGTTTGCATTGACTTGGGTAGGTGGTCATGTCAAACAGGCTAAACCTTACGTAATCGACCGGCGGCATTTCTCACTTTCGTCGGCTCAATATTGACTTGGCAAAGGGGTCATGTCAAAACATCTAAGCGGCAGCTTATAATAGTGCGCGTTACCAGCTATTCTCGGTCCGTGTATATACTGTCTTTATGTCTCAGCGACAGTGTGCACTGGATGTCCCGGTGCAATCAAAGCGGGTATATATACACAAACACGCATACACGCATACATATATATATATATATATATATATATATATATATATATATATATATATATATATATATATATATATATATATATATATATATATATATATATATATATATATATATACACACGGTTTCCGATGCCAAGCTTCCGAGCGCCGAGCAGCTATCTATAAATAGCATATATATGTGAATATTTATAACTATATATATATATATATATATATATATATATATATATATATATATATATATATATATATATATATATATATATATATATATATATATATATATATATATATATATATATATATATATATATATATATATATATATATATATATATATATATATATATATATACATATATATATATATATATATATATATATATATATATATATATATATATATATATATATATATATATATATATATATATATATATATATATATATATATATATATATATATATATATATATATATATATATATATACCTATATATATATATATATATATATACATATATATATATATACATATATACATATATATATATATATATACATTTATATATATATATATAATATATATATATATACATATATATATATATATATATATAATATATATATATATATATATATATATATATATATATATATATATATATATATATATATATATATATATATATATATATATATATATATATATATATATATATTTTTATTATATATATATATATATAATATATATATATAAATATGCATCTCTATATCTAATATATATATATCTATATATATCTATATATATATATATATATATTTCATATATATTTTTGTAGAGTAATATTGTTTGTGTTATATTGTTGGTACCGTATTGCTGGTCGTCCAGGCTTGCCGTTGGAAGACATGCGTTGGCGTTGGCGCTTGTGCCAAACTCAAAGAAGTCCTAACCTTACGTAATCGACCAGTAACGTGGGTGTGTGTGTGTGTTTGTGTGCATCGAAACATATTCGTATTTAGCAACTAAGCTATGTACGACTACAATTGAGTAAATTACTCTAAACTGGTCACTGCTACGGAGCACGTCGTCCTCAAAGGATCTTTTACATCCCTTTTCAAAGATGTGACCACCATTTGTACGTGATCATCCGAGTCACGAGTCAGGTTGTCACATATATGAAGTCGAACCCACAGCCTGTGGATCAAAAGGCAAAGCAGTAAACCTCCAAGCCACTGAGACCGGCTAGTGCCATTCCCTCGGCTTTTTATTGACTTGGTTAAGGGGTCATGTCAAAACATCTGCTAAGGGGTCATATCAAAAACATCTAAGGGGCTGCAGCTTGTGACATCTACCGAAAAATAGTGCGCGTTACCAATCCCCTCCCCTCGCTGACATCTATCGTAAACGTGTGTGAGGCTTATGGGATCGATTTTTCGTCGATTTTTTTCCCCCATTTTCTGTAACTATCTCCTCCATAACTACTGCAGTTACGAACATATGAGTTATATGGTTGTAACAAGCAATTATCGTAGCATGGAATAGGCGAAAAAATACTTGTTTTCACCTTTTGTACTTTGTATAATGACATATATTTTAGAGTACCTATCGCGATTTTTGCTACGAGTTCTCTCCTCGCTGATATCTCTGAAACGGCTGTATTTACGACATGAAATTTTGTCAGTATTTAGAACTTGCCTCGTGATAATGATTGTAACAGTATTTTTAGCATTCACAGTAACAAAAAACAGTAAAAAGGACGATTAGTTTCAAGGTTTTCTACTGCAGCAGCTTAGCGGCAGGCTAACAGCAGTTCGTGTTTAAGTAGGCCAAACCTTACGTAATCGACCAGAGGCCTTGCTGGGTTTGCATTGACTTGGGTAGGTGGTCATGTCAAAACAGGCTAAACCTTACGTAATCGACCGGCGGCATTTCTCACTTTCGTCGGCTCAATATTGACTTGGCAAAGGGGTCATGTCAAAACATCTAAGCGGCAGCTTATAATAGTGCGCGTTACCAGCTATTATTCTCGTCCGTGTATATACTGTCTTTATGTCTCAGCGACAGTGTGCACTGGATGTCCCGGTGCAATCAAAGCGGGTATATATACACAAACACGCATACACGCATATATATATATATATATATATATATATATATATATATATATATATATATATATATATATATATATATATATATATATATATGTATACACACGGTTTCCGATGCCAAGCTTCCGAGCGCCGAGCAGCGAGCGAGAAAGAGCAGAGAGAGGGGAAGAGGGAGAAGGGGGGGGGGGGGGGGGAGAGAGAGACGGAGAGAGAGAGAGAGAGAGAGAGAGAGAGAGAGAGAGAGAGAGAGAGAGAGAGAGAGAGAGAGAGAGAGAGAGAGAGAGAGAGAGAGAGAGAGAGAGAGCGGGAGAGAGAGAGAGAGAGAGAGAGAGAGAGAGAGAGAGAGAGAGAGAGAGAAAAATAAATATATGTATATATAAATACATGTATATATACTATATATATATATATATATATATATATATATATATATATATATATATATATATATATATATATATATATATATTTTTTTTAGAGATAATATTGTTTGTGGTATATTGTTGGTACCGTATTGCTGGTCGTCCAGGCTTGTCGTTGGAAGACATGCCGTTGGCGCATGTGCCAACTCTAAGTAGGCCAAACCTATAAGTGTGTGTGTGTTTTATATACGTATATATATATAAGATATATATATATATATATATATATATATATATATATATATATATATATATATATATAGATATATATATATATATATATATATATATATATATAAATATACATATATACATAGATATATAAATAAATATATATAAATATATATATATATAGATATATATACATGTATATATACATATATATATACATACATATGTATATACATATATATTTTATATTACTATTGAACCGACGAATCATCTCCCTGACAATTGCACGCTTTTAAAGATAAGAACGAGAACGTGAGAGATAAATTGGGATATTCCAAGAAACAAAATGGATATGATTAATTTTCAAGACGAAACATAGACGATGTACGCTATAGCCGCGACCTCATATATCATCACGTGGATACAGATAGGTTGTTTATCAGCTGATAAGACAAGACCACAGAGGTTAGCGAGGTCACAGGCACCCAAGTCAATTCATTCAACGAGCGCGTTCGGCTTTGTTCGGTTTCGACTGACTGATGTATATAAATATTATTATACATGTTATTGTCGCTCGGGGAACGACCTCCTTGAATGAATTGACTTGGATGCCTGTCAGCCGGATCAATAGTTCTCACATTATGATCACATTTATTTGTGATCATAATGGGAATAACAAAAAAAAAAACTATGGAAGATTTGACGCGTAGGAGCTCGTATCATAAGGACGGCTAGTGGAAATATTGAGAGCTTCATGCAGAACTCAACTTCCTAATCTTATGATACTAATTTCTGTAGCTTAATGAGGTTTTCCTTGCGGAAGAAAAATGGTCTAACCCCATGCCTTTGAGGCGGGGCATGGGTCCAGTCTATGTTTTAATGACATTTCCTGACCGTGCAGGTCGGCGGTTATTGCAAGAGCCCTTGAACTGCACACCTCGTTCACTGGACCAGTTCCCCACCGGCTTACTGACAGAGGAACAGAGACAGAACGGGGGAATAGCACTTCACATCCTAGTCGCCTTGTACATCTTTGCAGCTTTCGCCATCGTTTGTGATGACTATTTCGTGTCCTCATTGGAGGGCATCTGCCACGGTACTGTCCATGCGGGTGCAACCACCTCATGAAATATGATTTGGTCCTTGTGTCATCTTGTGTACATTTGCTTCATTTACATGTTGAATGTTGTTACTTCTACAATCGCGTACATGAATTCCAGCTCTTGATCTACAGCCCGATGTCGCCGGAGCCACGTTCATGGCGGCCGGAAGTTCGGCGCCAGAGCTGTTCACCTCGATCATAGGTAGCGTACATTCATATCCACTTTCTAAATATAACCAAAGAACTAACAGTTTCGCAAAAATGGCGCACTTTGGTCCGCTATGCTGTGAGCATTTCCATGAATGAACAACACACCCACCGACAGGTGTCGCTACCGTTAAATCAATAAAAACACGTCAGACTGTCGGTCAAACTTATCTTGGATTGCTGGGCCTGTATAGCGTGGCTATAAGCTCTTTAATATAACGACTTATATAAATGATAATAGTCTCAATGAATTTCATAGAGTACAAATTCTATATTGTGGCTTGCTCCTGACTTCACACCCACACTTTGTATCAGCTGTGTTTTTCGCCAAGTCGGATGTAGGGGTGGGCACGATTGTGGGCTCAGCTGTCTTCAACCTTCTCTTCATTGTAGCCATATGCAGCATATTCGGGGGAATGGTACGTGTACTGATGAAAGGCTCAGAGACCCGCCTATTCATTATTGTATTCAACTGCAGCCAACGTATCTCACTATGTAATATTTACCTACGACTTACCAATGTTGTTTAAATGTGTGCGCTATGATTGAATATTAAACCGTTATGACAACCTGCAGATTATATATCTGACTTGGTGGCCAATGTGTCGAGATTGCTTCTGGTATATTATAAGCATCATAACGCTCGTCCTGGTGATGCTTGACGAGGAAATTCATTGGTAAAGAGCATTTATTCACGCCAAATTGATTTAACTCGATTGATTAACCTTTTCAAGAAGCAGGCATTATGTATTATGCTGAATTTTAAAACGCTTGCTTTACAGGTACGAAGCCTTGGCGATGGTGATTTTGTATGTCATGTATTGCGTCATGATGTATTTCAACCCGCGATTAGGCAAGTTCTGCATCAATAAAGTAGACCAATTGAAAACCTGTATTTGCGAATCGGTAACGAGTGATTCAGATGAAACTACAGCTCTGATTGGTCACCAAAAGTCCTCCGGGCATACTGCCTCCTGGGATGGGGATGACGAGAAGTACGGCGCCTGTGGGGACGAAGGTATATACATGCTTAATGCAAGTCTCATCTCTTGCTAAAAATAAAACGTAATTTACACTCGCAGGTAGCGTTGTATTTACTTAAACAATGCGCCGAATGTTAACGTTAATTAGTAGCAATAGACTTATAACACCGACGTAGTGTCTGGCTGCCAGGAACTCAATCAACCGACAGAGCAATGGATCGACCTTCCAACATATATACCATTTTAACCTCGTGTGTACACCAGAAGATAAGCTCTGCTCATCGACGGGGAGCGTGTCAAAGACGGAGTTTATCCACTCATCGACGGGGAGCGTGTCAAAGACAGAGTTTATCCACACGTCGACGAGACTCCTGAGTATCAAGTTAAGCGAGGCTGGTGACGACGACTACACATCGTCGTTGGAGTTCCCTTCAGACTGGTTTGCCCGATTCCGCTGGATCATAATGCTTCCCGCCTCTGTGGTCTTCTTCCTGACCATCCCGGACTGCAGGAGGCCCGGTTGCTGGAAGGGGACCTACGCGGCTACGTTCACGCTATCCATTGTGTGGATAGCGGCCATGTCGTATGTTCTGGTGTGGATGGTAACTGTGGTTGGTCAGTGTGACTTCCCTCTCTTAAGTCGAGTCTGAGCAATCATTACGTGTAATAACCTGTAATATGACGTTATGATGTCATCTATCGAAGAATACATGAGTTATATTCTGACCCGCTGGCCTGTTCTCTGTGTGTTGAGTGAAGGTGATACATTCGGCATCCCTGACACTGTGATGGGACTGACACTTTTAGCAGCAGGGACCAGCGTTCCCGACGCCCTATCCAGTCTCTTTGCGGCTCGTGACGGTCTATACTATCACATTCAACCTTTTGTTTGATCTCACCTTGTTGACTTAGAATACATTTCTGTACCGTCCTATGGAACAAAACATTTGGTCATTTTTCATTGTAATATTTGTTTTCATTTGTCACATTTGTTTAATCTTTGGTACATCTGCTCGTGGACATCTGTGCAATGTGTCCTACTGTGTGTGCAGGGTATGGCGATATGGCTGTTTCCAACTCCGTGGGCAGCAATATATTTGATATATTGCTATGCCTGGGTCTACCCTGGTTAATCCAGACGGGAATGGTAAAGCCGAATAGTGTGGTGTATATTAGCAGCAGTGGTTTGACGTTCAGTGTCCTAATACTCCTGGCCACCGTCATTTTCCTTCTCATCGCGCTGCTCTTCAACAGATGGCGCCTTACCAAGGTTCTCGGTGTCGTCTGCTTGTTGGTCTACGCTGTTGTCATAACGTTCTCCTGCCTATATGAGATTGGCACGTTCGGTCAGACGCCACTTCCGCCCTGTTAGGCTGGATTAATTAGTTTGAATAAGGGCGGAAGTGCGTTGAGTAGAATCGTATGCGTGACAATTAGTCGTTTGTAAATGCAGCTGATCCATGTGAATCGAAATCAGCTTTCTTTGTTTGTGTTCCATGTCACATTTAATTCATTTGTGATGCCATATATTTACATAAGTATATATATATATATATATATATATATATATATATATATATATATATATATATATATATATATATATATATATATATATATATATATATATATATATATATATATATATATATATATATATATATATATATATATATATATATATATTTGATATATATATATATATATATATATACATTGGTGGCAATTTGGTGCATAATTATACACAAAATTATTATGACAATAAATATACACTTCTGTTGGCGCTTGTACTTTTGATTGTTAATTGATGGTTATTGACCTATACATATCGTGCATTAGGACGCGCATCAATGGCACGGAAGAGCCAGAAATACAAGTAAGAACTCCCTGACGTTTGCGTTCGGAAAACCAAAGATGTGCAGGCTAAAGAAGACCTCGAGTATCATTATTTGGCAACTCCCCACGGAAGTCTATTTGCCCCAAGTCATCGAAATCAACCCATTTACTGCTGTAAATATTTAATGTTTGCTGTTACTCTAATCCATCAAGTTGAGGCGACATCATGTCGCGAAAGAGAATTGAGTTAACATTCTGGGGGGACTTAGTTATTCGATAGTCATAAAATTGAACCTAGCAAAAACGCACTTGGTTATAGGTCGTATGTCTCAAAACTGTCATTTTAGCCTATTTGCTATTTAACGATCACTTCATTGCTGTCAATATGATCAGATGAATTCGGCCACTTATGGGCAGTGTAATATTCCTCACTGACGGGTGTCGGGGATCAAGAGGGTGTTTTGGGCGGTAATTGTTACGTGCAAGTTTTCACCACTTCTTCCCAACAGAGTATTGCGGAGGCCGAACATATCAAGGCGCAACAAAAGCGGACGTGATTGCCCGGATGGTTAGAGTTTCTCTTTTCACGGATTCGGCGGAACTCAAATCGAGGTTGGTAAGTAAACTAGATAGGTGAAGTCATCTATTAGCGTGGCTAATCAATGGTAGACATGCTGATTAGTTAACAACGACTCTGTTTGACCAGACCGGATAATCAGCGATAAGCCATGGGCTTGCTACTGGTGTGTATCTTGCTGGCGTGGACGTTGGATGTAACAGGTCGGTCTTAACTCTTCCCAAATGTCAACAGGCCAATTACGTACCATATTACGCAAATCCATTTAACTGTAGATCATTACAAAATATATCATCTGATATTATCCATACAGATTGTGATTTTCTGTAATGTTTGACCTAAATCTTCAGATAGCCAATGCACGTCATCAGACCCGGTAGGCTCGATGTGTTGTGGTAACGTATTAACGAACGCTTCGCTGGTGCCCACCAACGCCAGCTGCTGTGGAGATAGGGTCATCAACACAGATGACTTCCTTTGTTGTATGGACCAGTTCGTCCGCTTACTGCCCTGCGGTAAACCAGATTGCTGTGGTGACGATTCCTTCAACAACGACGCACAGCTGTGTTGTAATACCACCATCAAATCGAAGCCGAGTCAGAACTCGGGCTGCTGTGGAGCGCTTACCGTCGACCATAACAGCCAGTTATGTTGTGAGGACGATGACGTCAGAGATAAACCGACCATGACGTCACAGTGCTGCGCAGCAGCATCCGTCTACCATGTCTACGATACAAACACCCAACTGTGCTGCAATGATGACGTCATCGACAAACCCCCAGGTACGTCCTCAGTGACATTCCAAGCTTTCATTACATAAGAACTAACCCGTTTTTAATGGAAATATATATAACTGACACGAACCCTAACGCTGGAGTATTTAGACCTTTCCATATTTCAAAAAGACTTCTATTCTTGACAAGTCATCTCAGAGTAAGGATTGTGTTTTCCTTATCTGTGGGGCTTAATATCTTGTTGGTGTTTTGGCATACTGCCACGGGACAAAATCAGCTCATCGTCGACACATCGCTCATTTATCAACTCCGCAATCTATACTGAACTATCGCCAACCTCTGTTGGCTTCATCCGATGTGAGACACAGGGATAGTCGCTATCGTAGTCTTCCGTTATATTAGCTGTGGTCCTGATTCAGTCACGGTAGAAGCATGGTTTCAGTGGCTATTGACACACGAGCTGTAATTCCAGGCCATTCAGGTGTTCGAGCAGTTGTTACCGTTCAGTGTGGGGAACCAATTTTCTTCCTTTTAGGTTAATTGGTGAGGTTCCAGTTATCGGTAGTGTACGCGAAATAGTTCTATGGGCCCACAAAAAAGAAGTTCCGGTTAATGTATGCGTACGAGCAGTATTTCCTTTTATGGAACAAGCAGCAGTCCTGCTTTATTTTATAAAAACGAGCAGCAGTTCTGCATCATTTTATGAGTACGAGCAGCAGTTCTGCTTCATTAAAAGTAGGAACAGCACATCAGCTTCCCGTAGGTGACACGCAGCAGTTCCGATTCCTTTAATGGAACACGCAGCGACTCTTTTTCCTTTAATGGAACGAACAACAGTTTTGTTTCAGTTGTCGTGCGATGCGTAATGCTGCTTCATATAATGGTAGTCGTAATTCAAGTTCATGTTATGGTGCGAAGTTCTGCTTCATCTTATTGTCCGAGCCGAAGTTCTGCTTCATCCTATGGTCCGAGCCTAAGTTCTTATTCATCTTATGGTCCGAGCCGTAGTTCTGGTTCATCTTATTGTCCGAGCCGTAGTTCTGCTTCATCTTATGGTCCAAGCCGTAGTTCTTGTTCATCTTATTGTCCGAGCCGAAGTTCTGCTTCATCTTATGGTCCGAGTAGTAGTTCTGCTTCATCTTATGTTCCGAGCCGTAGTTCTTCTTTATCCAATGGTCCGAGCCGAAGTTCTTCTTCATCTTATGTTCCGAGCAGTAGTTCTGCTTCATCTTATGGTGCGAGTAGTAGTTCTGCTTCATCTTATGGTCCGGGCCGAAGTTCTTCTTCATCTTATGTTCCGAGCCGAAGTTTTGCTTCATCTTATTGTCCGAGCCAAAGCTCTGCTTCATCCTATTGTCCGAGCCGAAGTTCTTCTTAATCTTATGGTCCGAGCCAAAGTTCTGCTTCATCCTATTGTCCAAGCAGTAGTTCTGCTACATTTTATGGTCCGAGCCGAAGTTCTTCTTAATCTTATGGTCCGAGCCGAAGTTCTGCTTCATCCTATTGTCCGAGCCGTAGTTCTGCTTCATCCTATTGTCCGAGCCGTAGTTCTGCTTCATCCTATTGTCCAAGCAGTAGTTCTGCTTCATTTTATGGTCCGAGCCGAAGTTCTTCTTAATCTTATGGTCCCAGCCGAAGTCCTTCTTAATCTTATGGTCCGAGCCGAAGTTCTGCTTCATCCTATTGTCCGAGCAGTAGTTCTGCTTCATCCTATTGTCCAAGCAGTAGTTCTGCTTCATTTTATGGTCCGAGCCGAAGTTCTTCTTAATCTTATGGTCCGAGCCGAAGTTTTTCTTAATCTTATGGTCCGAGCCGTAGTTCTGCTTCATCCTATTGTCCAAGCAGTAGTTCTGCTTCATTTTATGGTCCGAGCCGAAGTTCTTCTTAATCTTATGGTCCGAGCCAAAGTTCTTCTTAATCTTATGGTCCGAGCCGAAGTTCTGCTTCATCCTATTGTTCGAGCCGAAGTTCTGCTTCATCTTATGGTCCGAGCCGAAGTTCTGCTTCGTCTTATGGTCCGAGCCGTAGTTTTGCTTCATCCTATTGTCCGAGCCGTAGTTTTTCGTCATCTTATGGTCCAAGCCGAAGTTCTTCTTCATCCTATGGTCCGAGCCGTAGTTCTGCTTCATCCTATTGCCCAAGCCGTAGTTTTTCTTCATCTTATTGTCCGAGCCGAAGTTCTTCTTTATCCTATGGTCCGAGCCGAAGTTCTGCTTCATCCTATTGTCCGAGCCGTAGTTTTTCTTCATCTTATGGTCCGAGCCGAAGTTCTTCTTAATCTTATGGTCCGAGCCAAAGTTCTGCTTCATCCTATTGGCCGAGCAGTAGTTCTGCTTCATCTTATTGTCCGAGCCGTAGTTTTTCCTCATCTTATGGTCCGAGCCGAAGTTCTGCTTCGTCTTATGGTCCGAGCCGTAGTTTTGCTTCATCCTATTGTCCGAGCCGAAGTTCTTCTTAATCTTATGGTCCGAGCCGAAGTTCTTCTTTATCTTATGGTCCGAGCCGAAGTTCCGCTTCATCCTATTGTCCGAGCCGAAGTTCTGCTTCATCCTATTGTCCAAGCCGTTGTTCTGCTTCATTTTATGGTCCGAGCCTTAGTTCTGCTTCATCTTATTGTCCTAGCCGTAGTTTTTCTTCATCTTATGGTCCGAGCCGAAGTTCTGCTTCATCCTATTGTCCGAGCCGAAGTTCTGCTTCATCCTATTGTCCAAGCCGTTGTTCTGCTTCATCTTATTGTCCGAGCCGAAGTTCTGCTTCATCTTATTGTCCGAGCCGTAGTTCTGGTTCATCTTATGGTCCGAGCAGTAGTTCTTCTTTATCCTGTGGTCCGAGCCATAGCTTTTCTTCATCTTATTTTCCGAGCCGAAGTTCTTCTTCATCTTATTGTCCGAGCCGTAGCTTTTCTTCATCTTATTGTCCGAGCCGTAGTTCTGCTTCATCCTGTGGCCCGAGCCATAGTTCTGCTTCATCTTATGGACCGAGCCGAAGTTCTGCTTCATCCTGTGGTCCGTGCCGTAGTTCTGCTTCATCTTATTGTAGGAGCCGAAGTTCTACTTCATCTTATTGTCCGAGCAGTAGTTTTGCTTCATCTTTTGTCGGAGCCGATGTTCTGCTTCACCTTATGGTCCAAGCTGAAGTTCTGCTTCATCTCATGGTCCAAGCTGAAGTTCTGCTTCATCTTATTGACCGAGACGTAGTTCTGCTTCATCTTATGGACCGAGCCGAAGTTCTGCTTCATCCTGTGGTCCGAGCCGTAGTTCTGCTTCATCTTATACTAGGAGCCGAAGTTCTGCTTCATCTTATTGTCCGAGCAGTAGTTCTGCTTCATCTTTTGTCGGAGCCGAAGTTCTGCTTCATCTTATGGTCCAAGCAGAAGTTCTGCTTCAACTTATGGTCCAAGCTGAAGTTCTGCTCCATCTTATGGTCCAAGCTGAAGTTCTTATTGTCGGAGCTGAAGTTCCGCTTCACCTTGCTGTCCGAGGAGTCGTTCACCTTCATCTTGTGGTCCGAGACGTAGTTTTGCTTCATCCTATGGTTCGAGGAGAAGTTCTGGTTCATTCGTGGACAGAAGCTGCATATCGGGTACGATCAATAGTCTTGTCTCATACTGGGATACAGGTGGTGCTCTTGTTTCACACTGGGATACAGGCGGTACTCTTGTTACATACTGGAATACAGGTGGTACTCGTGTTACATACTGGGATACAGGCAGACCTCTGTAATATTGTGTAGGGATAGTAGTTCGGCTTCATTCTTTGATACAAGCGGAGGCCTTTTATTTCTTCGCCATTTCGGGCAACATATTGGCTAAACTGGCCCCTAAAGCTAGAGGTAACACAATAATCCCTAACAATGTCGTTTGGTTGTATCTTCGTTTTTACCGAAATATGTTTCTGTTAGCCAATTTTCTGCTAATTTTTAATCAGGTTGGCAGTTTATGGCATAATAAATTCCCTAACATAAAAACTACTGATTTCTTAATCAGCGATACATGGAAATCCGAGTTGATGGTGAGCTGCTGTCAAGCTTTCATTAGCTTAGTAAGCAGCTTTTATTGGAACTTGGCGAACCTTCCAGTGTTTGTTTGTATACCAGTGACCTATCCAAGGGAGTTACGTGATAAACTGGGATAAATATGCCGCTTGTCCGTGTCTTTGTTACCTCTTAATCCATTGCCTATTTCATCCATAAAGCTGAAGTAAACCTGCTGCTCGTACTTCCTACCCATGCTTCAGCGCACCGGAATCACAATAGTATACTATCTCTGACCACGTAGCTTTGCAATAGACTCCTGGATGCTCATGCTTTATGTGGCATTAATTTTAACTTCAAAATGTTCATATTAAGCTATCACACTATTACCGTTTTCCGTTTTATTGTACCTCAATCAATAGATTATTGTTGTGTTTTTCGTTTATTCATGTTAATATTGGATCAGCCTGACAACAATGTTTAGTTACCTAGTGGCTTATGGTATACGTCTATTACTACCAGTACTTGTACATGACGTAAAAAAGCTGTTTGATTCATGTTTGCGCAGGTTTCGTCGGCGCAACATGCGATGAGTATTACGTCTTTCTAGCCAATCCAACAACACCTAACAGCGGAGATCCCGATGACAACAGCACGTCAGGTGGCAGTGCCAGCGGGGGCAGATGTAAATGGGAGGTTCCATTCTGGATTGTGTTTGCGGCGTTATTTACACTCTTGGCTTTGTTGGCGCTGACAGCTTTATACCGCTGCTGCTGGCATGAGGGTAAGTTCTTCCGCACAGTCAGTGACGATGCTGACTACTACTACGACGATGATGAACGACGAAGACAAAACCGGAAAAAACACTTTTCTTACTCCAATGAAAATGGTGAAAACTCGTCCAAATCGTCCACCCCGAAATCTACCGCCAGCGTTAAAGCTATTTATCCAGCACTGCGAGATGTTCAGACCGGTGACCCTGTCGTGGCTGGCGGTACACCAGGCCCAGTGTACAACCGACGTACACACAACCCAGAAGCTACGCAAGAAACAAACCGTGGTTATGACCGTAACGATGATCAAAGCGACGTTGGCTACAAAGATCCCCTCAGTAGATTCCAGTACAGCTTTCTGGATTAATCTTATTGCCACAAGGGCAATTTAAAGTATCATCAAACGCATTGAAACCTGTTGCAAATAATCAATGGTATATACGAATATGCATATCATCATATACAAGTGACGACGTGGTTTATACCTGCAGATTTCTCATGAAATAAGTTTGATTACTTAAAACACTGTATATGTATTGTTAATCGATTATCTTGCTGTCTCTTCTTGAATACCTTATAGTGAGATATAAATCGCTATATTCCACTGACTTTATTCAGTTGCCTAACCACAAAGATCTCATGACCGCTCATCACATTCACTCGTAAGGGCATGGAATCACTAATTCAGACTCCAGTTAAACAAACCAACACCAAGTAAGCGACCAAAGAAAGTGAGCGAATACAAAACCCTCTCACGCGAGGGGAACAAGGTGGCTGATTTGTTATGACAGTGTTTATGTGAGGTTAATCGAGGCTTTACATAAGGAGCACCTAATATGTTATATTGCAGCCATTGTCCCCTTTCTTCAGATGTATCTACCACTTCACTCGATTTAAGATAAATACGCAGTCCAACATTGAAGCGGTGAAATAGTCCTTTAGCCCACGTTATAACAGATAGGAAGCTCCTAGGAAGCCTACCTTTGACGTTATGGTCAGATTAACAAACTCGGTAGTCTGCTGTATATATAATCATGACGGCAGAGAGCATCCGTTGCTTGATCTGAATGTCCCGAATCCCAACCTCGGTGGCTTGTCCAATGACAAATCTCATGTATTACTGAACATAAGCGTTAAGCTTCATTAGTGAAGCTGGTGGACTCTTCTAGAAATTGCCAAAGGGATGTACATGTATACACTATATGTCGATCAATTCACTCGCTATATACGGTATTGTGCGAATATAAATTAGACGACCGCTGTATTACAACAACGACATAGTGTGAAAAAGCGTATCTTCGTGTGGAGATTGGACACAATATGCCTGAAATTAATCTGAAATCTCGATCAAAGGAAAAATGATGTATTATTGCTTCCGCGCTATGCCATTACACCATTATTCCATGAACCATGTTGAATTGTACGTAGGAGTAGATTCTATTATCAATTATTAGGTGTCGCTAACTACGCACAAATCGCTCTTCTTGAAAGTGTTCACTCATATAAAAACCTTTAATGAACAGTAACTCCATTCGGCGGAATGGTTCTCTCTCAACGAACGTTACACTCGCCGTAAATAGCAGTGTGTTCACTAATCAACACGTTTTTACTCATATAAAATTATGATATTTGTATGCACTGAGTATTCTAGTTATTGATCGCATCGTCGGCAACGCTTGGTACGCGTTATGATTCGCAGAAAGCGCTTTGATGATATTGGTCACATTCAGTCGTACGGAAGAGCTCGTGCTTTCGCTAAGAGGTTCACCAAAGAGCTTATAGCTACGCTAAGAGGATCTCTCTAATTAAGTAATGTGGTGAGCGCTTCTAGCGTTTCTAGCACGCCGACGCAAACAGCAAATCAACAGAAGCACATCACTGCTGTTTATGTAATGGAGTCATCTCACTAGTCAAGGCGACCGCACCATCAAATTTCAATGTGGCTTTAGGATAGCTTAATCATGGCAAGAGTTAAACAGATTTCAATAACGGTCTGCAATACGTCTTTGGGGATATACAACTCCCCTGTGTTATGCCAAGCTTGACTTTTGAAGTAATCCAATTGATACAGAAGATAAAGCGCGTTTAAATTCGACACATTTGTTCTGCATGTGGAGTGCTCCGACTATATTGCAATATTCGACAGCGTTGCAAAACATTAGACATCACAAACAATCTGCCAATACAAAATAGTCCTAGTCAAATGAATGTAACAATCCTTGGTCAAGAATGTTCTTTTCCTTCACACATTATTCGTCATAAGTTGGCAACATATTCAAGGACATATATATTATCTATCTCGGGATATGATAAAATTATGAGCATTAACGAATTGTTTTGAATTCTAGATGCAAATGTACTTAGATATATTTGAAATGAGACTCTTTGTAATCGAAAGCTGAAGATTCAATAGGTACCGTGGTGGCAATTGGAAATACTGTGTACCAGTGTTGATTATAATGGACCGTTTTGTTTTCCCTTAGACAATTGCAACCATTTCATATGCATACATCAACGCGTTATCCCCTCTAAATTGCATTAATTGAACCGTAGTCTATCTGTTAGGTATCACTTTGCAAGTCTTCACACAAGCAATGTGTTTACATAGCAATTGGTAAGAGTATGCTTGTTAATTCATATTTATAGAATTAACTTTGGATCGATTATGAAATTGTACATTCTCCATCAATGATGGTGTATTAAATGCAGAGTAAATACCATAGGTCCATAAGTGTTTTTGCGTATATTGACCATCTGGTTAGTATTCAATGATTAAATCCCACACTTATTGCGTCAAAGGTCTAGATGTTCTTGTTTTCATTTCCCCGGAATGATCAACTGATTCATTAAGATTATTACATTGCACATTGCTAAGGGATCACAAAAGTGACCAGCCACTAATTGTATTTTCGGAAGTGCAAACGGTCAGTTCTCGTGTTACTGTAGCCATAACAGAGGAACGTCTGACCTTGCCAATTTATAACCAGATATTGTATGAAGGAGCACCACTTTAACCACTGCGAGTCTCTGACAGGATCTAATGGGAGATACAAAGGAGTCCTATCTGATGGTTGTGTTTGATCATCCACAGGCAAAGTAATGCTCTATTAATTAATTCCAAAACTTGATGTAGTACATCCTTATGAAGCATCAAATATCGTCTAGTAAATAAGAATTTAGTGCGATGAATTCA
Source organism: Urechis unicinctus (assembly GCA_034190875.2). Taxonomy (NCBI): domain Eukaryota; kingdom Metazoa; phylum Annelida; class Polychaeta; order Xenopneusta; family Urechidae; genus Urechis; species Urechis unicinctus. Next base: position 28,638,390 of record CM067349.1, read on the forward strand.
CGCCTCGATACTGAGAGAGTGTGAATATGACGGCTTTGCTACTTTATCAGCTACGGCAAAATGCTGTTTTTAATCGTATCTTCAAAGACGCGAATCGATCAGAGCATTAAACTCCGTGTGTCAGATATGTTATACAAATTTATCTTTATGGAGAATTATCAGTTTTAACAGGGTTAATAAGATGAGAGGGGACGGTTTAGTTGAGTAAATGATACTGTGTCTGTGATTCACATATGTGAGGCATAGAATGAGTTTTTGTATACATGCATGGCGAGGCTACAGCTATCGTGAAGCCAGGATAGCTAAGGGTAAGGTGTAAATGTTGTGAAAGAAAACGTCAATGGGAACAGTTGTTTTAAGCAGCTGTTGCGCAGCAATGTATTGATCAAGAGTGTGTCTATTACTTGTGCCTTGTAAAACTAACTCCAGGAAAACCATCAGCTTTATTTATGAAGCTTTATGCTTATTCGGTACTACATACGATTTATCAATCAACAAGCCACTAAAATCGGGACGGTGTACAATCTGATTGAACAAAAATTAACGTAAATCTATTCACAAGAAATATATTGATAAAATATATATTTGGTTATTTGTGTCCAGAAAACAGGAGTCATAACTCAATGGTCTCAGTTTTTGAGTATTTTCTGATTCCGTTAGTCATATATAAAGTCTCGCCGATGAATATCATTCGTAAATCGCATGTTGTTCCGCTGGACGATTGTCATGATTGTATAACTATTGTGACAAAATAAAGAGATACCTGTTATTGGTGCTATATAAAAGAGCAATGATTCATGTTGCTATAAATAAGTACAATATAATGGACATATATAGAGCAATACCTCAGACAACGGATTCCCTTCTGATTATAGAATGCTTACTGTATCCGCTGTTTTACTAACATTTACACGGTCCAAATACGTATAGATGAAAGTATATTTGTCCTTTGTATTAGCGAGATGTTGTTACTTTCACAATGGAACTTGTAAGAAATGAATTCATTCCCGTGGTCATCTATTGTAACCTAATTATCACTTGCAAGTCTGGGACCCAGCACGAGTAATAAAGACAATATACTGACAATTTGGATGTCTTTAGAGAAATGCGTCATGAGTGCTTTTGTCGACATTTGTCGTATAGTCTGTACAATAAGCAGTTACTTTGCCAATTGCATAGGCGTGCTTGCTTATAAATGGGCTGCAATATTTGGAGTACATCTAAATAGAAGCCCCGGAAATGCAGTTGATAAGATATATCTACAGTTTACTGATGTTATGTTTGCTTGTTGACACTGATGAGAGCCAAGCGAGTCGGTTGGTCATTGTCTTTGGCATATCACTTGCGATCGAATGACTTGCATGGTTAGGTAATATTAGCTTGTTCCACTGCTTGTCATTTGTTTTTGTAATTTATAACCATAGATATATTAATACGCCGATGAACAGGAACAATTTGCGTAATAACTACATATAAAACCAATGAAATTCATTGGCTAAATGCAACCTGAAATATATTTCAAAAAGAGTATGATACAATGAGAACTTTTTCCACCATATAGGCATTGATAATGCCATGACGTTGATGGATCATTTAAATAGTTATTCCAGTATCATTATATAGTTATATCATCCAGAATAATGTTCTGTTAAATAGTGAATTTAACAAGATTTACAGATCAAGCCATTAATTCTAAAGGGCGCAGGAATTAATTTGATGCTGATGCGTTCAGGTGGCGATGACTTTAGTTCATTATCATCTACAGGTTATTTTGCTATGAATAGGGAACTATTGTTACCAGTGTAAGCGTAATTACTCAATGCATCCTTCTGGATCTGTGATTTCTTTCAGGTGGGCCAGAGGTAGCTTGTTATTTTGTGAGAAAGATGGACCCGCGTATCGATTGTGCTTTTCTGTTTCTCACTTCATCCGTTTCATGGATATCGATAGTCTACAGAAACGAAGGCGATTCATGTCAACCTCAACGACATCACATTCCCGTAGGTAAGTAGACATAGAAAGATTAGTACCACTGGAATGGCTTTTGAAATCAAATGTACGAATAACGGCTGCTAGCTTACATGTGGCTATCATTTGCATGGGACGCACTTGACCGAGCATTATTCTCGGGCGGACTTAACTAGGAAATATCTTTTGACGGACTTAACTAAGCAATATCTTGGGACGGACGTCACTAAGCAATATCTTGGGACGGGCTTGACAAAGCTATATCTTGGGACGGGCTTGACCAAGCTGTATCTTGGGACGGACTTGACTAAGCTATATCTTGGGATGGACTTGACTAAACAATACCTTTGGACGGATTTGACCAAGCAATATCTTTCGACGGACTTTACCTAGCAATCACTTTCGTTAGTTATTTCCTTTAGCAGTTATTATATTTCAGCTACATTGACTGCTTTAAGCAAGAGTATTAGATATCGTCAATCTCTACAATTTGAATTCGTCCTGGAGTAAACGAAGCAGTAGACCAAATCCCATTTAGCGTACGTGAAATTATATCAATATTATAAATGGACTGCTGTTTTTGTTAATTTTTCCAATAGTTCTCCTCATAAAGTCTCCATCCTATAATAATACTGTTGCTTACTGCAGTTTTTCATATTACTAAGTGGCGCTCACTTTTAAGTGCTATATTCTACCGACGTGGTTGTGTTTCATAAATCACATGGACACCACACAGTATGGCTGCGCATGCACAATAATATTCATTTGTAAGGCTGGGGATAGAACAGGATACATTTGATACAGACACCAGTTATGAAAAACTAACACCGAATGTGTGAGGAAATAAGGTTATTGAATGCAAGCTCTCTCCCACGAGGGTTACAAGGTCGCTGATATGTTGCTACAGCGGCGAGCACGGCACGCAGCCGCAGTTAATCCAACTCCGCCAGACGAAGACTTCGTCTGCCCTGACTGCCAGAGAAGATGTCGGTCTAGCATCGGCCTCGACAGTCATCGTAGACATATTTATCCTCATCATCACTAGGAGGCAGCAAAGAAAGAGATCAATTGGACCCGACGGCTCAGTCCATCATCATATATGTGAGGTTAGACGAATATTAACCAAAAGAGCGCAGTGAATGTAATAATGTTCTCCATCTCTATCACAGCGGTCGATTTCAAATATTAAACATAGAAGCGACAAAAAGGGAAATATCTTTTCGCTCCCTTCATTCCACAACGGGGCCTACTTTCATCGCCAAGATCGGATTAACAAACTCTGTTGCCTGCTGTGTATAAACACTTGACTCCATGCGGTCTCTGTTGCTCAATTATATAAATTAATTAATTATAGTGGCTTATAATTTGACAAATCTTATGTAGTACCGAAAAGGAAAATAAGCGTAGAGCTTCATACGTAAAGCTGGTGGTCTTTACAAGGAATTGCCTGGTAGCTTGCTTTGATAAAGCGGACACTGCGGAACCCTCCGTGCGATATATACACGATGTCAATCAATTCGTTCGCTATGATGAGGCTAGTTGACATCTCACTGAATCATATAAAAACATATCACACCTATGTAAAAACGCCCATGGCAACAGATTGACGCAACAATAGGTGTCGTGGCGTTTATTGCAAAAAAGTAGGGATTTACATAATTGGCATCGGTTTGGCAAAAAGATTGGAAGCATTTAGGTTCCTCTTTGACAAGTACAAATGCATTAGATACGATCGGGGGGGGGGGGGAGGCGTGAGAGGTGTTGACATAGGTATCAGGCAGCAGTGAATGATGAATTATCGCTCAATTTTTAAAATAAGTTCTTGCACATTCGTTCATGATGAATGATGGCTGAAGAAAAACCGTGTATGTCCACCGGCGGAGCAGCAGCTGCTGCATTTCTAACATACGATACACTGTCAACACTGTAGCCGGGGTACAAAACAAGTGCTCCACAACGTTGCACACAGACCGCATCACATATGCAGTTAGGTGGGGGGGGGAGGTTAGGGGGTGTTGACGCAGGTATCTGGTTTGAACTTTTTTGTGTTAGTTTTTCGGGGACCTCTTCGTTTCCTGGGAATGCAACGTTTCATAAATATCAAGAGCAGGCTGCAGTGAATGATGAATGATGGGTCAATCTTTTAAATAAGTTCTTACATATTCGTTCATACTCGATTGTCAAAGGAGCAATGCATGACATAATGCAGGGACCTCTTCGTTTTCTGATAAATTTTCATATATCAATCAATCCTGTTTATATAAGGTTGGATTTAAATGTGCCATTGGTACAGCTTAACCACTGGCATACGTATGCCACAGACTGCTGTTAACAAGTAGCCAAACCAGCAAACACTCAAATGTATTACGCATATGATATAACCATTATGATATAACCGATTAATACCTTCATCCCGTGACACCATCACTGGGGTCATTCAATCATAGCCGACCTAATCGAACATGTTGTTATAGAAAAGAACGTCTTTCAGTCGAATGGCGACTTTTGTGCATCTTATATATACAGGTATAAAAGGATCTGAAATATGCCTGCACAACTTAATACAACTAACGCATAGCTTAAGAAACGTTTTGCACAATGATTGGTTATCGCTGCGATGTCTACTATAAAGCTGTGACTGAACAGAATGAAAAGGGAACACGTGCATGTGTCACCCACTGTGAGACAGGAGAGTCATTTTCGTACTAATGAGGACAAAGGGTTGTAGTTTTATCTCGTGAGTGATTGTGACCATAATGGTATGCCTGCCTGGCTGTGATTACACAGGCAGCAATATATATATATTTATTTATTCATGAGTGCATTGCTGCTGTTTTGGAAATCGAGGTTTGCCATTTTATGTTTTCATTTACAAAGCGCTTTTTATTTCGTCCATCACGCTTACTGCCTGTCGATTTACTATACGATTGTGCAATGATTCATGTTGCTACAAAATGGTTCAGCATAATGGACCATATCAAGAGTAATACGACAGAAAATGAATTCACATCTCATATTGATTGCTTATTAAGCCACTGTTCAGCTAACATTAACACGGAACTCATACGGTTATTTTATTTGCACATATGAGCCTTACCTGCGCCATGTAGTCGCACTTTGTCAGAGCAGAGTAGTCTATCCTTTACTGACGAATAGATGGGATTGTTGTAAACTATTATGAAACTTTACGCACCTGAGCTTTAGTTGTAAGAGCGAAGACAATGGTTACAAGAAGAACGACGCCAGTGGATCAACGCTTCACAATCTGTTGATGAATCATGTATCGTCAGCATAATGTAGTTCAAAAGGGGATAAGATACCGCGTGGCCTATAGTCATATTGACCATGTATCATTTTCCGGATTTTGTAGATTCTAAACCTAGCTTTACCTATCATATCTATTGTATGCGTGACGAGGATGGATACCTGCATCGATCGCTTTATTAATTTCTGATCCTCACTGACCCGTTTTTATGGTAAACATAGTCTATAGACACGATGGTGATTCGTGTGACATGAACGATATTACATTCTAGTAGATAACTCGACCTATATAGATAAATATAACTGGAAGTGCATTGACGTCAAAACCGCAATATAAGACTGCCAGTTTGTGGTTGACGTGGCGTTCATTCCACGGGGGCGTTCTGATTTGCTTCAATTGCTATAACAACTTGCTTTATGACACACGATAAATGCGAATGGTTCTGGATTTTGCAAGGCGTTTATTATTTGGACCAGTAATTGCCTAACGGTGCGTGGTGTTTCCATGAAATAGCATAAGTTTTTGGATAATGCACCGAGCGCCGACTTCGATATCCAAATGATGTGCGACAATCATATACGATACAAGTGCCAACTTTTCCCTCGACATCAACCCCTTTTAAATTTGTCGTCAGCGCAATGTGATATTAGATTTCGGAGGCGCTCATTGCTTTAAGCATACGTAATACATATCGTCAACGTTCAGAAGTACGTCCCGGAGTACGTTAAGTCTCCCTGTCTGTCTCCCTGTGAAGCTCTAATCAACGTCCAAGTATATAACATTTGTTTATGGTACATATGTTTTTGGTGCTTTAGTTATCTCATAATAATGCCATTTCTGCATACTATACTTAAAGTGTTGTTACCTGTAGTTTCTTACTAAATTGTATTCACGTTGAAGTGCTTTTTTCAACTGAATATGTGTTTCATAAACCAGAAAGACCGCACACAGCTTAACGAGTTCATCTATATGTTGTCGAATACCTTATCGAATATTAAACAAAAGAACACAAGAGGCCAACCTTGATCGTCATGGTCAGATTAAAAAACTGTACAGTCTCTTTTTTGTAACCCCTTGAATACAGGCAGTCTATGTTGGTCAATGAGATTGTCCACGGTCCCCACGTTAGTGGCTTGTTAATTGACAAATATCATAAAGAACTGAAAGTAAGGGTAAAACTTCATCAGTGAAGCTGATGGTCTTTTCAGAGCATTGTCAAAAGGCGTGCGTTAATGGAGCCGACACGACTTCACCGTCCGTACCATATATAGAAGATGACAATCGATGCAGTTCCAATATACCGTATGATGCGAATATGCAGAGGATGGTCGCGGTATTACAACCATAACATGGATGAGATAACACGTATATGTGCGAAAAATGCAACATACTTCAACGTAGGCTTTGGTAAAAATTTTGCTATGTTGAATTATTGCTTCTGATTAAGGATCGATGAAAACATAGACCATTTCCGGCTGAATTGTTGCAATCTAATGAAGCAGACCGACATATAAACGCGTCAAAAAAACTGCCCCGATCGTCACTGACTGTTATATTGGCTTGCCCTTTTTTCGTTATATCCGCCAACCAACCACTGCACATAACGTAGCCTGTGCTTAGTCTGTGCCGACTCCGGACAGGTCTGGTGGGCATTTAGTCATTGCCAACACAAAACAAGAGATTAAAATGTCCAGGCAGATCCAGGGTTATTCTTTTAAACCTAAATACCTGCCCAACAAGCTCGACAATGTTAGCAAAAATGCTACAATTGATACAGACAGCAGCTCAGATGATTACAAGAATGGATCGGGACTACACAATGTCGTCGGCGTGGACACGGAATTTTGAAAAGAAGGTTGAGTAAGGCGCAGGAGTCATTTGCACTACAATGTTTACTTAATGCTTGGAGCCAAGAAACGTATTCCTGTTCCATCATGTGTCGTCCATGCAATTCGAAATAAATTCCCGAAATGAATTGAATGAATGATGGATACCATGATTGATTGTGAACAATTGTTTACTTTTTCTGAAGCTATATGTACAGGTCGTAGGCATAGATATACATAATACACACATATGAGAACAGAACATTTCCCCAAGCACATGGCAGCCCAAGTACAGAGTATTGATAGAACACAATAAAAACGTTGTCATCAATGAATACCATCAAATAAGACCGGATGAACTCCTGAGTCGCTGTAAGTATTGAAATACACATATAACAGGTAGGCTTTGTCATGGCACATCGATGCACTCAGGTAATCTCAGGGCCCAGGTATCTGCTTAATAAGCTTTTACGTACGCATTGGGAGAAAAAAAACTCAACCGGGGTATCTATAAAGGATATGGTGAAACACAGTATCGAATGCATGGTATTAGGTACACCAAATGACGCCAGCAACTGAAGTCGCTGACATACATCAGTCCGCTTGCGTTTGTTTACTCCGCACCTTATAAAAGGACGAGGGCGGTGCTGTAAAATGGTCGTCAGTGCATCGTCAGTGAGACTCTATCGCGGCTTCTGGAATAGATGAGGAGCGACGAAGTATCTGTGATCGATGATGATGTACTTGCCTTCGAATGCTCCTGACAAATCCGAGCAGACTTTGCCGGAGAATGCACGAGTACAAATTTAGTCAGCCATCACAGAATACGCTCGCGTGTATTCCATGGAAAGCTGAATAAAGATTGATGTTGGTGGATTTACTCAACACAAGGAGCACAACATGTAGTTGCGTTTTGCATTTTTAAGCCAGTACTCACGAATTGTTAATGAGGGTCTTTTGACGGATTGAACAAAACAATAGACTTCATCCTCCTCGCAATCGCAGAAAACATAATGGCTACGAAATCAACAATTCATTCCAACAAGGTTTTTCACTCCATTGGATAGCGATTGTTTGGCCAAAGCCCCCCATTAATTAATATATTTTAGTCATATTTGTTATCAAAATATTGATAGAGCCAAACGCGGAAACAATATGCCACCATTGGCAAACCCCTGGTGTCTTATGATTGCGTGGTCAAATTATACAGCGCACCGCCATCACTCGCACACGATAGTGGGTTACCTCTGGTGAGATACACGCGATGCTTTTCAGTCTGATGATATGTACCTTTTGCTATGTTTCTGCACATGGCTTTCATTCTACAGGGTAGCACACAGACCTTGTCGTATGTGCAGATAAGGCACAGTGACTGCAAGCAAACCGCTCGCAATCGATTGCGTATTAATCCCGTGGCATCATCATTGTGTTCAATGTATCATATCCGACCTCATCGTAAAAAGTTTAATATAGCAGAGGGCGTATTTTTGTCGAACGGTGCAACTGGTTTCTTTTGTGTATCTGGTATATACAGTAATAAAAGGACACAAAACTAATTTAGTATTTACTGTATTTAGCTTCTTTAAGATGCGCCAGATATATATATATATATATATATATATATATATATATATATATATATATATATATATATATATATATAGAGAGAGAGAGAATATATATATAGAGAGAGAGATATATATCTATATAGATATATATATAGAGAGATAGATAGAGATATAGAGAGATCTATAGATCTCTCTATAGAGATATATATGTAGAGACCTAAAGAGGGAAAGAGTCGATCGAAATATCTATCTATCTATCGAGCGATCTATCTATCTATCGATCTATCTATCGAGCGATCTATCTATCTATCGATCTATCGATCTATCGATCTATCTATCTATCGATCTATCGATCTATCTATCTCTATCTATCGATCTATCTATCGATCGATCTATCTATCTATCTATCTATCTATCGATCTATCTATCTATCTATCTATCTATCTATCTATCGAGCGAGCTCTATCTATCTATCTCTATCTCTCTATCTATCTATCTATCTATCTATCTATCTATCTATCTATCTATCTATCTATCTATCTATCTATCTATCTATCTATCTATCTATCTATCTATCTATCTATCTATCTATCTATATCTATATATATATATATATATATATATATATATATATCTATCTATCTATATATCTATATGTATATCTACATAAATAGCCATAATAGACTAATGTATATATATATATACATATATGTATTTGTACATAAATAGCCATAAATAGACTAATGTGATATTTGTGATATGTATTCGTTGGCGATATATTTGAATTCCGCCTAGATACTATAATATCATGCGTAATGACACAAAATGTTGATAATAAGAAACGTTTTCTGTATTTAAATTCTATTTAACGAACATCATGCACAGTATGAAGATATCCACAGTGAGATCATATATTGAATCGGTAATTTATTTACACTATTCAATGACAGGACGACCGAGTAAACAACAAAAAACTGAGCTTCTTGGGTGGTAGGTATATCATTTAGACTAAATACTAATACATCAGCATGAGAAATGTCCCAAGTGGTTGTTGAGATTTCCTATGCTGTATATCGAAGAAAAGGGGATCTGACTACAAGCCGTGATCGTCGATACCGAGTCAATTCCCCTACCAAATTGCATCTATATTGGGAAAATCGCTGATTTGAATTTGAAATGTATTCATCGCTTATATATTTGGTACAGGTGCTGAATTGTCAATGTAATGCATCTGCAACTGATCCATGAAACAGTAATTAATATCTGACATAACCAGATAGCTGTTACAGAAGACAAGTGGGACATTGCCAGCACTGTGTTCTCTTGCATGGTGTTATGCCTAATCTGTCAAAGCCATGAGCCAGTTCTAACAGCTAAACGTTAATAACATCTGTCAAAAGTCGCTGATTAAATCAACGTGTGAGCTTTACCTCAGGTGTAAATCGACAGGTGATGCATTATTCTAAAGCCCAGGTTTCATAAGCACGCAGTTTTCCTCGAATGGGATCAATCATGACTTTATTGCACATGGCGTAGTGTAATGCTGTGAGATTGCCTGCGTAACTGTAACAGATGTGTAAAGAGCTCTAATATCTATCTGGAAATAGCATGGTTCATGTATCCTGACAGCAGGCAGACAGCAGTGAGTGATGAATGGTGAGATATTCGCTAAATCATCTGCACCATTGCATGAGCAGGTTTCTGTATAATCAATCACTGTCACAAAACATTGGTTCTATCTAGGTTATTTGATTTCGCTATACAGGAGCAGATCTTTTGTAGCATTGACAAAAGTATAACAAAAGAAATACAAGCGTAAGTAAACAAAATGTAGATGAGGTGGACTACGTGTCAAAGTGCTTCAATGTGCTTCAAATAATAACAAATACAACACATATATTCACAAGCAATAGTACATCGTTATATCGCGATCATGAATTTTCGGGCTCAGTCTAGCCTACTACCGGACGTCGGTAAGCAGGGATCAAAGTTAGATCCATATATTAATGACATATCACTGTTTGAAAGATACTGCTTCTACACAAATGTCTTTCACCCTTAGTCCCTCCATAGTTACAATGCCACAATAGCAGCTATAAATTTTGAATGATGTTGCATTTTGTACAAATCCCTTCAAAGATTCGTATACACCCTGATGGTATGAACGAATTTGATTCACGGCTGTCCGTTGACATTCATGTAATGAATCAATTCGTGTTCATCATCAATTTTGAGTAATGTTTGTCAAAAACATTGACGCATTACATCTGTGACATAAGGCACTGATTATAATCATGTTGCCTGGGATTGCAACTAGTAAAGAAGACGTCTAAGTCGATTCACTCAGTGTTGTGTGACCTTGTTAGTGGCATGTTTTACTGACGATGAGCAGCCCAGTGTTTGCAATCACATAGTTCTCGTCCAATTGAAGTACCTTTCTATCTTGTTACTAATATGTCTGACCTTATCTGGTTAATTATCTTGTCATTAGTACAATATCAACTAGCCGATAGAATTACCGAATATTTCAACTGTACATAACACAAATAACCTAAATCGTTTCTGATGCTTGGTTTTGGTATATGATGCTTGGCGTCGGACACTGCATTATAGCGCACTGAGAAATAACCCCTAATTCCACTCAATAAAAACAAAGCAGGTAAGATGCGCAGCAGCAGCGCAGCAGCAGGTAAGATGCGCAGCAGCAGCATGATGATGCCAAATTTTAATTCCGTGACTCCATCGCTTTCGACGTTTTTTGTGTTTGAACTAATTACAAAATATATCGTATAAAACTAACTTTTTAGTGCAATGTTTTCGATACACTAGTCTGACTTATATGCGATATGGTTGTTGTGAGAGTGTTTGATTACAACCTCGGGAGACATTCTTCCGATTAGTTCAGACAGTAATATATATGTAGTTCGTATTCATGATTGCATGGAAATTCAGCTGCTGATAGCTGCAGACTGTTGGAGCCACTCGATTCGTTATATTTAGCTATATAGAGTGGAACAATACTGTTTATGTATACTTAGAATATTATCGATGAGGTAAGTCTTCCTACACACGTGTATGCATGTTTACGAAGTATGTACTGAGGCGGACATAGGTAGGGTTAGCATAATGGATAACGACGACGCTACACATGATATATGGTCACCACTTGGCGTCGACCTTAGAGGGTCGTTAACAGATAGACCTGATGCGTAGCCGACAACATAAGAATATTTTCACCTGAATATATCGTCGAAATAACCAAAGGTACTTTCTTAATTAAAAGGAATATCTAAGCAAGCGGTGCTTGCATCATACTGACATGCTTTGTATAATTTTTATCATGCTTGACTTTTCAGCCATATAGTTCACAAAAGCAAGTTCGTTACTGAATGCGACATCGTTCCAAACAGGCGGACCTGAATGGTAATGATGATTTGCAAACACGATCTGAAATCACTATGGCTGCATTTGATCTAATATATATGCTTCAGTAAGCCCTAAAACAACTTCACGGCAATCAGTTAATGAGAACGATCCTGGAATCCTGAACTCGATTGTAAAGACCAAGGAATGATTACGCAGGCTGTTATTGATTGAACAATGGTCACAAGCTTCAAAATAATGTTGTGTATGTTGTATTTTATTTGGATGGTGCCGTTAAGTCGTTGTTACCGTTGATATTGATTTTGCCTAAATACATATACCTTGTCATATTCACAATGTAGACAAACGGACAAATATCTAGCAACATATTGCAAAGTACTTACGTCATTTATTCATTCCGTAACTACATCGTCTCGGGCATATTGTGTCGCAATGCTCAATGCGTCAAACTGATCCCCCTTGCGAACAATCCACTAAGCTGCTTTGCCGACCTTGCTGGAATTACATGACCTGCAATATGGTTGTTGACACAGGCCCCGCATATGTGTGGATGAGCAGCTTCACTTATAAAATAGGGTTACATAGAAGACAATAGAAGGTGCGCAGTGACAATAAGTCGGAACATAGTCTGTGGCAATGCAAATATCAGCAGTGTTAATACCCCTAGGGGACATTCATCATACGTAATCCGATATGTGAATGGTAAACTTTATGTAGTACCTCTCACCAGAAAGAAACCAGGCTGACGTGTCTATATATCACGCGCACTTTCTCTTGTATATAACCCTAACTATACACACATTTCAACACACTATAGTTAACATCGATTACATTTTGTTTGTCCACTTATCAAAACCAGCAACAAACGATCAATTAATAGCTGTTTGGCTCTTGGTTGCATTTCGTTTGACGTGAGAGTGAGTTTATTCTATCAAATGTGCTTTTAAGTTTGGTCGTATGTGTATATTTTACTGAGGCATTACCAACAAATTAGTTCGGTTCACTTGAAAGGACAATACTTAGGTTTGGTGGTAAAGGCTGGTTTCAGTCACTACTACATTACGTCCAATAATAAACAGAGCTTGCGATATGGCGTCGACGCCAATTGCTATCATTCACACAAATGAGATGCTGACATTGCCTCTTGTCTGTGTGCAGTAGCTGATTATTCTTCGTCGTGCCCTTCTGCTTTATTCGTGTTCTATTGTGTAGTCAATTTGATGATGCCCATTCGCATTCACATATGCATGCGTGAGTAACATTACTTTTGTCATCATCCCTTTGTTAGTAATATCATTGCAACAAACAATGGGTTTTGCACTCAATTACAAATATTGTTCGTGGGTAAACTGGCTGCTCACTCGCCTGTCTAATCGCCAGCACCAAATAAACCTTTGATACTCAATTTAGTAATAAGAATTGTGGATCTACATAAAATTTATTTTAATGAAATTTTGAATTTCACGACCTCATAAAGAAACCACAGAGTTGTGATTATTTCCGTTGCTTATTTGGAACGATAATTACAACATCTTAATTTGCGAACCTTTCTGAACTGTGGTTGTGAAAAGCCGAGTTCCAAATGCTGCTACCCAATTATTAGGATTTTGTCTGATGGATGTTGGTCTGTACACTGTGATATTGGCAAAAAGTAAACACAACCTGCATGTGCAGCAGTTACGATCAGATCCCGTGTGACCATTCTCATTATGATGATTAGAGACATGATTGGTGGACTGGCAATCTCATATGAGTAATGGACGTTTTCATCCCAATTCAGCGAAAGTACATAATCGCGTTTTCTGCCGTTGATTATCACACACTCCTACCGACAGCTCACCTTATGGCGATTGGGTACATCATAAGTAAATGGGCATATGATTCAGCGATTGATGTAGCAACGTTTGCAGATTCTAGAATAATGGTTGAATAACAACATGTTCTCGACGGTAGTCTTTACTAATTAGCTTCAAGCACAGTCCATTCCATGATGTCCATTATCGAAAAACGGTTTATTTTGACATTGACATACTTTTTTATGTTCAAAGTGATATCAATCCGTGTTCAATCAACTTTCTAGTAGATATGTGTATATGATGCTGCATTGTAAACCAAAGCAGTATGCATCGAAACTTACGAGCAATTATCGAATTTCATTCGAAAAATCATTCACTAAACACCACGATACAATCATAAATGCGATCTTTCCATGTTATCACATTCCGGTGATCGGTCAATGATTAGATGGCACACAGACACAACGAGTAATGAGGTTGACAATGAACTTGAGGCCTCTATTAACAGTATAAAGACTAGTGGGGAGTCAAAAGTTCTCACGATGTTATCAATGAACATCGGGGTTATGAAAGCGGGATTAAAAAAAGACCCGATTGATTATGTGGTGGTATCGTTTTTACGGTTAAAGCCAACAAGTTGTACCTCAGTCGGAAGATTTATTGCTTTAAGTATCTTTTAAAAGAGTTAATTGTTTTTGAAGGTGGGAAAAGTCAGAGGTGGCTATAGCCGATCGTTCAAATTAGTTGAATAAGTTCACATGCATTTGCTAGCAAATACAAATTCCTGTGATGGATTTTAGGGTAAATACCCTGATGCTATGTTTCGTTCGGCACAAGGCATGTTAAGACTTGGCAGTCTGGTTAGTGTTGTAACAGTATATCCCACGTTTATTGTGTTAAAACAAAACATGTTCTAAATGTGGCCTCAAATATCATATGAAGGTCCCCGGAGGAATACACAGACCCCATTTCCATTGTTACATTGCACATGCAAGCTTTATTAAGGAGTTCATTGCAGACTATTTTTTTGCCCGGTTTCATGATAGTTCGAAAATGTCGATGTATATCTTTCTTATCGTTATGTTATTGCAAAGTGGCATTTGGAAATCATAGCTGCTTACGTGACTTGCGTTAACTTGATGGGATTAAAGTTTAATATACCTAGTTTGGTGTCATCGCAAAACGAGGCCTGATACTAATTGTGTTCATGCGGTCAGGTGGCGATGACTTTAGTTCATTATCAGCTGCAAGTTATTCTGCAATGAATAAGCAACTTTTAAGTAATATCTGCATACTATGCTAATACTGTTGCCGCCCATAGTACCTTGCATTACTAAACTGCCTTCACTTTCGCTATATTCCATTGCGTGTTTGTGTTTCATAAACCACAAAGAGATCACACAGTATGACTGCTCATGGACAATAACATTCATTTGTAGGGGTGGGAATGGCAGAGGATACACCTATGCAGACTCCATTTATCACTAACAAATCATTGGGAGGGAATGAGAATACTGAGCCTTGTTTCACGTGAGTAACAAGATCACTGATATTTTATGGCAGTGTCTGTGTGAACTTAATCGATATATAGATCAAAAGAGTTTATGAAATAATTAAGTCATGTTTTCCTTCGTACAGATTTTTGTCTACCGCTTCGCTCGAATATTTACGAATTTCAACATAAAAGACATTTAGCACCTGTCATTACACAACGAAGCCCAGTCATAGGAAGTCTACATTATTCGTCAAGTCCAGATTAACCGACTCTATATCCTGCTGTGTATATAATCTTGATAGAAGGCAGTCACTGTTGCTCAATCAGATTGTCAACCGTCCCGACCTTAATGGCTTGTTAATTGACAAATGTCATATAGCACCGTTAAAAAACCGTAATGCTTTATTGGCGAAGCTGCTAGTCTTTTTAAGGACCTGCTTTAATAAAGCGGACACAGATGCATTTTCTGTTCATCAAATGCAATCAATTTAATTGCAGTAAACGTCAATGATACGAGTATATATTAGAAGATTACTGCATTACAATCGAGGCATTGTGTGAAAAAACGTACGAGTGTGTGGAAAATTCCACATACTTAATGATTATCTACATGGCATATTTGATATTTAATATCATATCGAATCATTCATAGAGCTGAGCTCAGAAAAATTATACCTGGAATTAAGTGCTGATATTTTTACCTGAAACATTAGACAGGTAAGAGTTCACTAAACTAGAACGCTGGCATCAGTTTGGCTAAACTTTAGTAAACATTTCCGTTCCGTGCTAAAACATAAGATTAAATCTGGTGGTGTTATGCTTAGTTACATGGCAATATAATGTGAATCAAATATTTTGTGTTTCTACATTGATCGAAAGTGTAGCTTGGTACTTGTAGTTTCAACATTGCTTGCATATTCGCTAACGGTAATTTCTCACGTTATGGTAACCATAATAGCATAACGGCTGACAAGTAATACTTGTCTTTATACAAGGTTTATCCGTTCTAGTGTGTGGTGTGTTTGTTATAAGGTGCTTATTGACTGTGTCAATTATATAATAGATGCATGTACAAAACAATTCTTTAGCCAGTCTTTACGGGGCACTAAAGGGGCTATTGCGCCGTACTAGTTGCTATGCTGACAGTAGTTTGCACTGATTCGTCAGCCTGTTTCAATATCCCTTCATATGAAATTTCGTAATTTGTTGTAGCATTTCCTTATGCAGTCAGCAGCAATGAACATCATTTCGTGTTTACATCAAGCCACTATATGAAGATCATATGAGGCATATTTAGGACTTGATACAGCGGGAGTGTAAATATGAAGTGTTGTGCGATTCTAGCTCATCATATCGCAACGAAAACAAGTTTCCCCAAAAACATTGAACGCCGTTTGCAGGATGTAGCAAACAGTATTTACTGTATCCCCTTTATCGAGAATTGTCAGTATACATAACATGAGTCACAGTAGAATAAAGCGCTTTATGGGTTTGTTGGCGAAGCACAATAATCCGTATTTGGTCTGTGACATACGTGAAAGAATAGCATCAAGTCTGGTTAAGATGCAGTCACACGGAACTCCAGCGGATATATGGAAATAAGAATATCGCCTGTGTTTGTGAGTTAATCTTAAAAGGTGTTGCTTTCATAGGTGAACTGATGAGAAATGCATATATTTATTGTAATCAAATTTACCATTTCAAAACTCCGACTCTCCACAAACGGTTTGAATAACTTACTGACAGTGCACGCACAAGCATATCCTGTGGAGCGAAACTGGTTAAATGTCTTATGCTATGTGAAATGCGATAGAGGACAGTTTGTTTTGCATTATCTGCCTGTGCAGTAATCTGACAGAAAGCTTTGCTAATGCTGTTGCTTAGTTATATCTACTATTTTTGTAATTAGCCATGTTACATTTGTTAAGGCTGTTCACACGAATCAGAAATACACAAGTCGATCGGTCATTCTGTCTGTCATATGGGTTGATGAATGCCTCGTAAGGTTTGGAAATATATACTTTTTTCACTGTTACCAATTTATTTATCGCATTTAAAAATATGTAATTGTTAATGCATTATACGTTAGTGTGATAGTAAAATATCCGAGAGAATAACCAACTAATACAATGATATCATTGCCAAATTCCGACATGAGCTATATAACACAAATAAAATGGCACGACGAAATAATTGATCAGTATATAAACATTGGTCTATATGGTTAATTGCTGTTTATTTCCTTCTTCAACTGTTTCCAGGCAATAATAGTACGACTTTTATTTTACAACGGATAAGCAACTATTGTTGCCAGGGTTCAACGTTATTACCAAGGGGATCTATCTTCATATGCATATCTATTCAGTGGCCCTAGATGAAGCTAACTAAGTTGTGCCGAGGGTGAATACGCATATTGATCACCCCCTGATTTTCTAATTCTCACTTCAGGCTTTTCTTGTAAATACAAACTCTATAGAAACGACGGTGATTTATGTCACATCAACGATATCGTATAATTGTAGGTAATTCGACTTTGATTAATACCACTGGAACGTCATTGACGACGTCATTACGATAAACGGCTGCCATCGTGAAATTGACTAGGCTATTATTATCCTGGGACGGACGTGACAGAGCAATATATATAGAGATAGATATATAGAGAGAGATAGATATAGAGAGAGATAGAGATATATATATATATATATAGATAGAGATATATAGATATATAGATATAGATATATAGAGATATATATATCTATAGCTAGAGCGATATATAGATAGGGAGAGATAGAGATAGATAGAATAGAGAGAGAGAGAGAGATAGGAGAGGGAGAGAGATAGAGAGAGATAGAGATATCTAGAGATAGAGATAGAGAGAGAGAGAGAGAGAGAGAGATAGATAGAGAGAGAGGAGAGAGAGATAAGAGAGAGAGAGGGAGAGAGAGAGATCTAGAGAGAGAGAAGAGAGAGAGAAATCTCTCTCTCTATCCTCTAGAGAGATCCCTCTATCTCTCCTAGAGAGATCTATCTCTCTTCCTCCTAAGAGAGATAGAGATCTCTATCAAGATAGATAGGAGATCTCTCTGATCTCCTCTATCTCCTCTCTAGATATAGAGATATCTATATAGAGATCTCTCTAGATATCTCTCTATCTCTATAGATATAGAGATCTATAGAGATATCTATCTCTCCTCTCTCTCTCTCTCTATATTCTCTATATACTATCTCTCTATATATATATCTCTATATCTCTATCTCTATCTATCTATATATCTATATATATATATATATATATATATATATATATATATATCTATATATATATATATATATATATATATATATATATATATATTTGTCAGTCAGGATTACATTGCACATTACATGATATATTGCTGTGGAGTGGCCTGTGAAACTGCAAAAGTTGCGCGAAGTGCTTTAATATCAATCTGAAATTTTTATGGTCCATATATCCTGACAGCAAGCAGACAGTAGTGAGTGATGAATGGTCGCTTAATCATCCACACCATTACATGTACTGGTTATTGTTTTGTCGATCATGGGGACAACACATTATATGACTGATCCCATGAACGGATATTGTTGCAGCTGCTGATACTGGATAGGGAGGACCATATGTTCTTATAAGCAGTACCCCGACAAAAAGCAATTAACGACGTTAACAATGCAGGGTCCGTGTTGATGGACCACCTATTCGTAGCTATGCAACCCGTTTGGACGCGTATTCTGAACCCTCTACCTGTCTTGCAACCAACTAAAATCACCGACCGCGCCATTGTCATTCTGATATTGTGATGTAAGGTACGCACCAAATAGAAGATCCTGTTCTGTTGTCCAGTGCTTTAATGGTCCTGGAAGAGTTATGTGTGAGTATGAATATGATTGATCGGGTTTCGTTTGAAAGAGAGAAGTAATGCAAATGAGAGCAATGAGATTGCCTTTATATCGCGATCATTAATGTTTATGTTTAGTCTACTAGCTTACTGACTGACGTCGGTAAGCTAAAGTCAACGCACTTTCTCTCTGTTCTCAAGGAACACGCCATGCAGCCATTCATATCAATCACGAGCATCAAACATCACGATGCATGATGATGCATTGTATGCAATCTCTTCTAGAATTTGTACATACCCCGATAATCCGATATCTGTCGATGCCTATGTGCATAATTCGAAAACGTCGTAAAATAAATCCGTTGCTGCTGTTTCATTATTAATATACCATGGAAAATTCTGTCTGCTTCAGGTGAATGTTTTGTGATACTTAAGCATGCTGCTTGATTAAGAGCTGGCTCTATCAGATAATCTTTGCAGTTTATGTACTGTCAATGGAAATAACATTACCCTCATATCGAACGCACAATTATTATCATGCGTACACGAATAAAAAAATAGTGACAAATTTAAATGTTTTACCACTTCCAGATAATGTTTGCTGTTATAGATTATATTGATACTGAGCTTCTAGTTATTCAATATATACTGATATATATTGCCAATAGGAAACCCAATATGCGTGTAACATGCAAATTACTTACAGGGCACGTACGGGCGCAGTCAGTTATGCAAAAGTATTGGCACTCCTTGGGCAATGCTAATCTCACAAATATATTCAGTATAACTCTTTATGAATGTGTTTGTTCAAAATTGTCTTGTTGTCAGTAGAATAGGCAATCACAACGCTCATTACATGGGTATAGGTGCTCATAAACGGAGTTGGATAATAAGCATAAGTACGCACAAAAGCTTCGGAAACGCAGTTGCATGTATGGTTGATATATATATATATATAAATATATATATATATATATATATATATATATATATATATATATATATATATATATATATATACATCTATTTGTATATATATACATGCATAGATATATACATATGAATATATATATATATATATATATATATTATATATATATATATATATATATACATATTTCTATATAATATTGAACTACCTCGGCAAAATATACATATGTTTATATATATATAAATAAATTTATATATATATTTACATATATATATATTTATATGGATGCAATCATGACGACAACGGTACATTAAGTCAACTACGTTATTCACAGCATGGTTATGTCGCAAATATGGCTAATTGCGATGCCCGGTCCGCATTCGTAAAGGGCAGTTGCTCTCTTGCGAGCCATACGCCTTATCTAAGATCGGAAGTCCAAAGCAATAACATTATGCTGCCTGGTCCACCTGACTGAGCCGGTAAAATGGCCGAAATGCATCCCTAAGTGAACAGCGAACTGGTTCCTTTACTTGATTAAGCAACATGCAACTTAAATGGGCCTCAACATTTGTGAGATCATAAAGTCGTTTTCACCATTGTGTTATGGATTAAGTATGTTCGATCTGCTGTGTTGCTGAATCTTTGGATGTGAAGCTTTTGTCTCCACATAACGTACTTTAGGCACACTGTAAAATGGTGGGTCTTGCCCCCACTCAACCTAAAACCAACCACCTCCCAATGAGAATAACACATTGTATGCAAAATGTTCTTTTGCGCACCTTAATCAATGTTAAGCTGAGCAGCAGTACGTTCTTTTTAATAATACATAGCGCTATTTGTTGCGCATATCAAGATTTCTCTGCAAATTCAAACGCCCAAGCAAATACTTACATTGTAGTAAATATGGTACAATCTGATTCAGCCAAGACAACTTCGATAGCCCATTGGGGCAAAGTCGTTCAGGAGTAATATTGTTGCTTCTGATCAATCATTATTTAAACAAAGTACATTACTGTAAAGAGCTATGCTAGATTGGATACATCATTTATTTACATTCGCGTTCACATTCAAATATATACCCACGCATATCTAAAGATCAGTACAATGTAATCGGACCTTACTTGACATTGATTGATTATGTACAGCAACAACAACAAATCCACATCGATACGTGTACCATTTATGTGACAAAATTGTCACACTCGAAATTAATAGTGTCAAAATCAAAGTACTCTTTCGGCAATAACCTGCATTTAGTACGTTATCAGGTATAGATGGATATCGGCTACAATTGACTTTTACCGAAACCACACAATGCCTTTGGAAACGGATGTGAACAAAAACGCTGTTGACGCCCTTGCATCATGGAGACGAAGTCATGCGTTCTATTTTCAGTTGCTTTAAATCACTTGAAGGATTTATGTTTGCTTTATGCATTAATACAGCAACATGGCTAGCTATAGTGACATTAAATATGCCCTACCTTGTACAGTGGCTTTTCTGTAATAATTGGATTGTAATATCAGGCGTTAACTAAATTAGCTGGACTGTTGCTGAATCACTTGCGAATCTGACGTATTCTTGGTTAGTAGGCTATATTTTGCATTTGACCTAATTGTGGTCGTTGAGATACATCTTGTTGAGTGCCAAATGACTGCCTTTTCCTTATGCATATCCCATATCCTAGAGTCACATGTCTGAAAGACCGAGCAACTTTCCAGTCCTCACTAACAAGGCAGGCTAAAGCATGTCCCATGATAATTGGCATAGCGTGCTGTTGTCATTTGGGCACTCAGCTCTACTGTGGCAGCAACATGAAACTCACTCACTTAGTAAACCGCGGCTCGCAACAGATTTTATCACTGCAATATTGCTAGACATAATTAGGCAATGATACAGTCATGTATGCGACGAGTCATTATGAACACACACTCATTTTGTGCAAACCGCGCGATTTGTTTTTGAAATATTTGAAGGGTATGCACCGTAACCTAATGCATTGTTGACGCAATTTATAACCAAGGCTTGTATTAAACTGCTAAGCGAACAGGAAATAATGAACCTCAGCGATTTTTCGCCTTATGACCCAACACTTCCTAACTAGATGTAAATATCATATTTCACATTTCTCTGAGCTGAAATGTGCCGAACTACCCTCGTATTTGAAACGCACATGCATGACAAACATTATTGACATGTGGGATCAAGATTTTTAAGATGGTTGTTCATTCCTGCCTGTATTTTCTATTGGCTTCGACAGAATAGCAACATTTGTCTCCCCGATAGAGCAACTTATTGTGTACGTTCATTACGATGGATATTGCTCACTGTAACTATGATGTAGATAACGATATTAGCTGACAAGCCAAGGCAAACATAAGCCAATGAAGGTTCTGACAGCGCATACATTAGTCACTACGTTGAAGCTAGTCTGCTGTTGAATATTGCATGCCATTTACAAACAATACATTTCGAAATATAGCAGGGCTATTGTGTATTGTATGCCATAGACATATATAATACAAGTCTTTGTCTTGGGCTCATCTCGGAAGCACTACTTTGTGAAACGTCTAATGCACGACAATGATCGAATTATCATAATTGCCACCTAACCACCATTATGGCCAGTGCTGGATTGGAAAGATAAGACCTAGGGAATACACACAGGACATAAATGCATGAGCCTATTGTAACCGCTGATAAGAGCACACAAGTCCTTGTTACACAGACACACTTTAGTGATACACTTTGAACAATACCATAATGCCAAAAATCTAAGGCATACATGCAAATGCTGCAATAGCTAAGATGTTGAACGAATGTACGACACAATTCCTATGTAGAGCATATGATGATGCTTTATACACATTGACTATTTTTACAAGCGCTTTATTAGTTCGAAATTAAACACGTCATCAGAGTTAAACACATGGGTGTGTACGACAAATTCCTTTATGCTGTGTTGAAATCAAGCTTATTACTTTGTACAGGCCAGATATTGGTGTATACGGTCAATAGCCATTCGTAGACAGAAAAGGTAAGTTGTTTTCTATGGGATAAAAATACACAACGCCTGGATATCGTACACGATGCAACGAGGCTATAAACAAGTGCACAAGAAAGCAGGTAGCGCAAAAACCAATTAAGACCCAGTGATAGTTGTACTGGAATTTGAACGCATATGTATATACGAGCAAGTGCTTGAATATAACGCTTCCTGACAACTCAGCTTTGTACTGACTTCTTGTTTTTACAAACCGATGAATTCTGTTGGAATAGGAAATGCAATAAATCAAATAAGACAGATATTCCTTTGCATTTCACCACACTAGGTATGTATGTATGTATGTCTGTATGTCTGTCTGTATGTCTGTCTGTATGTCTGTATGTCTGTATGTATGTATGTAATGTATGTATGTATGTCTGTCTGTATGTCTGTATGTATGTATTATGTATGTATGTATGTATTATGTATGTATGTATGTAGGTATGTATGTATGTATGTCTGTATGTATGTATGTATGTCTGTATGTATGTATGTCTGTATGTATGTATGTATGTAGTATGTATGTATGTAGGTATGTATGTATGTAATGTATGTATGTATGTAATGTATGTATGTATGTAATGTATGTATGTAGTATGTATGTATGTATGCATGTATGTATGTATGCATGTATGTATGTATGTCTGTATGTCTGTCTGTATGTCTGTCTGTATGTATGTATGTAGGTATGTATGTATGTATGTCTGTATGTATGTATTATGTATGTATGTATGTAGGTATGTATGTATGTATGTTGTATGTATGTATGTCTGTATGTCTGTCTGTATGTCTGTCTGTATGTCTGTATGTCTGTCTGTATGTCTGTCTGTCTGTCTGTCTGTCTGTCTGTCTGTCTGTCTGTCTGTCTGTCTGTCTGTCTGTCTGTCTGTCTGTCTGTCTGTCTGTCTGTCTGTCTGTCTGTCTGTCTGTCTGTCTGTCTGTCTGTCTGTCTGTCTGTCTGTCTGTCTGTCTGTATGTATGTATGTATGTCTGTATGTATGTATGTATGTATGTATGTATGTATGTATGTATGTATGTCTGTATGTATGTATGTATTGTATGTATGTATGTCTGTATGTATGTATGTCTGTATGTATGTATGTAGGTATGTATGTATGTAGGTATGTATGTATGTAGGTATGTATGTATGTATGTTGTATGTATGTATGTAGGTATGTATGTATGTATTATGTATGTATGTATGCATGTATGTATGTATGTATTATGTATGTATGTATGTAGGTATGTATGTATGTAATGTATGTATGTATGTCTGTATGTATGTATGTTATGTATGTATGTATGTCTGTATGTCTGTATGTATGTATGTAGTATGTATGTATGTATGTTATGTATGTATGTATGTTGTATGTATGTATGTATTATGTATGTATGTATGCATGTATGTATGTATGTTGTATGTATGTATGTTGTATGTATGTATGTCTGTATGTCTGTCTGTATGTCTGTCTGTATGTCTGTATGTATGTATGTAATGTATGTATGTAGTATGTATGTATGTATGTCTGTATGTATGTATGTAATGTATGTATGTATGTAATGTATGTATGTATGTTGTATGTATGTATGTAGGTATGTATGTATGTATGTAGGTATGTATGTATGTAGTATGTATGTATGTAGTATGTATGTATGTAATGTATGTATGTATGTAGGTATGTATGTATGTATGTTATGTATGTATGTATGTTGTATGTATGTATGTCTGTATGTATGTATGTCTGTATGTCTGTCTGTATGTATGTATGTTATGTATGTATGTATGTTATGTATGTATGTAATGTATGTATGTATGTCTGTATGTATGTATGTAGGTATGTATGTATGTAGGTATGTATGTATGTATGTCTGTATGTCTGTATGTATGTATGTAGTATGTATGTATGTATGTTGTATGTATGTATGTATGTTGTATGTATGTATGTATGTATTATGTATGTATGTATGTAGGTATGTATGTATGTATTATGTATGTATGTATGTCTGTATGTATGTATGTCTGTATGTATGTATGTAGTATGTATGTATGTATGTCTGTATGTCTGTCTGTATGTCTGTATGTATGTATGTAATGTATGTATGTATGTATGTCTGTATGTATGTATGTATTATGTATGTATGTATGTATGTTATGTATGTATGTAGGTATGTATGTATGTCTGTATGTATGTATGTAGGTATGTATGTATGTAGGTATGTATGTATGTATGTTGTATGTATGTATGTTATGTATGTATGTATGCATGTATGTATGTATGTTGTATGTATGTATGCATGTATGTATGTATGTAGGTATGTATGTATGTATGTCTGTATGTATGTATGTAGGTATGTATGTATGTAGGTATGTATGTATGTATTGTATGTATGTAGTATGTATGTATGTAGGTATGTATGTATGTATGTTGTATGTATGTATGCATGTATGTATGTATGTAGTATGTATGTATGTAGGTATGTATGTATGTATGTCTGTATGTATGTATGTATGTCTGTATGTATGTATGTCTGTATGTATGTATGTATGTAGGTATGTATGTATGTAATGTATGTATGTATGTAGGTATGTATGTATGTAGGTATGTATGTATGTATGTTATGTATGTATGTATGTAGGTATGTATGTATGTAATGTATGTATGTATGTCTGTATGTATGTATGTTGTATGTATGTATGTTGTATGTATGTATGTCTGTATGTATGTATGTAGGTATGTATGTATGTATGCATGTATGTATGTATGTAATGTATGTATGTATGTTGTATGTATGTATGCATGTATGTATGTATGTAGTATGTATGTATGTATGTAGGTATGTATGTATGTATGTATGTCTGTATGTCTGTATGTATGTATGTTGTATGTATGTATGCATGTATGTATGTATGTCTGTATGTCTGTCTGTATGTCTGTATGTATGTATGTATGTATGTCTGTATGTATGTATGTCTGTATGTATGTATGTCTGTATGTATGTATGTCTGTATGTATGTATGTTGTATGTATGTATGTAGGTATGTATGTATGTATGTATGCATGTATGTATGTATGTCTGTATGTCTGTCTGTATGTCTGTATGTATGTATGTAATGTATGTATGTATGTCTGTATGTATGTATGTAGGTATGTATGTATGTAGGTATGTATGTATGTATTGTATGTATGTAGTATGTATGTATGTATGTTGTATGTATGTATGTCTGTATGTCTGTCTGTATGTCTGTATGTATGTATGTATGTAGTATGTATGTATGTAGGTATGTACTACATGTCAAGTTCAATTAGAAGTGATATTACAGACCAAGTCGCCGTTCTGTTTGGAGTAGTTGTATAAAAGATAATAACTTTGCCTTGTTCCAGCTGTAAAGGTTGGTCTGAAGATATTACAGCAGCCCGTTGGTCAGCAGGCTTACTTATTCCTACCGATTGAGTTGTCCCATTTATAACCGGAAACACTGCTATAGCACCAGTATCAGCGCCCACACCAGAAGATAGCCCCATACGAATGATCTTACCATTTGACAACGTGGTATACCACAGCGTGAGTCTTGTGAGGTTTGACCTCTGGCCCCATCGCCAATCGACTACTCATATCTGCTACCCTCTATACTACAAGCGGAGTTACAATAACGCATCTTCAAATCTATAGAATCAAATGAATAAGAAAGTCAGCCTTCCTTTGCGCATACACACTGGAGCGACGAAAACACAATTCGGAAATAGGTTATAGATTTATGCAGGCTTCATTCGGTTTATATATATCGCGTAATAGAAGTATCGCTCAACTGTGCCAAAACATAACCACTATGAGCTTGATCGGTAACACATTAGGACGTTGTCGGCCAAATTTGATACCACACACATGCACTCTATTATGTTTGTTTAAGCAACACACTAGCGGGATATATCAATTATTCTGCACACCGTAATCGGTCTTACACTGATAATTTCCTTTGACAACAAGCGTGAATAGAGAACTACAAATTGCACCATCAAAATCAACAGAGCCCGAATGGATGCTCAACGATCACTCAGATACTATCTGCTAAATGACATACTGGCCGATATAATGAATGATAAATATTCCTAGTCCTGGAGTTTCAACTGGACCCACATATTATATCAGCTCGAATATAATCAATTTGTAATGTGACTCAACAAGGTATATTGCTGAATTGGAATTGCAGGTACAAAAACTGAATACCCAGCGTTTCATGCTCATTGCTTCTATTATGCTACAGCACGGCTTAGTATTGCATGTTTAATATGTTGTAAGCTTTGCAATGGTGTTGGTGTCATAATTGATACGCCACTGTCTTCATATGTTCGAGGTGGTATATGCTACTTGAGGCAGATTTACCCTAGTTTTGCATTTTACCGCTATCTTGGCAGGGGTGACATTTAATTTGACACTACAACCCGAAACAGCTGTCAGCGAAGGACCTTATATGAGATAAACAATAGGAAAAACGATTTGGAAATGGGAAAATAGCTTAAATTCATGCGTTATCACCATAACATATTCTTAAAGACCGTCGGCTTGCAACATATTCTTACAGACCGTGGGCATGCAATGTAAAACGGCGACAAAACCTGTAAGCCATTAAAAGGTATCCTATAGCTATAGGAAACCCCCGATCAAGTGTGTGTTAAAATGTAAGAGGAGATAGGCGACAATAAAGTGTGTCAAATCGGCAAAATAAGATGACATTTCGGCCAACGACGGTTGCGTTTGAACCATCGGTTGGCAAATTTTATTCCTTTTATCCAAACATCTAAATTGAGAAGGGCGCTTAGCCGTTAACTTTCCATGAACAATGCAATTACATGAATCAACAAGAAATCTATTTTGGTTTTCTAGCTGCCATGAACTGCGAAATTCTTAGTGACATTGTCATGTAAACACATAATATACAACAGAAGTAGGCACGGATATCGAATTCAATTTCGCCCATTTCTTTGTCTAAGAATGAATAGGTTATTGAGCAGCCCAAGACAACCATGGATCATCTACAATGCTTTCGGTGAAGAAGAATGTGATCATAGTTTTAGCTCCTTTATTAAATGTCTAGATGCAGTACGGACGATTCGACCCTCTTACCGTACCCAATAGATACATCAGCCTGCAAGTGAGTTCTTGAATGCGGCAGTCGCTCTTTGTACAGACCCGCCATCTATGCATTGATGAACTGCACAGCAATCG
Organism: Urechis unicinctus; assembly: GCA_034190875.2. NCBI lineage: Eukaryota > Metazoa > Annelida > Polychaeta > Xenopneusta > Urechidae > Urechis > Urechis unicinctus. The sequence goes on from CM067349.1 coordinate 28,666,752, forward strand.
TTTGTCTTATATCAAAGGGCGGAAACACTTTCTGACAACGATCCATCCCGATACCAACTATGATTTAGTCTACAACACTGGTCCACAAGTTAGCTATTGATGGGAGCGCATCATACAAATTTCGGGTCGGGAGATTGCTCTAAACACCATCAGCAAGAGAAACAAATTGGTTTTCTTGGGTGTAGCCATTGCTGTGACATGTTTCTTCTTTAAGTCATATGGGAGAGTTAGTAGTAGCGACCAGTAATCCGTCTAGAGAATGAGGCTGAAAATTTATAAATTTTGAAAAAAAAAATTACATTGGTGTATTTGATATGCATTTTTGCTATAAATAATCGGTTGGTGACAGATTGTAATCATGGTGCTTGCCTGACAATCTTTACAATACGAATGAAATTTTAGATATCTGCCCCACTATTGCGATGGTAGTTCTCTAAATGCCACCCACGTACCCAAACCAGACTAGGGCAGTATTTTGTTGTTATCAAAGACCTTGAGATTACTTTCTGTTAGACATCATGCAATTTGCAACTCTCCTATACAAAAGTTTAATGTTGATATACGATGCAGCAAAGTCAACCATCAAAGCACTGTTCAATTTCCAAATGCCTTCTTGAGAATCAATCGCAAATCCAATCACGATAAAATTGCAAATGCAATCTTCTAGATTGTTATAAGGGGCGAGGTATGAATTGGGCACCAGGGTGATTGTAAAGGATCGGACAATGGCTAGGCGACACTATGGCACGTATGGGCTATGGGGTTAGGTATTACATTAGCACATCTCAATAGTGATGACAGCCGAACAAATCTAAAGCGAAGTGATAATTACTATTTTGCGGTGACGGATGTACCTTGAGTTCATATTAGTAACTTACCTTGAGTTCATACTTCTTGACCTATACCATATATATGACACTGGAAGGCATCGGTGAGCCTTTCTAGGCAGCAAACACACCTATACGTCGACACTTTGAAAGGAATGTTTTCTTTGAAGAACACCGTGTATGTAGGATGCTGTAGCTATTTCATCTGATTTATATTTGAGTGATTCTTCCATTAGTATCTGCTTCATTAACTTGGGGCCTGCTGACATTTTCCATCGGCGATAGTGCATGGGGAAATTTGGGACCGTCGAAAGCATTTTGTTAGTCAAGTGTAGTTGTTTTCCGGCTTCGCTTTAACTTGCGACATATTGATACAGGCTATAGATTGTACGTAACGCGGTGCCTCACTAGTTAATAACGCGTGACTTGCCAGCTCACAATTAGTCATTTGTCAGTATCTATATTAAATTATTCAGAATCTATCACCTTGACTATGTAATTACGATCAATTTCCGTACATAACCACTGAAACTCAAGTTCCAGCAATCAAAGACCGACCTAAGATGTACCTGAAAAACAGTGGCATGTTGTGAATAAACAATAATACAATTGTATATACATCTCCAACCCGTCAATCATTGTATATGCTACACTTTGATACAATATCCAATATTTTTGCGAGAACATTGCCACATCAGTTTACTGCTGTAAATGCTTCGTGTCTCTTACATTGACTATGCGAGCAATGCGCTTTTCATGCCTCCTATATTAATTCAAATAGCTTTGTTTGTATAGATTAAATCGATTAAACCGCTGTGTGTCGTATGGCGTCATAAAACCTGGATAGGCGATGTGATTGCTAATGTCATTTGCAATTGCAAATTGGTATGGCTGCGGATTTTATTCGTTAAACACAGAACGCATAATAATTTGTGAAGAATTAATCTCGCACAACTTGAGATTTTGCAGTCGGTAGAGCTTTGGTTTATGGTGTATATTCTTGGCCTAAGATTAAATGTTTTATTGAAGTGCATTCATGAAACGTTGGACGTCTGTTATCACGAGACTCACTGACAGGAGTGGACATGAGAATGGCCGACATGCGTATGGTATGAACTCACACAATGCAGGATGTTTATATGAGCTTTTGCACATCATAAAAATTAACACGTCAGACCATTGCGCCCTTTGTGCGATTAACCAACAGCATAGTACATATTAATCGCCTGAGCTTGTTTTTCTGTGAACACGTTATCAATGCTCAAACGTTTATACAACAATTCAGCAACGAGTTTTTATCACAATATTGCATGTGTCTTACCGATTACGGAACAATATCAGCTCAACATGGTATGGTGTTAGGACAGTGTGTCTGAAGCAGCATTTATTACTGCTCGTAAAACCAGCCAGAGGTATAAATTTGAATTACTGTTAATGTTGACATAACTGCTCAGCGATGGCGTACCAGATGTACAATTGAATCTGTATTACTATGGTCTGTGAGAAAACGTAATAATTCTGATACCCTGATAGGAGGATGAACCCGTCACCGGTGACTAGTTATGTCATCGGCTTCTTCTACGGACGACAATAAACATTGATCACAACTCTTGATGTTAATGTAATGTTGCCCGGTTATCACTTATCAGCGGGCGTTCTTTATTTTTGGTGCAACCATCCAATGCAACGATTTGTGCAAATTATTTGCCACGTGCAATGGTACCAATTTTGCACCAAATTTTGATACGATCTCATGTATTTTGCATTTTATAACATTAGGAAAACTTAAGCATTATATCAAGCGTGTTTTCACAAAATGAACCACATTACTAATATCACCACATCCATACAATTTGGACACTTGTCGGACCTCAGCCATGCGCATCATTTAACCTATTCTAACTTTTTTTTCCATCAATGTAATAATGTTTGTCATTAGCATAGTAATGCATTTGCGAATGGACAGACACAAACCTCACCGGGGACCCGGGTTTTAATCAAAACATTTTGCTGTACGGGGTTTTGCTTGAATCGTTCAAACCTTCCCAGAGTTTGCAATGACCTCGTTTTTACGCAATGCGGATTGGTCACCACGTGTATTTCTAATCCAAGTTAAAATGATATATATATATATATATATATATATATATATATATATATATATATATATATATATATATATATATATATATATATATATATATATATATATATATATATATATATATATTTATACAAGTCCGACCAATTTGGTACAATTCACCGACCATTTTGGCCCCTACTTACATTTTGGTCGACGATCATGGGGCCAAAATAGTCAGCATCATCACATAGGGTTTCACAACTGCGCTTCCCCACCAAAGTGTAACATTGTTTGCTACTACTCCGCCTAAGGTTGGAATCTTATTATTCGAGGTAACTATCCACTTTTTTTGGGCATTAAATGCCTTTTCCTGAATTTACATTTTGGCCCCAACGACCATTTTGGCCATGTTGAATAATCGGTAATTATTTGGCTTTGTCCAATGTATATTTGCTTCAAAGTTAGATTCAAATGAAAAACATCAGCAGTTTAATGAATAACGAGCGGCACACGCTCAAATATCTTTAAGGACGGATATTAAAAAAATGGCGATTTTACTGGGAAAATCCGGGGTTGTAAGTCTTTGTCAACTCATTTTTGGTGTTTTTTTTATCAAAATATATCCGTCTGATAATGTTTAATTTAGTTAAATAAGAACAAATGCAGCACTTAAGCTGGGAGACGCAGATCAGTATACAAAACTTTTGAAGAATCTCACTGAAATGAGAGGTTTTCTCGATCTGTGATGTGTAAAGTTTCAAGTAATTAATGAAATCATATCGTATCAACGTGCTGTTTTTAACAAGGGAATTATTAGCCAGATTTTTTTTGTGTTATCAGCTTGCTCATGTAGTTAAATCCAATAGTCCCCACGAACGGTACCGCGGGCTCAAGCTGAAGGTATATTTTTTTGGATTGTAACAATTACAGCTTTCCATACCGCGTGGAATTTCCGGTACACAAAGGCGATTGGTCAGCCATGACCATTTTACACGCTCTGTTTCCGTGTGATTCTTATTTGGTCAGTATGATTCAAACGTTTATACATTTAATATCATTAATGTGACAATGAACGTTATTGTTGCGGGAAGAAATTACGACAAATTATGAAATATCCCTGGTTTACAGTGATTAGCGAGCTTCACCGGGCTGTTCCGGACGTGGGCTCTGCTGCACAAAGTCACATTTACCGATCACTATTCCAACGAACAACAATACCCAGATACCACGTTAATGTTACAAGATGCCTGAAGCTTGGTTGGACAGAGCTACCGATTACCATTGATTTTCTTTAGAAGTTGCATTTCCGAACGTACATTTAACCGTATTGGCCATTTCGCGAACGGTTTTTACACCATCTGTCAGATGTAAACAATGCCATTTCGCCCACTGTCAGCCTGGTATTTTGGTTTGTGGTATCTGCTGATCTTGACAGCGGACATGCGCTCCGGTGTCAGCCAGACGCTTTTGGTTTGTTGGTAGTTGGGGATCAGGATGATCGATCCCACTCGTCTTCCGACTTCATGCCCTGAAACTTACAATGTTGTATGGTGGACTATGACACTAGCCACTAGGATGGCTAGTGTCATAGTCCATCATACAAAAATCCGGGTGGTAGTGCGGTGGGGGTGGGGTGGGGGGGGGGGGGGTAGTGTACTCTTTCATATGCGATTTTATTTTCAAAGGTTGAAGATTGATATTTTGCATTCGACATCCTTGTATTATATACTTGCATCAGTAATGTACCCTTAACCTACCTATCAAAGTATTGTATTGGACATGAATATAGCATGATCTGCTAATATTATTTATCATTCCAATTACACTACAAAAGGAGTTTTTTATTACATTCATATAAGTTTGATTATGTGTTATATGATAGTTCAGTCGTGAACAGTGTCAACTTTTTCATCAATCAGTCAGGAAAGTGATCCTTTAGCTTTCAATGGAAGCTATCCAAAACAAACTGTGCTGGTTTGAGTTGACAACCAAGTTAAACAGCAACTAGTAAAAAAAAAGGTTTTCAAAGTCAAGAGCCTCTTTTTTGTGCAGTATCCTCTACATCAATATTGGTATTCAAATTTTTGCCAAATGATCAATGTTTGTAATCCCAACAATTATCTAATAGAACGATCACCTCATTTGAATCTATCAAATATAGGCTATAAATGCCATGGTCATCTGTCAGTTAGTCTTAAAATCTGTGCATCTGGTCTAGTTTTGATAGTGGTATTAAGCATATTTGAAACCCCAAATCACACATGAGGCCTTTTTAGGACAGTGCAGTTCCCAAGATGTAACAAACTGACTGGTTATGCATGACTTGGATGGTCACTTTGATTGGTTATGAATGACTTGTTGATGCCACTTATAAGGTAAAATTTATGGGACCATTAGGCAGTAACCATTAATAGTTATGCTCCTCAGCACAGCTTTGCCCTGTCCATCTGTCTGCTTGTAAACTTTTGGTGTCACATTTTTTAATAATGCAAGCCACTGTTATATTGATTGTCACTTACAAACAAAATATCAGCCCTTTGTGACCTTACCTTGAAAATAATCTCATTAGCTATAATCGCAATAGCTATGTTATTTTGTTCCCAAATAGTGAATTCTTGATGGCACATTTTGTATAATCAAATCAAACATGAACAAAGGCCTCTCTCATAAACCCAATGGGACAGTAATCCCTTGCTAACTAGAAATAAGCTAGTGATCTGTATGTGTATGGTCCTTAACCTCAGCCGAAATGTTAGGATTATTATCAATTATACTGGTCAAGTGAAAAATGGGTTTTATCATGTCCATATCTCCTTGCAAACTTTAACTTATAGATTTAGCTTTTGACCCCTGAATTGCTAAATAAAAGCAAATTAAAAATGTTCCAGGAAAAATGTCATTATTAATAGCTTATTTTGGATTGGGAATCATTTCTTAAAAACTAAATTATTAGGCTTAAATGCTAAAACTATTTGCATAACTACTTGACGATGGACTTTTGTTGCCAGACAAGTGGGTTTGGGGGTTATTGTTCAGCCATGTGTGTTATTTAATGCATTGTTATACTATAAAAGTTGTGATTAAATGCTGTCATAACCTGTTAATAAAAATCGTGTCAAAAGCGGCAGAGTTCAATAACCATTGCTTCTGTCTTTATTGTAAGGCCGTGAGATTGACTAGGTGTTTGTGATAACATTTTGACACAGCAGATCTGGTAGTGATTAACTGTTTTACCTCCTGTTCTGGGTTTAATATTATGGACCGAGCATGTCAATTGAATCATATTGGAGATTCATATCGGCTGTGTTTGTTTATCAGCCCTATTTAGGAAATTTATTTGTTCAAGATGGGCAACAGTATCAGCTGTCCAAACATCATAATTATGCTCATCTATCTCTGCAAGATACCTCCTCATATCAAAGGGAGCAGTGTTTTGCTTTAGGGCCACTAGGCTCTTGCTTAGTGAAAATGAATATTCTTTAGTCTTATCATTTCATGACATTTGGTGATTTGAGATAAATGTATAGTTAAAGATAAGAATAGTGAGGAGGTTATGTGGCTTCATCTACATTACTGACAGTAACGTGGATGAAGCCACATGACCTCCTCACTATTCTACATAATGAGTCACATTTGCCATAGTAAGGTCCATGTGCATAACCACCCATGAAAATTTATTTTTTTCTGCATGCATGTTAATGGTAAATTCACAACTTCATCAATATTGTGGCTTCACCAGTGATGTGGTTTCACCAATACTGTGGCTTCACCAATGTTGTGGCTTCACCAATATTGTGGCTTCACCAATACTGTGGCTTCACCAATAATGTGGCTTCATCAATATTGGTGCTTCACCAATATTGAGGCTTCACCAATATTGTGGCTTCACCAATACTGTGGCTTCGCCAATCTTGTGGCTTCACCAGTTTTGTGGCTTCGTCAATGTTGTGGCTGTATCAATATTTTGGCTTCGTTAATTCTGCGGCTTCATCAGTGTTGTGGCTTCACCAATATTGAGGCTTCACCAATATTGTGGCTTCACCAATACTGTGGCTTCACCAATCTTGTGGCTTCACCAGTTTTGTGGCTTCGTCAATGTTGTGGCTTTATCAATATTTTGGCTTCACTAATTTTGTGGCTTCATCAGTGTTGTGGCTTCACCAATATTGTGGCTTCACCAATACTGTGGCTTCACCAGTGTTGTGGCTTCGTTAATGTTGTGGCTTCACTATTATTGAGGCTTCAACAATATTGTGGCTTCACCAATACTGTGGCTCCACCAATACTGTGGCTTCATCGATGTTGTGGCTTCACTAATTTTGAGGCTTCGCCAATGTTGTGGCTTCATCAATGTTGTGGCTTCATAAATATTTTGGCTTCACCAATGTTGTGACTTCACCAGTGTTGTGGCTTCACCAATATTGTGGCTTTACCAATACTGTGGCTTCACCAATTTTGTGGCTTTACCAGAGTTGTGGCTTCGTCAATGTTTTGGCTTTATCAATGTTGTAGCTTCATCAATGTTTTGGTTTCACTAATGTTGTGGCTTCACAAATGTTTTTTTGGCTTCACCAATATTGTGGCTTCACTAATACTGTGGCTTCACCAATAGTGTGGCTTCACCAATGTTGTGGCTTCACCAATAGTGTGGCTTCACCAATGTTGTGGCTTCACCAGTGTTGTGGCTTCGTTAATGTTGTGGCTTCATCAATGTTGTGGCTTCATCAATGTAATCTGCTTTGTATTTATCTGCAATTCATATCACCTCCTCATCAGCAGCCCAGCATGACACAGACCTGGGGTTCTCCTTATTACCTGCCCGTCGTGACACTGACCTGGGGTTCTTTTCACCAGCCCAGTATGTCACTCACCTGGGGTTGTCCTAACATGGCATCTTTTTTGTTTGGCGGGTAGAATCTGTTGAGGACGGGTGGCCATTTTAGTTAATTTCCAGCCCTGTTACTGATGACTGAACTATACTCTCTGGGCTGCAGACTTATTCTGAACATCTGGTGAATGCTTTGTCACAGAATCAACTCCAGATGAACATAAGATATGTATGTCCTCATCCTCACTATATACTAATTTTCAGATGTGCACAATTGCAGGTTTAGGGTGAAGAGGGCTGGCTTATGTTAATGAGACACCATTTAATCAATGGTTAAGTGACCATGATGGATGCCCCAAAGCCAACCCAGGGGAGCATCCAATCTAGTATATTTAACAATGCTCAGCTCCATAGCAACCTTCCTGGTGGCCTCTAGTCAATGCCTGTCATCTCAGTACCCAAAAAGAGAATGTTAAAGTTGCCATCAGTGGTCAATGAAGGAAGGTTACATTAATTATTGATAGGTGTGCTGTTCGTTATTGGTTATATAATTGCAGTTTAAGTGCATATTGATAAGATCAGGCTTACAATGTGTTTTTACCAATATTCTATTAGTTAATATTCAAATGTAGATTCAGTTTCTGCCACATGAGAGTGGATTAGTTTTTACTTCCTTTACTTTATAACAACAGAGTGATTCATGTGACAACTTGTATTGATGATCAACCTAATCAGGTTGGTAAAAATTAATGTTGTGTAATGTTTTACATCAACTTCCCTTATTTCTTATGATATAAGACTGATAGTCAGTTTGACAAGTTAATTTTATCTGTGTAACAGAATGTGCAACTATAGCTGGCTCACAGCAGGAGAATCATCTTTTGCTGAATCATATCGACAAGCTGTTGTATGGATTCACTAATTTTGTCCATATGGAAACCCACCAAGACTGGACCTCTTAGAAGTCTATAACCGCTAGTGCAGCATAAGACACTGGTGTTGTAGTTCCTGCTGATCATGTTCAAATTGATCTATTGATATGCTTTGCTTGATACCCTTATATTGATTGATCATTGATTTCCTTATATTGTTAACCCTTATGAGGTCAATACCTTCAGTTCATTGAGGTCAATTTAATCAGCCGAATCAACTATGAATGCATGAACATATGCAGTTGGACACCCCATTATATGACGGGCACATACTTTGGTAAGTGCCCTGTGCCTAAACTTCTCGGCTGGTTTGCATGACGCTATGTGATGCTGCCCCACTGCTCAGTGTTATTCTGCGTGCATCTAGCTGCTCAGAACTACACTGAAGCCTGTCAACCCGACCGATTTGGGAGCCACCAAATAGCTTCCATCGAAAGTTATTTGCTTAACATGTGTTATTTGCCTTTTATTTACTATGTATAAGCACTTCTTCTTTCATTTAATTGGAACTGATATAAGATTATCACCTTGTTGTTTTTGTTGCACCAAATTTAAGCGGATTTGGCAACTTTGGCCATGTGCCGAAAGATTGTCGCCGTGTCGCACGGAGATTAATAGTGACAGCTGTTATGACTCTCCCGATTCAAGGGACGAGGGATGTTGTCCAAAATCGTTGACAGACAGATAACAGTGCCCAGAGTGGTTAAATAACATTAAGGTGCCCAAAGCAATCGATATGTATAATAGTTACAGCAATAACATTAATGATGGCAATTTGATTATCCATGAATCAGAGAATTCTCTTCCTTAAAAAAAGGTGACTTTAATACATATTTTCTCCGTTCCCCCGGTACACCTTCCGTTCGGCAAGGTTCGGAACTTTTCGGAGCAAGACATTGCGTCAGCTTTTCGTGGAATCGCGCCGATAAATTAGCTTCACTATTTTTTTTCATGGCTCGTTAAACATTGTGAATGTATATTTATGAATAGCTTCTGCGCAGTTCGAATGATGTTTAAATAATGCGAAATCGAAAAAAGTTTCTGTTGGTTCCCGAAAGACCTATAAAACGCGCAATACTTTGCGTGAGCTTTGTAACCCAAGATTGTATAAAGCATGGTCTGTCAGGGGTAGGTTGGTTGGGATGATAATGGTTGGTAATATCGGAAGGCAAAAAGGGCTGGTCGGCTCTTTTCGTTACTTAAATGGCCAATATGGTCGATTAATAGAAACAAATGGTTGGTTATATAAAATGGCTTAAATGGTTGGTTATATAAAATGGTCAAAATGGTTGGTTATATTGAATGGTCAAAATGGTTGGTTTTATAAAAGGTCCAAAATGGTTGGTTTTTTTGCATGACAAAAATGTCATGACCTTTTTGGTACAACCATTTTGGCCCATGATTTTTATAATTTTCTGAAATAAGTTTTAAAGGAAGATATTAACTGAAAGCTGTACAAGGCAGATGTATAATGTTTTGCATCCGCGATATCATGTAATTTGAGCTCCAAAAAGCGAAATAATCGAATGACCCAAAATGGTCGGTTTTGTCGAATTGTCTTAAATGGTTGCAAGGGAAGGTATAGAGATATATATAGATATATAGAGATATATATATATATAGATATATATATATATAGATAGAGATATATATATATATATATATACTATATATATATATATATATATATGTATATATATAATATATGTATATATATATATATATATATATATATATATGTTTATATACATATATACATACATATATATATATTTACATATATATATATGTATGTATATATATACATATATATATATTTGCATATAAATATGTATATATATATGTGTATACATATATAAATATTATATATATATATATATATATATATATATATATATCTATATATATATATATATATATATATATATATATATATATATATCTATATATATATATATATATATATATATATATATATATATATATATATACATGTATATATGAGGTTGGGGAAACGTTATTGTCCATTCCATCTATAGATGAAGTAATTTATACTCCATGCATGCTACTCATGAAAATATGTATTTGACGATATATATTTATGCATGCATGCATGCATACATACATACATATGGATTAACGCACATACTTGCATACATACAAGTATCAATACATACATATACAAATATATATATATATATATATATATATATATGTATATATATATATAGATAAATGCATATTTATATATTTATATATATATATATCTATATATATATATATATATTTTTATATATATATATATATATATATATATACATAATTACATAAATTGATATACATACATACATACATACATACATACATACATACATACATACATACATACATACATACATGCACATGCATGCATACATACATACATACATACATACATACATACATACATACATACATACATACATACATACATACATACATACATACATACATCCATACATTACATACGCCATACATACATACATACATACAAGTCTGCCTACATACGATTAAATACATAGGCCATGCGAACAAGTATTATACTCTGTCTAGGTCGAGGTTTGTTTTCGCTATATATGAACAATCATCATTTTAGAGCCAAATAATGAGATATCAAGTGTTTGTAGTACTTGCAACCTGTCTTTCGATTAACGTTTTGCCATGCCAGTACAAGCACGACTAGGTCGAGGTTTGTTTACGCTCAAACAGCTTGCTCATATATACTTGTTCTACTCCGCAAGCTGACTTCGTAGGAAAATCTGAACATGACGAAATAAGCCACAGAGACTTTTTAGTATAGGTTGACTCAGTTATTCAAAGCTAGGTTCGAGTTTCTGCAAGCTGTTTGTGATTTTTTTTGATGTGAAGCATTTGCTGAAGAGCTTTCCATTAGACAAGATTCATAGAAAATCAAGTAAAACCAGAACAAAGCTATATTGCATTCCAAATAGCGTTTACCATTTGCCAGATGTGTATGCAGACCGATCGTTTCACATCATAACTTGGGCTTTATCTGAATCGTTTCCATTTGTATATGGCTTAGAGAAAATCATTTTTATATCGACAGGTTTACGTCAAATAAACTTGTATTTGTCGAAAGAAACGAGTTCTATCAATCCCATTTCAAGATTATAGCTCCGGTGACTTATGTTTATTATGCCCTCGGCAATTCTTATAAAGTGCGACATTTGTTTAATGCGTTAATCTGTTGAAAAAAATGCCTAGGATGCACAAAAGGCTTGAAGACTTTCAAAGTATATCATTCCCGGGCTCATAAAATAACTGCTTATAATTTCATGGTAGCCGACGTCTAGCTTTTACTATATGGCACACAATCTGCTAATCAAATCGATATTCGATAGATAAATACAAAAATATTGTGGGATTTGCCTTACATCTGACGCGGCTAAAAGTAGCAAAATAATCCCAGTTATCTTCGAGATGTGGACGGCAAGCTGCTGCTCATAACCAGAGCAGCTAACCATCAACCATAAACCCGCCACAGCGATGCTTGCAGAGGATAACCTGTTCATTGATGGGATAGCCATTAACCGTAGCGTCGAAATCGCAGTGGTGCAGTAGCGTTTCGCTCTCTCGCTTATATTGTTGGTTTTGATTTGCAGTTTGCTTAATGTGACGTGGTATGCAGACGTAAATGGAAAAAGTTGAATATTGTTTTGGTGATATGCGAAGGCAATAAACTTAATTATCTGTTCTGTAAGCCGAAAAAAATGCACAATTAAAAAACCTCTGCCAATCACAATCTGCCTGATTAGGTCTTTACAAATTATTCTTGCATTCTGTGCTTACAGGATGAAATCCACAACCAAGCCAATCTACAGATGCAAATGACAACACCAGGCATGTCGCATATGGCCGTGTTATGCAGCCATGGGACCCTAAACGGTTGTATTGCCTCATATTATTCTGTATAAATGAAATTGTCATGGCAATGATCCCGTGAGGTAATGGATGTTGTAGCAAAGAGGGTCTTATACCAAGATGGATGGGACTGAAATATAAAAACAATATGGCACCATATGTCACATCTGTGTAGGTGACATTCTGAAAGCGTCTTTGCAACGCAACTCGAGTTTCAGTGATATTATTTGAAAATTGTTCGACTTTAATTATTGACCACCATCACATTGTGTTAATATATATTTTGCTGGGATGCTGTTCTGATCAAGCATGGGGACGAAATGGATCTGCCCATAGATTTTACTCCCTATACTTTCATAATTGCATAACTTTGGCAATATGGAAGATGCCGCCATCATACAAATGAAATATCTGCCGTTTATTTAGCTAGATGATTAAGCACGCGTCACAAATTTATACTCGGGCAATAGATCAGCATGCGGCTTCGTACACGACACCGCGTAACAAAATATATCTAGCCTGTATGAACTTGACGCATCGATTGGGCAAGCCCGAGCCCGAGAGACATTGCAGTTTGTCGGACTGTCTCAAAATGTCATTTACTGTCGTCCAACCAAACTCTGAATTGGGTGAAAGGATCCTATTTTTGCTGTCATGGCTGTGGTGACGTTTACGTGTGTTAACTCCCTAAAATCAACCAACGATGGAGTTTGCGTCATAGAACGTAATTAGTCGAAAGGTCTCTTAAAGCTGTTTACTAGATTAAGCAAAACACTGGCTATCAGAATATTGCAATTGCAACTGTATCGTGATTGGTTCTTGAAGATATGAGTTGTCAATAATTTGATTTTTGGCATAAAATCATCTAAAGGTCCTAGGTAAAAGTTAATATTCCAGTAGATAACTTTGGTGCTATGTCCACCGTTATATATCTATCCCACCGCATGTTAGTAGCATTGTCTCTTAATTAGATTTGAAGACCAATAACTGACGATTGCTCATATCCTTACAATTAATCAGTATTATGTCCCGATGTTAAAGCGATACTCGTATTTCATCGTGCCTCTCTCAAATATTAAATAGTTTGCTGTTATAAAAGACAGTTTAAAGACACACTAAATGATAGCGTCCAGCGTTTGAAGTAATTGCGGTTGAAACAATGGGCCAGATGTATACACCGTTCGTACGTCTATGTATACATGAATATATATAAATGTATATATATATATATAAACTTATATATATATATGAATATATATATATATATATGTACATTTATATATATATATATATATATATATATATATATATATATATATATATATATATATATATATATATATATACAAGCATATATATATCTATATATATACAAGCATATATATATATACATATGTATCAATATACATATATGTATATATATTTGTATTCATTTATATATACATACATATTTATATATATACATATATATATATACATACATGTATAGATATATATGAATAAAATAAATACATATATCTATATACATATATATATATATATGCATAAATATTTATATATATATATATATATTATATATATATATATATATATGTATATATTTAAATATAGATAAATAAATATATATAAATATATATATATATAAATATATATATATATATATATATATATATAAATGTATATATATTTATATTTATCAATACAAATACATATGTATCTATGCTCGGATATTGTCGTCTGCATGTGTGTACTTTAATTGTCATAAAACTGCGAAGGAGATGACTTTTGTTTATACAGGTTCGCAGCGGATCAGCTTAGGTAACAAATCAGAACCAAATTTTGCCGCAGCTATATCATAGTCGACAAAGACTCGGTTGATTTTGCCAACACTAAGTGGCTGCTTGGTTAACGAATGCAGCAATCTTCTCCGATGTAATAAGCATCTTTCTGGACAACGGATAACCCCCTCATATGTGCGCACATAATGGTGTGAATTGAGTTTCTATTCTACTGTTGTTAGGTCACATCAAGTTAAGACATGGTCGTGACATTTGTTGACTTGAGTTTATTGTATGCACACCAAATTTAATTATTCCATTTGATTTAATTAATCACTCTACATAATTAGGTCAGTTCCCACAAGCTGACGAAGGCAAATATTTGTAAAAGTGAGTTATCGTTGATATTTTGAAATTCCGATCTGTATTTTTTTGCTTAATTGAATAGCAGTGTGTCAGAGAAAAGACAGATTAAGACAAACGTACCTAAACGTTTAGCTTATACACACAAACCACTAGGCCGAATCAATTTTTATTCAACATGATGTCAGGCTTAGATACAAAATTTATGATGTTTTTAAATGACCTAACTATATCGTTAAATTTAGGTAACAACTACTTAGTGTCAAGAAAATAATGTAATTTTCTGAAACACTGACCATAGTCTGTTCATCTTGGTACTTCCAATTACTACATTTATTACCAAATCATACCGTCTATGAACCGGCGTGGTGATCTGTTGCCGCCGTATTTCACCTCGTCGTATCAATTAATTTCGGCTGGTTCATTATGTCTTTGCTTCGGAAAATGCCACTAAATCCGGATATTTTTCGCATTTGGTTTAGTTGCAAATATTTCAAAAACCAATTGAGAAGCATGCATATCACAAGAGTGCATTCAAATGATTTGTTGTCAAATTCATGTTCATATCACAACATAATAACTGCGTAAAATATTGCCATCATTCCTACCTAGCTATAGATGTGTTATGGGGTCAGCTGCTTCTTCTTTAAGTACCTCATAAGCCACGGCGGCAAAACATTACGCTTAAAAATCCTAAATGGGGTTAGTCCTTTCAGAAAACACCATCCAAGATAGCCAAGAGGTATTTTTTTGCCTTCTGATAAAGTAACGCGTTTTTTTATATTTCTACTATAGCAAAGTAAAAGCCAAAGTGCAGTGTTTTAAACATGTCACTATAGGAAACCAAAATGCTGCATTTATCAATAAGCACAAAGTTTCGGTCAGGGGAAATTTTAGCGAAGGTGATTCCTACACTGATGCACCTAAAATGCACTTAATGGATAAATTGGCCCAACATCAAATGTATCAGCCGCCTTGTAATACGATAATTCCTAATCTAAAACTCAAAAACGAAAACGATTTTATGAGGACAGAAATATTCAGACCCCTATCAGTTGCATGTGGCTTAAGACGAATGCACACAGCTGTTTGAATTATATTACGTCGAAGGATGATAACTATAACCGCACCAGGTGGCGAAAATAAAATTGCTTTGATCTTCCGTTCTAAGACGAAGCTAGTGGTTTGCAAGTCTAGAAGCAAACGCACTTCGGGAATGCTGATTAAGCATTGCAATTAGTTATCCTTGCGACATAATCATGCTGTAAACTTGACGTTGCATTAACACGCATATTATTATTCCATTCAATCAAATAATTGCGTTACGAAAATTGCATCGAGTATGAACACCATGGAGCAGTTTGGCTGCTCAATGATACAAGCATTTGTTGGAATTGCGTATGCGTGGTAACACGATGGGTTGCTATTTGGGTGCAGATTTCATACAAATCTCGACACAAATGCTGCCCCAAGGCATTAATGTGGACAAGTGTTTGAAGATTTGCTGTTTCATACAAACGCAATCCTGTCATTTCAACAACGAGAAAATATATAAGTATATTGAGAAATACACGAAATTGTCAAAAATGTCTCATCCAATTCATTGTAGACTTGTGCAAAAAGCTATTGAGAAGGTTTGAATGTTTTCTTCAATGACACCTACGTTTCGTCAATAATGGACATGAATATGAATTTATATATTACGTTGATGGACTAATTGCTTAGATAATAATACACCTACGCCTGAATATTGGCGAAATCAAATCAAAGGGATATCTTGGAACTATGTGCTGTTCAATAACTACTGAGTTGTTGGTTTTGTGAGATCATTCAATCTTATCGCATCCACAGCAGGAGTAGTGATTTATAATAGTCCTCTCTACCTCATACATATATGCGCATTTTGTCCTAGATGCTGTCGCTATTATACTTGCTGACGCGATGGGGTCAATCGATCGGCTTACAGCCATGGGAGCAACCAGACTATTAATACGTGTACACATCGTAAAAATCTTTCGTGTAATTCTTTTTATGAATACATGCATGCCGCAAACATACCACATCAACGAAAATCAGATAATTCATTGGGATTGTACCAATTCTAGGAAGTGCTTTATGCAGAACAGTTGTTAAAAAGACGACAATATGCCCATATTTACGTGTTCACATCGAATAACTGAGGTGTGTTTCACATGCAGTGATTGGTGATGGAATATCAGACAATGACATCATCTCAGCTCCTTTGGCAGACACTGAATCTCCAATTAGCGCTGATTGGCTTATCTAACTTTGCACTATGCATGCAAATATTCAAGGTTTTACGTCCAGACAAGGGGAATAGCGTAGACTATAAGCAAGTACAGGAATAGTCAATCTCTTGTATACTGTTTATTGTGCCAAATATAGCTTGCTTTATAGTCACACAATGCGTCTTCTTGAGTAAGTGTTTTTCGCTTTTTTACTTTAGTTATCATTGCAAGCTTGACATGGATAGTTCCAAGTACGGAACTGCGCTGGGGAAATATACTTTTAATGCGCAATGCCACAGTCTAAAAAATATACGTTATGTTTATACGTACTGCAACGACAATATTAATTTCATTCTTATTGACATACAGGTAATGGGGAATTTTGAAAAAACACAGAACGCGCACTTATATCGTTATGAAAGAGAATGCACGTCCGCTGGCATCTTAAAAAATATAAATGATATCACTTCTTGAATATTGCACTGCTATGCCTTATGAAATGGATTGTTTATAGTATTTTCCTGAGGCTCTCAAGCAAATACATATTCAGCGCATAATGTTGCAACGAGCACTTCATTGAGTATTTTTTGTTGCAAGTACTGTAAACGAATGCTGCATAAACAGAGGTTGCGATCGTTCTGTGCCTATCGAACTTGATTACGTACCAGTCCAGCCATTGACAATAAAGATGATTCTCGCAGTACTTTTCAATGTTGCCTGACATAAAGTTAGTGAATGAATTTGAATTATATAAAGCCAGTGGCTTGGAAAGAGCACCAGCTCTTGTTCATCTGTACTTGAGTCAGCACCTGTAGCTGATTAATCAACCTTATAATACTTAACAGACATCTAGTCAGCCTACTATGGCCAGAATTAATGCCTCATGTTTTCCTGTTATCAACAGTGCTTCGATGCTTACAAAATAATATGAACGCAATCTATTTACAATTGTTAGCATTTACAATTGTAGGAAATATGTTGTAGCTCGTACCTTAACATGTGTAGATAGTATTTCATCTCTCATCACGTGCTGATTGGTTGATAGCAATTATTTAACAAGATGAATTGAGACTTTTTTTATTGTTTTAACCTTAATATGTTACCAGAATATGTCATGGGATAGCGTATTCAACATTGCTGTATACTATCCAACTATTTGTGGCCCCATTTATTGGTCATGAATGTATAGTCCTTCAAATATAGTCTATGGTGTACCGTTCCTACCATGGTAACTCACTTGAAAAACGAACGTGCATGTCATATCAAATGGAGACTGTGTCAATAATCCACTTGAATACCACGTTTGCCTAGTGTACAATCTGCATAAATCCGGCCCAGCCTAAACGTTACGATTGTAGCATGATGTATATCTAAGGCCGAACTCCAGGATTGAAGACGGGGATGACTGCGACATCGTATACACTATGTGCACCTTGCAGGATACTCACAATCTTTGAATGTATTTTGATATGCATCCGTTGTTCCCCTTGCATAACATGTTGCTTTAGTGTATAGGCCTATGAGCGCAGTGCTATTTTTAGCTTTATACAAGCGTTATACGACCTTGATGTGCGGACGAAGTGGGCGGCAAACAGGCCTATGACCTTGGTGCTGATACAATGAATGCGGCAAAGTTTTTGTTATTTAATTCATCAGACAATTTACATGGATCTTTGCTCTGTTCTATTGGTTAATGACGAGCGTTCCTCCAGAGAGCGGATCAGCAGCACATGTGTTCTTCTGAACCCATTTGGTGTTATGCCTCGAGAAATGCAGTATGCTCAAATCTGGCTCCTACGGTTTTATATATCACAGCTAACGATTTGGATGCCCGCATTTGTCCTTATAGATGTATGGAATATAATATCAATCGGTCTCAAGGCCAGGGGGTAATAAATTCGACCAAATCATCATTTAGATATTGCCATTCTGTGCAAATGATTCTCTGAGGCATGCTGTATTTCATTTCCTACATTAGCACTGATGGGCCATAAGACACGCACGAAACCAATCAAGATATCGGGTTCATTATTAATTCCTTAAACACCGAGCGATGACATAATGTCAGAGATTTCGTGATGTAGGCACTATAAGTATCGGCGATTTGACCTACAGTTAGACAGAACTTGCGCAGTATATAATGAATCACCCGGGTTGACGTTAAATGGATGGTTAGCTGCTCCATTGCTATTACACATACCAAACAAGATGATTCCAAACGTAATTAACTTTATTTGATCGTATTGTGTACGGAAATCAATAGTTCATGTCGCGTTATCATAACAGTATATGCAGCATACTTGGCGTACTATGCCAATGATTACCATTTTATCTAGTTTACTTCACGATAATCTGTCTAATACTGCGACTAAGTGATTCTTTTACGTGAAATGTATCCCTACGGAATTTTGTATATATCCATACCAGATCAGCATCGAAACATTTCAAATGGAATTATAGCCTTTATAAATGACATCTAAAATAAGATCCGTTAAATCCGAAAAAAGCTAAAGTTAACAATCATTATTGCATGCCAGGCAACGAAGTAATTCCTGACAAATTATGTATGCACGAAACCGCCACCAAGTTTCAATATTAAATTATAGAGCATAAATATTGCAGGTTACTTCAAAGCTGTTATGTTTTGCATGCATCTAAACATCTACCTTGCAGGGTTGTGGGCTGGGTGAAATGTGTCTTTCAAATGGATAATGAAGTTTGAGTCAGAACTTTTCACATCAAGGATATCATTGTGGATGTAATGATCATCCTGGGTATCTATCACGTACAATACCTATCTTTGTTATGATATTCGTTATATCCATTGACCGAACCATTATCCTATCCATAGGTCTGAAAATAGCGGTCAGAAAGTGATATCTTGTTTCATTTCATATTCAAGTTTAAACCAATCGAGACTATATATTTAAGCTACAAAATGTTAAAATATAATGAAAACTGTCGCCTGATCTACAATTTCCCCCTCAAAACAGGGAATACTACTTCGACGAATCAGTTATCTGTTAGACGAGGTGGGGTGCTCAATCTATATCCCGTATGTACAAGACATGTTTATGCATATAAAACAAGCGAAATGATAAACTCAATGTGCTGCACTGCCATGGATGGAAAGCTTTTCATAGATAATTAAGCGGAGACGCCTGCAAATGTAATGGTGTGATTAAGCCATTGCAGACACCGACTCATTGCATGGCTACCGATATATGCGCTCTTTCAATTTATACAGTGAGTTAAAATGCAGTGCGTGTGGACTTTAAACATCTGTAATTTGTAAAACACTAGCTGACTACCTGTCATGTACCGTTACACTTTACTTCCAATCGCAATGATAACACCATCGTTTTATAATGCTTGCCCACTTTTCTGTTATGGACCCCATTTCCTCAATAGGATAAAAGCCTGTCATTTGGTACAATGACAGAACCTGCTATGCGTGAGCTCTTAACCATAGTTTTCTTTCTTTTAGCAGAAGCGTTTTAAATAGATATTTTTAGGGTGAGATCGATTTTACATTTCGCTTCCAAAGCAGTTCTAGTAATTACATGGCGCCCAATATAGAGAATCTCCAAAGCCTATTGACTTTTTCTATTTGATTTTCTAAAGGCAAGTTTGCAATTTTTAAGGACTAATTTTACATTTTACGGAAGCTCCTTGAAGGTATTAATCGCACTAGCAATCGGCAAAACTGCATTGATTTAGTACCAGTGGACCACAAACCAAACATTCGGAGAATATAACTCAACTACATTTTTGTAAGACCATTTATAACAATTTAGTTTTAATTGGCGAGAAGCTGAGCATCTGAACATCAACCATAAAACCTGATCATGTTCTTAGATAAAATCCGTGAGCATACAGCTCGGGTCAATAATGTAAAAGTTTGAAATTGCTGCTGTTACTGGCGCCATGTTTGTGGTGATATCACTATTTTAGGCAATAATTGCTTTACGAGAAACTCCTTAGCGCCTATTTGCAGTGTGCATGTTATCCACTCGCAATTATATTCACTGAATGTAAATTTATTGCAAGAGCAAACAGTCAAACGCAGTGCGATTACTGCAACTGCCATAGTGCCATCACCTATTGCTTAATGACACAGACGTTTTCTTTAACAAGTAGATAATGTATATATTCTTTTATATAGTGCACAATGCCCGGCATACATACACACACACACACACACATATATATATATATATATATACACACACATATATATATATATACATATATATATATATATATATATATATATATATATATATATATATATATATATATATATATATATATATATATATATATATATATATATATATATATATATATATATATATATATATATCTATATATATATATATACACACATATATCTAAATCCATATATATATATATATATATATATATTCATATATATATATATATATGTATATATATATATATATATTATATATATATATATATATATATATTTACAGTGTCCTATATATATATTAATGTATAATATATATATATGTGTGTATATATATATATATAAATATATATATATATATTTTTTATGTATGCATACATATGTACAGCCACCCCCCCCACACATATATATATATATATATATATATATATATATATATATGTATATATATATTAAATATAAACATACAGACAAACATATATCTTTATACATATATATATATGTATATATATATATATATATATATATATATATATATATATATATATATATATATATATATATATATACATATATAAATATACATATATATATATTCATATAATATATATATATATGCGAAAATGGGAGACAATGCCCTGTGTAAATGTCTACCATTTACCCAGATTGTGCTGTAATTGCTTCATTGTAGCTATTTCAATGGCCTTTTAGTAATCTAAAGGGAGGCATATACGCGCAAATAAAAGCGCTCCTTGATATTCAAACCAACTTGGTTATGCACTTAATCACTACTAATCAAGCGAGCGTTTATAAAGGTACGCATAATGATATTCAACATACTATTTGTTTGTCATTGTGAGGTGAATACGCGTAGATTGAGTGAAAGTGAATTGTGTATTAATAGGAAAATATGTTGGTGTGCCTAAAATACGCTAAATATGGATTTTACAACCCAACATCAAATGTTTCAAAAACACGGTAATACGATAACTGAAATTCATCCAAAATAATTAAAGCGATTTCATAATAGTTGAAATTTTGAGGGCCAATTAAGTTGCATGTGGCTCAATGTATGTTCACTTATCGATGCATTAAGACCTCATTACGCTTACTCAGTAAAAGGCGTTCCATGAATGTGGCATGAAGCAAGAAAAGAATTATCGCACACAGAATATGTGCACCTGCGAGGATTATATAACATAAGATGGTAAGGTCGGCTTATGATATTACACCCGTTGCAGGTTGAAAAATAATATTGGCAAACATAATATGCCCAGTGAAATGTGAACTAAAGGTTTCCCCTGATTATGCTTCTAAGTGTTCTCGAAGTGTCTTGTGCGGCTGTTCTAGTGGCAATTGTAAACGGTTTATAAGCTATATAAACAGTCGTGACGGATTACAAATGGAGTAGATATTTTGGGGCGGTAGGGATTAGCAGATTTGTGGTTGAGAGGGCCTTCCTAACGTTCGCATTTTCGGTTAGGAAGGGCCTCTAAGATACGTCCTTCTGGTGTGTAGGTTTTGACATGACGTTTCGTGCTGTTTCATATGCTGCACGATCGGCCTCTGTATTAGGCGATTTGCCGTCAGTGGATGTCCTATCTTGCCCTCTTACATGAGTGAACAAGCAACTACACCCATTCATAATATGTGTCTAGCTATGAAACCAAACGCAACGCCAGCACGCAGCATAACGTCATGGCACGATAACATCTAACACAACCCCGATGCTCCCAATGTCATATAGGACCCCATTTTTTGTGCATATTATAGTGTACCTATCTACATACGATTTACGCAAAAGGTGACGTATATGATAAAATATGGGAACGACAAACGGTCTATACAAGAGTATATCTGGGCGTCACAATATAAGGGTCTTTGTCATAAAAATTTATGGAATGTGCTTGGGTGTAAAGCGCGCCATGATAAAGCCGCGTTAGATACAAGTAGGCAACTAGGAGCGCGATTGTATAGTTGCTCTTGACTTTTGAGCTAACATTGGGTATCATAATGTCAAGATGAGTCAATTAACGAAGCGGTAATGCCTCCGATAAATTGGACGCAATATCCATATAAATAGGATCTTGCGATGTTGGAATAAGCTGGCGTGCAAAAAAAGAACCTTAAAGTATCAAGCAACAAATGTCGAATCAATCAGACACCACACTATGCATAACTTTGTTTGTGAATATTGTGACTTATTCAGCTAAAGGGTTGAGTTTTAACAGACTGACCTTAAATGCAGTTCTAGTTAATGAGAAATATTGAAAATTTACTACTCAACGATATGATAATATCGTGATAAGTACCATAGGAATGACTATAACTTGTAAGCCTTCTATTAGCGACACTGATAGATAATGAGTGACTAAGTAAATGTTATGAATTTTCTATTCTAATTACATATCTAATGGATGTTACTACAAATTGTTACAATACATCCGCATAACACAGCTGTTCGACATATCGTCACAGCCCATCGTACGTTTCCTGGCCTAAACTACTATGGCGAACTAAGCCATTCCTTGAGCAGAGCCTTGATGAAGTGTCATTTTCAATAATATCCCCAAATCGCGGTCCCTTAACCTTGTTATTAACAAATGTTGATCTGGTGTACATTTTTCATAGTGAACATAATTTGTTGCCATATCGAGTTTACTTGACATTGATACTGCAGATATACGATGACAGAAATGCCATAAAAACGTAATTATTACGTTAAAGTGCATACCCGTTGTAAATCTCCCGAAATTGAAGAGCAATAAAAGTAAGTGTGCGCTACACGACCCAGCCTTGTTCGGTAATAAGCATGGTGAACTATACAAACGTTAATAATGGAACTTAGCATTTTATTGACTTCCGCAAAATAAAAGGCATTGTTTATTTCCAGGAAGTTAAACATTGCATCATATTCGTGTCTGAGGTAATGTATCTAATCTTCTGCACAACACGAATGGTCCTATTGTAGTGCTTGTCTGATTACAAGCTGTCATTCGATTTGCTTAGGCTTCCTGCTGTGTATCATTATGTGAGCTATGAAAAACCAATCTCAAGAAATTGTTCATGTAAATCTTTTTTACTAGATATGCATTTGAAATTAATGTTGTTATTCGTTTGCAGGTATTGTGTGAAGATTTGCTAAAGTATCTGCGGAATCGTACTTGTACTCCATTGTATCACCATAAATGGTCCTCGCAAACCTAGAAGACGTCTTTAGGCTAAATTCAGGATAAAATAAGTCGACACCAACTGAAGGTAACTCTTGTGCTGCAGATGTCTGTGCCAGTCGTCAATCCGAGGCACGCGGCTCAGGGAACACAAATGCACTCGATGGGGATGATGCAATATCTTTCATTTTGTCTACTTGATCTTCGTGGCACTTTAGAGTATAGACAATACATTACAAACTCGTGCCACTTGATCCACACTCGCTGCTGCATCCATTTATTATAGTATGTTTAGAGTTTAGCAGCCGCTGAATTTGCCGACTCGATAGAGGCTATAACCGGAACAGATTATATCCCAGTGTTGTGTAGTACATCACATCCAATACTTTGTCTCTTCAAAACAACTCGCATGCGTCACCTTTTTCCAATTCTTCTAAATAAATCTTAGACAATTGTTTCGCTATAATGAAATGAAACCCATAAAATTTATTTATATTTGTGACATGATGCATTGCATAACATTTGTAAAAATGTTATGGTTTGTGAGTAAGCTCCCAAATAACCTGCTGTTCTTTCGTCAAACGTCTCATCACTTAGAAGTATGTTGCACAAACGGTACCTGACAATGCAGGCACGATCAGTAAAACAACTTGTGCAAGCCATAGCAATATGCAACGGGTATTTTGTTAGCAAGAGAGATCGCTAACATAACGGATTACGGTGTTGATTAAAATTTGTTTTGTTGCTGTTGACGTTAGCACATAGACTGCTTCTCAATATCGTATTAAATAACCGCAGATGCTAGGTTATATATTTCACCCGGGTGGAGCGCAGGACATTGCCATCATACACCCTATATGTTCTTGACAAATGGGTAGCCACATAGCTGTGACAGATAATTATAATAATCTAGAGGAAGCCGACATTGGATATTATGTTGCTCAATGTCCTTGTAGAGATGACAAATTAGGCATTTGCCCTCGCAAATTTATGCATAAATGCATTTATATATAGTTTCGGGGACATAAGAACTTAACTACGTAGCTTGTGAACTATTTATACACACACACAAATATATATATATATATATATATATATATATATATATATATATATATATATATATATATATATATATATTATATATATATATATATATATATATATAGCTGCTATGACAGCTATGAATATATATATATATATATATATAGATATCTATATTTATTTATATATATATATACATATATATATATAAATATATATATACATATATGTAGATATATATATATTTCTATATATATATATATATATAGATATATATATATATATATATTGTTATATATATATATATATATATATACATATATATATATATATATACATACATATATATATATATATATTATTTATATATATATATGTATATATATATATATCTGTAAATATGTATAACATAAATATATATATATATATTTTATTTATCTGTATACATATATATATATATAAATATACATGTATCTAAATACATATATATATAAAATATATATATATATATATATATATATATATATATATGTATATATATATATATATAAATATATAAATATATATATATATCTAAATATAAAAATATATATATATATATATATATATAGTTATATATATATATATATATGCATATGTATATATATATATATATATATATATATATATATATATATATTACATGTATATATTTATGTATAAATTGATATATATTGATTTGCAAACTAGAGACATTTGGGCAATACGTTGATTGGGATGGTATTGATTGAATTGGAAACCTTTTTTCCACGGTCTGATGAATAGGAATAATTTTTATTAACAATGATGGTAGAGAAATGCTTATTCCAACAGATTTCAGCACCGAACATTACAATAGTTATGTCTTCTGACATCCGATGCAAGCAACGGTTATAGATGATCACGCTTGGAACGGTGACTGACAATACAAACATGATATTCACTACAATATGTGCCACGGCCTTTTGTTCAGAACCAAATGGTGATACATCCGCGGTAACTGCTGACACCTTATATATACCTTACATATTTCTCATGCATGCTGTGTCTTGTTCGCATCAACGTTGGTGTTAATGAGTTATATACGTACTAATCTGAAATGATCACGAATGCTTGAATCTTTGCGACATAATGCCGACAGTCGCACTATTGAAGTACGACAACAGTTATGAAATCTCTCAAGACGAACGTCATGTGGATCGTATTATAACATTGAGTAAGCACAACATCGCCATTGCTAACAAGCAGCTTCCAGTAGCATTTCCCACGTGCCGGGGATCTACTCGGTTTACCCTCACAACAATCTTACTGTCATTGAACTACAATGTGTTGATTTTAGCGCATATTACCATTGATGAGGATATGTTCAATATCATATGCATACTTGATTCATGCTGACAATATGAGAGTCTATGCAAGATGTAATTGCGTAAAATACTGCTCACCCGCCATCCTTTGTAGTCTGCTAGCTTGCCGCCTCGCTTAGTAGAACCAGACCCTATAATAATTACTTTGATATAATTTGTCTTATAAACAGAAAAGACCAATTGTATTTAAGTGGCATTTGTTGTGCCCGCATTCTATCTCAATAGATTGACGATAATGGATATTAGCATGGCCTAAACAGCACCAAACAGTCTACAGCCCCTCCAACCCTCAATCTTACGATAGAGCTATCATTAATCAGCACCTGGCAATATCGTTTAAGCAAACAGCATCATGTTAATCAGCTTTACGAATGAACAACATTGCAATGGTTATGCGCATAGTATATTTTGCATTAATTTCATTCAAGCAATGCTCATTTATTGTGCGTATAGAACTGTCGTTTGACTTTACTTTAAAGAGTTTTAACAACGTGACGTTGGTATGCTATGCACTGTAACGCATGACCATTAATCGAAGGAACATTCTAGTTTGAAATATCTATGGTGACAACGTTCTTCGCTTAAATGTCTCGGTATTGACGGAGTTTCTAAAGTATTAGTATCACATTATTAATAGCATCACATATCACAAGCACAAGATTAATCAAATAAAAGCAGTTGCAAAGGCCAACTTAGCGGGTTAAACGATATAAAGCAAGAACCCATCAAGTGAACTAGGATGCTTTGTTAAACACTTTGATGAACTTTGATAGATCTTCATTTAGCATAACTATAATAACAACAATAGTAGCTCATAATAAAGACACAAGTGGCAAGTACCATTAAGTTATATTGGATTCGGCATTTGGCTCCGATTAATTTGGCGATCATTTGTACTAAAAACAATTATCGCAAACAAATCAGCCAGGATCTCCAACAGATAGTGTTGTTCATTTGGAATTCGTCCACATGCGTCTGTCATCTCGAATCTCTTATGCATACTGTCGTACATGAGATCGTATAACAGTATCAACGGTTTGCTGTCTGCCCGTAAGTGTTACTTGTAAAGGATCCTCTGCGATTTACCTTCACGCATACATACATACAAACATACAATCATACATACAAACATACACAAATACATGCATACATACACACATGAATACATACATACATACATACATACATACATACATACATACATACATACATACATACATACATACATACATACATACATACATACATACATACATACATACATACATACATACATACATACACATACATACATACATACATACATACATACATACATACATACATACATACATACATACATACATACATACATACATACATACATACATACATACATACATACATACATACATACATACATACATACATACATACATACATACATACATACATACATACATACATACATACATACATACATACATACATACATACATACATACATACATACATACATACATACATACATGAATTGGTAAGTGCATATTGTCTTATCCGTGTCCGTTCGGTCGTGCGAACATTTTATTCGTTTTGAATTCATAAAAAGTTTGACCCAACGTTATATGATATTGTCAAGAAACGTTTTTTGAGAGCATATAGTTCTATATATATAATTCGATGGATGTCTACACACACTTTATAAATCATCATTGCTTAAATGTTTAACATATTTTATTATTAAAAATGATGCCATTGGTTGAACAATAAAAGTAGACGATGTGAATGGTCTGTGCTATATGATCGAACAAATGGCTGAAAATCACCTATTCCGCATAACGGGTCGATGTGGCATACTCTATATATACCAGGAGTATTCGTAATGAGGGTTAATCATGTTCCCTAATGCATAATGTTAGAACGGATACCACGCTATTTCGGCTAGCGTGCCTGCATATTTGACCGTTAATGTGTCATAGGCTAGATTCATGAATAAAATACAGCCCCAATAAAGCTAGGTAAGACATTGCTCTCAATACCTTTGCATGTCAAACGTAAATAATGCGTTAATGTGAGCCCTATGGGATGATATATCTTGCCAGGAGGTATTGATTTATAAGCATAAAAAATCATGGCAGTAAGTATGTATCATTGTGCCTGAGTGCCGTCTGGTCAGGCAGTCATATCTGGCGCCGATTTCAGACCCTGTGATAGTCTGGAAGATTGCAGTTATGATTCTATCGAGGTGCAGGGTGATTGAGTTGTTGGTTGAGAATTCGAGAATAGCTAATAAGTTTCGCTGAAAATTGCTATTTTTGTTGGCAGTTCATAATCAACTATGCAAGTTTGCTTATGAGGCAAATCACTGAGGATTGGTATTACTTTGATCTTCAAGATTATTGTAATGAATATTAATCCAGTTATGACAAATGAAGACACATTCGCTTAACTTTTCTGCATGCGTCTGATAGATAACATTATGTGAGCCTGTTATGGGCCGTTTCCTGGCCTGAACTGCTACGATAGTTCTTACCCATTCGCTTAGCCGACCTTTGATGCTGTGTTATGTTTTATCAGACCCTGCATTGTTCCTCTCTAACTCCGCTGATTATAAAAGTAGATAAATTGCACATCATTCAATATGCACACGTTTTTGTTTCTCGATAATGAGCACTCTAGAAAGGACTGTTAATGCATGGAACATATTAGCAATGTGATGACTGCCGCCAATGAAATATTGTTGATGAACCGTACTTTAAAGGACTACAGACGTTGCAAAATCTAAAACTGCATAATTTTCTAGTATACCATCATTGTAGCCCATCATCATGAGATTTGACAGATGGAGAATGTGACGTTCAATTGCAAATGCGGATTAAATGCATAAGCGTGATTGGAATGCAGATAGGGATGATAAAACATCCATCAAATACGCCTTAGTGCAAGCTAAATAGAATGAATTTATTATTGCTAGCAGTAATTGTCTGTGATTTGACTGGAAGTAGCATATATTTCCATGGCTTTGCACCTTTGGTTAACAGGCTTTAGACATTAATGGCCATATATGTGCAACGGTGCAGTTAAAACTAATTCCCATGAAAATAATAATCAAAGGCAGGATATGTGAAATTCTAGGTATTACTCTCCATGGTACTGAGAATATAGGCACATCAACAAGCTTAGTCCGCCTGTAATGCGACTTACTGAACATGTTGAATCATCAACCGATCACACGATCAATATATCTATGTGACACCAGCGTCAATCAGAAGTCACTGTAATCAGGGTGCATTAAACAATGTGTACATTTGCCAGTGGGCGTATTAAGAAAATAAGTAGCGGTAAAATTATATAGTTTTTATATAGAACATCACGAGAAACCATTTGCTCTGAGTGACGCACTGTGATGTTAATATAGGATATTCAACTGCACGGGTTTTTGCGGGGATTGTTTCGTGTTTCTCTTGCACAATAGTATTGCATGAGTGTGCCTTGAAATATATTTGCTCTTATACATTTCGGGACATGATGCTGTGAATTGTCAGGTTTGGAACCTATTTACAAGAGCATTCAATTGTTATTGCGCATGGTAATCCAAATAACGCCTATTATTAATTAATTATAAATGTCATGTGGCATTCATTCAACATTCGAATTAAGTGTCTGACCAACCCGCGTGAAATGATAGAATCGGCGGTAGAAAGTCTACCGCCTATAAAAATATCATCAATTTTTCGATTGCACCGAATATCAGCAATTTGCGATACATTTTACGTATATCAGTTTATTCATCGTGCATGGTTAATATATAAACCAAATCGTGAAGTAGTATAGGCGCACGAGACCCCATTTAAGACCAAAGGGAAGATTGTATCAAATGTTGCATTAGGTGCACGGAATATGCTTCGCGATATGTATTCTCATTTCTCATATTATTCCTATAATGTATATAGATATGCTAATTTGCTCTGAAGAATGTGCCTATTAGTCAATTCAACACGCTAACGATCATATTGAACTATACTCATACGTCTAATGCATGGGCCTGGGTTTTATCAGGCAATAAGTAGTTGCTGTGCAATTGGTATATGCAATAATTGCCGATTCTAATGACAGCGAATTTGAATCGTAAGAAACATGTCTGCAAATGGTCGGGTTTCATACTAATGATTATAAGATATAGTGACATATCCAGCTCTACATTCGGAAATCTTTCTAACTTGCGCTGCCTCAGATACATCAAAAATTATAAAATTATTGTTTTTGTTATATATTGTATGATATTGATGATTTTAGAATAAATTCGTGACTGTAATTTACCAAGTGCATGGGTCATGCACCATTGGTGACGTTGCCTTTACCTTGCTCCATCGTCACAACTCACAGCACAAAGGCTTTAGCAACCATTACACAAACAAAAACAAACAAATCAATTGCCGTACATATCTGATAGCATTGTAGGATACAGCACAACAAAATATTTTGTTGTATCACCGACAGACATCCGAGATGATAAGGCCATACATACAGTTCACTGGCTTCAGGTGATATCCTGTGCGAAGTCAGGAAACAGGGCTCTCACTAGCCCAAAATGACGGGTTCAAATGATAGTTTCAACATGCGTGATGAATATGTCATATGGTCATAACATTAATTATTATCGTACAATATGCAGCGATATATAGAGTATTAAACATCTTGGACGCTGTCGGCGGCAACAAGTCTTTGCCTTTTACAACGAGAGTCCGCGTCGACTCGCCAACTGCAGGTGCCTGGTACTATGCTGGTTACGAGACCCAATTAATATATCCATACCAATGGTATGTACCGATGCATGACCACGGTACATTGTGTTCGGTTCAATCCAGTATTTCAATCATATCTATGTATCTATGGTACCTGCGTTAATGATGACCTTTCAGATAATATTATTCCTGTATTGTTTGCCGAAGAATCAATAATTTTAAACACAGAGCTCGTGGCAGAAGGGGATTTCTCAAAATATACATCATAATCATATTTTATTGCACGGCTAGAATGAACAATCTTGCCGATCATGATCCGCTCATATTACGTTAAACCAATTTTCAATTATTTTGTGCGTAGCTATTAAGTGAAGTAATCAATTGATGTAAACTACAACAAAAATCAATGCAACGATTTTATGAGGACTATAATATATGATTTGCCAATGAATCCTTCTTAAATTGCAAACAATTGAGGCATTTTTGTCATTTAATTTATAGATACTGCATGCTATGAAGTAGATGCTTTTTTTTCAGGCCAAACTGTCAAAGATATATACAGCCGGATTTTGTCAAGTGGATGATGAATCTATAATTGCAGCTTCTAGTTTATATCGCTGTGCTAAACAAAGCAAACACCTTTAAGGAATTGGTCATCATGCATATAATATATCAACCCTTTCTCGAGCTTACACTGTCAACCATTGTATAGTGGTCCGTTCGCCTTACATTTCGAACGTTTACAGTACAAAACAAAGTAACATAAAAACAAGCTGCTCCATCCAGTAAGTGTAAAGCGGTGAGCTGGAAACATCACCCATTTAGCATTTAGGCACGAAAGAGCACTAAAGCTCTGGATTTTCTCGTTGAACAATTCGCGACTATATATCACATCGGGTTTGAAGTTATTATCAACATAACCGATGTCACTGGCGTAAATACATCGTGACGAAAAACTTTTTGTAGGGCAGTCGAGGTATGCAATTGCAATTTTTAACACAGCTATAAGAACCCAATTCTCAATTAAGGGAATGGGAGATGACCTAAACTCTTTAGTGGCAATTGGATTGAGCGAGTGATTGTGTGCCAGAGACGCTGCAGCGGGAACCCGATACAACCCATTGGACACAATCCTTAGCCAACTGAATGCCGTTAGCATGTTTGCATCCGTTTGATATTGATAAGAAAATTGTCACAAAATTACGGGGGATTACTGATATGAACATGATGAGTGTTTAGTAGGTGGACAATGAAACTGAATTTTGAATAGCGGCAAATCGTAATAGTTGAAATATGTTCGGGACAACAAAACGGCTAATTTAATAAATTTTTTGTGAAAAGTATTGTGTAATGTCAGCTATGGGACCCCAAGAAGAGAGTCAACAGTTCTCATTGACTGTGACATAGATCGGCGATGCCACCGCCCTGTTGATCATTTTGATTTAATAATACCTGATCTACACTCAAGTAAACACGACATTGCAAATTTTAATCACACTCTATATACGACTTGATTAGTCATCAAGCAAAGAGGCATGCATAAAGCAGAAATCTGGGATCAATTATAACCATAGCGATTTCCGATATGGAGAATTCAATGTTTTGTCCCTAATCTGGCTTTCATATTACTATTTTCATTCAGTCCACCCTTTGGGATCGATAGCCATTTCAAGTACCTACTTGCTGCCGTTAATATACTATTTGATGTCAAAACAGTCACAATAGTGTAAACCATTTGGGGTAGATAACATCCGAGTGTGTTACATCATATGATCTTGAATGATGATTGTTTTTTGTAGAACACATAAAGACACTGTTTAGATATAAAATAAAACATGACAAGCTAATTGTGGTAATCAGCAAATATAACTTCAGTTTGTATAGCGGCATTTTAATGCATCTTGGTCTAAATCATAGACAACGGCATTACGATGATGCAAAAAAGTTTAGGACAATGCAGTCATCGCATTCAGCATGTTTAATTTTGATATAAATAAATAAATAGAGATAGCAATAGGTCTACATTTTATAGACTAAAGTGCAAGAAAACTGATTTGCTTAAGTAATATCCCTAATAGGGAATGGCTGGTGTGTTTGTATTAGGAACGAAAATGGTCAAGTTATCTTTGTTGTACATGTTATGCAGTGAAGGTTTAAATGATAGACTGTTGTCGGTCAAATTCAACCATGCGTTCTAATCTCGTCTAATGGTACACTCAATTAACCTCTACCGATGATATAACAAATAACGCAGATGGCTCAATAACAAAAATATTAACAGCGACGCCTTGTTGACGGTGAAAAAGTAGTACTGCATTGGAAATGAAATAAATACAGTGGTATTAAATCCAGGAGGCATCCCTGTTTATTGGTCTAATTATGTATTGACACAACACAAAAGGCGCTGTTCAGTGCTGCTGACGCCCCAAGGATATACTGCACCATAAAACGAACTAATTTGTACGATTTTGAAGAAACATATTTATTCAGGTCACCAAATAATATACAAGACATGAGGTGGCCTCACTCGTCCGTCTGCTCACGGCCAAGTATGTCTTTGGTGACTGAGGCCGATCGATTACTGTTCACCAAGATTTTTTATCGGTAATTTGTACAGTCAATAGATACTGTTGGACGCGCAAGTCAAAAAAAGACATTCCTTTGTTGAGGCTACCACATTAGCAGATGATGTTTTTACTCGCATAACTG
Organism: Urechis unicinctus; assembly: GCA_034190875.2. Classification (NCBI taxonomy): domain Eukaryota; kingdom Metazoa; phylum Annelida; class Polychaeta; order Xenopneusta; family Urechidae; genus Urechis; species Urechis unicinctus. Next base: position 28,700,978 of record CM067349.1, read on the forward strand.
TTAACTGGTATATATATATATATTCGAATATAAATAAATATATATATATTAATATATAATATATATATATATATTTATATATATATGTATATATATATATATATATATATATATATATATATATATATATATATATATATATATATATATATATATATATATATATATATATATATATATATATATATATATATATATATACATACATATTTCGCTCGTTGATCCAATTACTTGCAATATTCATGAAATAGTTGACTGCCAATTGCCCTTCTCAATCTAGATAATAGGGACAAAAGTATTCGAATTAGCGAGCCAATGCTTGAATTGTTCACGTCGAAGTCCGATATTGCTCCCCTATCATGCCGATTTGACGCCGTTATGCATTGATCCTTATAGATATGTAGCAAGCTATATTTCCTCCAATAAATGTCACATTTAATGTCAGCCCTGCCAAGATAACGGTCAAATCCAAAATAAGGTAAATCTGCCACAAATAACATATACCGCCTTAGACCTAAGAAGACAGTGGCTAGTTAATGATGATAACGACAACACCACTGTTTAGGTCCCAGCATATTAAAGATGCAATATTAAGCCGTACTGCTGCATAATGCTAGTAGTGAACATGAAACAGGTGAGAATTCATTTATGCTACCTCCAAATTGAATTCCGCAATATACCTAGCTGAGTCAAATTAACTCCTACATCTTGATTATACAAAAAACAACAAAGATAATTAGGTCAATCTGAAACCAAAGGAATAGGCATATTCATCATTCATTTTATCGCCCAGTACGTAATTTAGCAGATAGCTGCTGCGTGATCGTTGTACTAGACAATTGATATATCCCGCGGGCGTATTGTTTAAAAACAATAATATGTGTATGGGTGTGGTATTAGATATGGCACACATGAATGCAATTGAACTCTTTATAATATACCTGGCCGAAAACTCCCTTATGAGTTATTGATCAAGCTATCAGTGGTTGTTTTCTTGGAATAGTCGAGCGAAACATATCTATATAGCCTGATATCTAAACCGAATGAGGCCTGTTTATGTCCGCAACCTACTAAAATCCAAGTGTGCATGTGAAAAGGAAGGCTGACATTTGTATTCATTTCCGTCTAAAAATGTCAAGATGCTCCAGAGCAAGTTAGAAACTACAACAAAGTTTACGCAAAAAGCCTCTTAATATACAGTGTGGTTCGGATTATCTGATGTAATTTTGGTGACGGTGAGCCGCAAATTAACATGAAAGGAGACGTTGTGGATACAATATAGTTGTGTGTGTATATTCTAATGTATACTGAATGGCGATACTGGCCTCCATTACAACAATAATTCTCCAACTAGGATTCCATTATGCAATAAGTAGAGCGACGTTATGATGAGGATTCTGTTTTTTGCCCAATTCCGTTGTTAACTTTTGATTATGGTTATGATCAAGCAGCTTAATTCAGCTAGTCAGAGAGCTTGGAATGCATCCTCCATATTAAGCATAGACTAATAAATGTATGATGTACGGAAAAATCTCCACGGCTGCGAGGATTACATTATATCAGATGATTAAACAGAACCATGATATCACATCCCAAACAGGTGGAAATACAACCATCCCTATCCCTTTTCACATAGATTTAGAGGACGAGCGAGAGAGATAGAGAGAGATAGACACCAAGGCAGACACAGAGACAGGTAGCGAGAGACAGAGAGAGAGCAGAGAAGGAGATGAAATTCGTGGATCCATCACAATCTATCATCAAGTTGTCGGATGCAACATTTTAATGTCATCGAGTACTTTTATGTTACTTCGTAAGCAGTAACAATTTTGAATTCAATACTTCATGGCCACTATCGTTTCCGTCTTTATCAGGCAACGTGAAAGATTATTCCGTCAAACAAGACGATAAAACCTTCTCGAAACTGTTTAGTCAGAGTAGACTGCAGATATTGAGTGGAAACAAGACCGAAGTTATTCGTTATCTTGCACAATATGTATGTTCATACTATTACATCTAAGCGTAGAATAGTATCCGTTCAATGTAATCACGTAGACAATTGTCTTCAAACACCATACTCAATCCAGCATGCCTCGTGTATGAAAAAGGCTTGCAGAAAACATGTACCTGAAGTGCACCGATGACGAAATGGTCCAAGAAAGAAGAGCTTTAGTTAATAAATTAAAGTGAGAATATATAATAGTGTTGCAATATAACACATATGTTATGAAGCTCCAGTGATTGTTATATGTGGTAGACCCTCGACCCTGGGCTAAATTCAGAAAACATGTACCTGAAGTGCACCGATGACGAAATGGTCCAAGAAAGAAGAGATTTAGTTAATAAATTAAAGTAAGAATAAGATTATAGTGTTGCAATGTAACACATATGTTATGAAACTCCAGTGATTGTCATATGTGGTAGACCCTCGACCCAGGGCTAAATTCAGGAATATCGAGTCATTGAATGTGTGAATGAGCGTAAGTAGATTTGTACATCTAACTAGATATACAAGTTTGTGCTGACGTGTTGTGGCTTGAAATTATTTATATGTTAGGACTCGTAGATTCTTGCAGCTTTACTTGCATCACTGACAGGGATTTTTATTTGTGGTAGAATCACTGACGTGTTGAGGCTTGAAATGATATATATCTTAGGGTTCGTAGTTTCTTGCGCCTTTGCTTGCATTACTGACGTATCATATTTAGCAATCTTTGACGAAAGCAATACGCAATATATACTGGCTGCAAAATAAACTTCACGGCGGGAAAACCGTGCAAAATATTCGGCAGGGCTTACCATCCTAGTAGACAGATATTAGTGGACATATATTAGTTCGTGTGTGTGTGTGTGTGTGTGTGTGTGTGTGTGTGTGTGTGTGTGTGTGTGTGTGTGTGTGTGTGTGTGTGTGTGTGTGTGTGTGTGTGTGTGTGTGTGTGTGTGTGTGTGTGTGTGTGTGTGTGTGTGTGTGTGTGTGTGTGTGTGTGTGTGTGTGTGTGTGAGTGTGTGTGTGCATTGGGCCGGGCATTACCGCGAAATGTTTTAAGACTTCCGTCATGTGAATTGTTATGAATAATTTCCCATACTATTCTATCCAAACTCGGGTTCTCTACATAGGTTTAATGCCACACATCCATTCAATAGTTTTCGCTATTGGTGAATTCACATGTCATTACTGACTTATTCAAAGTGTACCAATAAGTGTTTGTGTTGCGATGACCCACAAACGTGGTATTAGCAACGGTTGTAATTGGCTCATGCATTTGTGTCCTATGTGTATTCGCTAGGAATTACCTTTCCATTGCAGTGCTTGCCATGTTTATTGTTTATGTGGCATTTATGCACGTGCATTTCAACAACAAGGTCAGTCCGACACATTATCACCCCGAAATGAGATAAAGAGATTTTAATAGGTATGAGGTAAGGGCTGATCTATGTGGCGCTGCTTGGCTAAATTATTGCTTACTGATTCTATATTATTGATTAATGTGATCACCACCGAGGCTTTAATGACAACGTGAATGAATCGCCCCAATGGAACATCAAGGATTAAAATAGCCCTTTTGGTAAAACGAACTTTTAATGAAAGTTTTCTTGGCTGAATCGAGAATAAGATGTCGATACATATTTGCTTAAATGTAAGTATTTGTTTTGGCGTATGAATTTGATGGGCGTTGGTTGTTTGGTGTAGGTTAAGTGAAGGTGAGACGCAAAATTGTACAGCGTGCTTAAAATACATTACATGGTTATATAAGCCTCACTTCAAATGCATTTGGGCCATTAAACAGGCTCAGTTAGAGAGCAAAGAGTAAGTCCCAAAATGTGTCATGAAATAGGAAATGTATTCTGTATATGTCGTTCTAGGATTAGGCGCATGGCTTGCAGCAAAAAGACAGCCACTGCTTTTTAAGAATGCAAACCGGGCATCACAAGCCGTGATATTTGAGATATAATCATGCTGCAAATAACGTGCAGCAGCAGTAAATGCTAAACATAGTTCTCGGAATGATCCAACGGGCGTTCACTAGGTAGTTTTGATCTGAAGTTGTAAAGCCCCATCTTGAATATGAAAGTCAGGCGCGGTCACCAATTCTTCAACGTGATAAAGATATATAAGAAATAGTGCAAAGTGGTGCTACTAAGCTCGAAGCAAGTGTATCTTAATTATATAACAAACAATGATTGCGTATCTTAGGACAGATATTTCTAAAATCCGTTGTATACAAAAAAGTTCAATAGATGATATTAGTGCTGATTGTTTTTTTCATTCGTACACTTTGACACAGCCTATGGTCGAACAATGTTTTAATCACAAAAGGCATTACGGGAATAATCTGCACTCTTATATAACGTAACCCATTTACAGTGGTCATTATGTAACAGTAAAGTATCAGCAATCAGATAATCATCGAGTAACAAATGCTATCTCTACATACTATTTTTGTAGCAATTAACTTAAATAACGATTGTCGTTGCAATAAAACAGACAAAAGTGTTCCTGACCCAAATATAAAACTTCCGTGCTAATATATATGAGTACATGTCATTTGAACAAATGTCATTCTTCATACCGTTCATTGATCTAAACCATATCCTATAAAGGTTGAAATTTTTGATTTACAAAACCAATATCCACGTGATAATGTTTGGCGCTGGAGAATTCATGTTAAGATGGTTTTAAATTAATACATCATTTTGTTTTAGAGCCGTTTGGTCATTGCTTCATGACAGGCAGTCATTATCGGACAGAACGTGTCCCTCGGATAACCTAGTATATTGCATTTATGATTTTATCGAGGGTTTAATTACTCTGCGTCTTGAGCATCTTTATCCCCGACTACCTTTTGCCGATTAGTAACGGATTGATATCACTTTAAAAATCAAAGACAAATTTAATGGATATTGTTTGACAGAACACTTTCACGGTCAAAACAAGATGACATCCTGTCGAACAGATGATACCATAAGAAAATCGTTTGTACCGATTGCTACACTGAGCTCCTCTGATAGCTATTAGACATGTTATGAGCCTAGCTTTGACGGTGTGACGTTTTTACCTCAAACCTCTGTTTTATGTCACTCTGACCTGATCATAGAAAACCGTTGATAAATTGCGCATAGACAACTATGCTTTCTGGTCATGTGGATGCTATGCCAATTATTCGAATTAATTCACATCAATGGTGTATACATACAACGGCAATACCACCATGAAAACAAATGCATTGCATGAAAGTGCACATCTGATGCTATCAATCTGGAAAGGAAGTTGTATACACGGTTCTGCATGACTAAAAAGGCATATCAACTGAAATGCACAAATGCAAACAAGGCTTATCAGGAGAGTCTCTCTGCAAAAGACTGAATTACTAATGCGAGGAATTCATTAGTGCTGAGATAACTAATGCCAAGTAATCATAGTTATTGCACCGTACGAAACGTCGTTACACAAATCATAGAAGAGTTATCGGTTTTGATGTGATGTTCAATTGCAGCAAATGCTAATTTCGTAAATATTTGGTTACACATAGGCTTTATATATAGACACATAGGCGGGTTTCCACGTGCAGTGAGAGGTACAACATGACGATTAACAAAACTTGAATTAGCAGAGAAACAGACCTTGCGTCGGAATGCGCATACCGGATGAATTCAGTACATCTATGAACACTTGGCAATTTGCACATGTAGTAATTGCCCATTTATATACACGGAAGCAAACGTAATCTGCATGACAGCGAAACATAAATTATTATGTAAGGGATAAAACAGTTATCGTCAAAAACTTTTAAATGCAAATGGTCGTAAAGGGTTTTTATTTTGATGAATATTGATCCTTGGAGCCTCCGTTTTAGGACATTATCTGCAATGACAATAACAAAACACATCGATTGTTTGCTTTTTCGCCACGTTCATATAGCATGCACCATTGCTGGTGCCAGTGTTACCTTGCTACGTCTCCACAACGCGCAACACAAATGCATAGACCAAATTGAAGATCTGCATTGCAAATGGATGCATAGTTCGCCGCTTGTATATGCATTCTCCCGATTATAAACAACAAAATTATTTTGATCATATAAATGTATAGAGTTTTGATAAGGAATGCCTCAGGAATAAGTCTTTCCTAAGTTACAGACCCGAGTGATGCGGATACTCAATTGTTTTAAGTGAGTTCGTTTTGGAGGATTATATTCTGAGTATTGTGCAATATGCGCAGTATTCTCATTATTCTGCCGTTAGACTGTTAAGCTAATTCATTATAATGTTGTGCGGTGGAAGTAATTTGGTCAATGTAGACTGCCTTTGACCTCGCTGTGTATTCAAAAAGCGTAGCTGCAATGTTGCATTTTCTGATTGTCCAAGTGTTGCAAATGAGGGATGACACCGGAATGCCAAACCAGTCATTATTTATTTGTATCCACCAATCTAAATAGGTCAATGGAGCACAACTTGGTAAATCCGAAGTGATACTTCTTTAGCGTATATCAAATGTATTCTTCGCGTTATTGGCTTCGTTGGTGTAATAGTGCATAAAATGAGAGGTAACATGTAACGTATTGATATCGTATTTGAAATTCGGGGCTTGGCTTCTTTAGCAATATTACACAACATCAATCAATTTGCAAGAGCATGTTTTCACTCTCATTTATTGAAAAAAACAAGGGGTTGTTTTTTTCTTACATAGCATCATAATCTGAATTTGTAATAGCACTCCTCGGAGTCATATTTGTAACATCACCGCAACTAATTCAAATACAATCGCCTGTAAATGCAGTCAATATCACGAGTAATGGCTGTCTTGCGTCTCCTTTATATATAACAGTGCATTATGTTATATGCTATCTGCTTCCCTTTTACAAGTTAAGGTGCTTCGCTAACTACAACGTGATCAATGCATGCTACTTAATCGTGGCTGCCATCATTCACCATTGTGATTTCCAGACACGGTCTAATTCAAACGTTGAGAGAACTGATCACTTTGCATTTAAATGGATGCTAGTGCTCTGAATGGATTGGAATGTATACATGGTTGTTGTGAAAACTACTTGCATGCGTGTAAATATTGATTTTAACAATTGTTGGTAACACAACCTGTCTGTGGTTTCATTTGATGTGATAATGTCGATAACATATATTGTTAAGCTGTCAAATGATTAATAATTACCGCATTTAATGCTCTATAGAGGGATGAACTGAACCATATGATTAGGTTTGACTTCACTACGTTTAGATTAGTTATTGATTTGTTGGCATTTGCGAAGATACGACCAAGTCTTGCCAGTATGTATTTGATTGCGCGGATAACATGCAATGTTTTTGACACCATATGTGCGATGGGGAGATGAAAATAAAGAAAAACAATCTGATGTCAATGCCTCACCAGATTACCAATGTAAAAGTCATGGAAATATACTCGATGATGGATCTGAAAGTTTTTTGCAACATGACGTCCCCGCTTTCTTTTTTTGAGCTATTGGTCAGAGAAAATGGAAAGAGCTTCCCGTTGGGATTATCGTGTGTTAAAATAGCCGTCGTGCGGACAGTTATATTTAGAAAAAAAGTTATCCTTTTGGTCATTTGTTGTGATATGATCGTGGCAAAATCCGCTATCGAAGAGAAGCCACTAGTTTGCAATAAATCATACTGCACTAGCTTATAGCCATTCAAGAACATCATTGTGTGCGACAAAGCGGCGTGAGTTTCATGGCGACAAGCTAATAGCAACACAAACAAGTCATTGTATCATACATAGAACAGCTAGACTTGTGGAAATGACATATAATTACCTGGTAACTGTTATTTTGTTCTACTGCTAGTTCCATCAGTTTATTGAACATTTGATAAATCGACGACTTATTTAATGCTAGAACAGCGGTTGCACATAATATTAATGTGTAAACTACAGATGTGAATTCACTACCCCAAGAAATATAATGTATTCGATGTACTGCGTTCGCAGTAACGGTTGCTCTATACAATATAGCAAAACAACATGAATCACGCACACATTCAGTTACAAACATTGATGGTACAAAACACAAGAAGAAAAAGTAAATGCGAACAGAGAACGAATTCGGCCAGGCATCTGCCACATGCATTCATGTAATCTTCATATAGCTGTCAAACAGGATAATATTTCAATAGTTGCCTTAATTTGCAGTCTTCGTTTCTTATTATGGCCTTAATTACTTTGTCTGTAGCCTGGCTATTGGCTATATGTGTAAGTAACGCAAGTGGAGTCTTCGATTGAAAGTCGCTCGTGTCGCTGTTTGTACTAGTAGGCCATGATGCTGTAAACTATATTACAACCAATTGTTATACATGACCTTCACACAAAAGTGTGACGTATATGTTATCGAGCTGACTCAAGGAGAAAATTACATGTGTGGAACATTAAACACACAATTTGCAAATAACTTATATATAATGTATCCAAACACAAACTGCACACCTTATACGATGCATACATGTTACTTGTAAATATATTTTGTCTTCAAATGATAAATCAGGCACTGAGTAGATAACAAAATGATGCCCTTGCACAGGTCATCTGCACATGAGTGTTATAGTAGCTTTGGTTGTAATACGAATGTCATAAGAGGGTTTTCATTCACACTAGAGAGACATTCGGCCGATTACCTCAGACTGCATGATTGGTTATTCAGACCGAAATTTATGTGATGTATATTCATGAATGCATGATAATTGTAGTTGCTAAACGACGTGATACGTTCTTGGAAACGTGGTCATAACATAACATATAACATATACGGAATTTGTATAGCGCCTGTTTCTAGGAAATAATCCTGCTCAAAGGCGCTTAAGCAGGCAGTTAATTGTCATAACACTGATTAAAAAGAAAGGTCTTGAGTTTTGATTTGAATACATCAAGCGTATTCGACCGACGAACATCGATGGGAAGTGCGTTCTACAAACTTGGTGCGGCATTACTGAACGATCTGGCACCGTATGACGACATATTTGGGGATTTTGGGACTTGAAGAAGATACTTGTCCATCGATCAAAGTTCCCTTGCAGGTTGGTATTGAGCAGTAAGTTCTTGTAGGTAGTTTGGCGCGGCTCTATTAACAGCTTTAAAGGTGAGCAGAAGAATTTTGTATACAACACGTTTTTCTACAGGAAGCCAATAAAGTGTACGCATGATGTGTTGAATGTTATCCCTGTGCAATCCTTTTGCAACAAGGCGGGCGGCCGTATTTTGGGCGTGTTGCAGTCTTGCGATAAGGTACGAATGGGCTCCATATAGCAGCAAATTGCAGTAATCAAGCCGAGATGATATGAATGCATGTACAAGAATTTCGGTTGTGGATTGGTTCAGGTACTTCCTTATGCTGCCTTATCTTATGATCTGATGAAAGAGAGATTGAGTTGACTTCATAATATGTGGATAATAGTCATATAATGATTGCTCAAGGTACTCACAGGTGAGGCTATTCATTGCTGGGGTTGCTTGGTCTGGAAAATAAAATTATATATGCATTATACATTAACGTTGCTTATAGTCATCCTGAACACCGTTATGCATGTCATATAGGCTCTATGGGATTAGATAACATCGTTCTAAAAAGCTGATATAGATAAGGTGAACACAATGGAAGAACACCAGGGAGGTCCAAAAACTACGCTTGCCGTATATATATATATGTATATACATATTCATATATATATACATATATATATATATATATATATATATATATATATATATATATATATATATATATATATATATATATATATATATATACACATATATATATATGTATATATATATATATGTATGTGTATATATATATATGTATATATATACATATATATATATAAATATATACATATAAATATATATATATATATTGTGTCATAGGATGTTCTATACATCTAAAATATAAAACTACGAATATCGTTTCAGACTCTTGAAATAAATGTTCTTTTCGCCAGGCAAATATCTGTGGAATAAGTTCTTAAATTGACTTATACAGGAATGCAAAGACAGAGTTTGAATTTGAATACATGGATTTGTTGACAATGACTTGCACTCCCCCTATAAAAATGTAATTGAGGAGCATGAATTGAAATTATACAGATTAATAGCGATAACAAAGAAAGAAATACAAATACGTACCTTGTAAATGTTAAAGCATAGCTATTTCATTGACAAATCATCATAGTACTGCATCTGATATCATAATTGCAAGCGACAAAGATACCATATAATGGAGACATGTAAAGCAGATAACTGATAATATGTCTAATTGTGCGTTGAACTTTAAGACGCAATTCCTTTGAAGTACAATTCTCAGTAATGAAAGAATATATTTTAAGTATGAATCTTGATGTCATTACATTTGTGTTTATGCTCAATACTAAGCTTGTGGACATCACTCAATATGAATTCAGAGGGACCAAACACAATATGATCGGTTATAACAAATGCGGTGTATGAAATTTAGGCGTTGCTACATTTGATGCCCTCGAAGAGTAACCAAATTACGAGAGGCATACAAAGGGACACTCACAATAGACCGAAGGAAAGAGCTGACTGTGCTTACTCTGACGCTTTAGTTGCAAAGCAGGACATAGTGGATGATGATGCGACAGGAGAAAATTCATTTACGGGCGAAACACCTTGGCATTGATTAACAAATCCTGGCTTTTGTGTGTGATGTATGATATTTTGTGGATCTTTGTGCTATTTGGTTGAACACCTCATGCTGATTCCACAAATCGAAACGAATACGCCTATATTTGTTTTGGAGGAACAGCAAATGCTTACTTATGAGAAGAAGGCTTGGTGAGATGGTTGCGTCACGTAGGTCTAATGTATTCGAGGCGAGAGCCATCTTAACGTTTCATGTGGCCTACACAGAATAATCAGGCCGCTCGGCAAATATCTCTGGAATAACTATTATTACAATTACTGCAACTGAGCATGTCATTTTAACATTCTATACCCAATCCGCAACTATACAGTTGGTTTATTGGTTTGTGTGCGCCAGGTTATTGAATGCCTGGATTTTTTTTAATGAATTGTATATTCAGTTAGGCTCGTCTGATGACATTGCGCTCAACGCATGAATTTCAGTATTTGGCGTCGTGATTTTGCAGCCATGCTTCAGCATTCGCAAAAGCTAATGACATATATAGTTACGAATATTAACGATGTAGTTGGTGTTTTCAGATTATCGCTTAAACTTACAACACCGAGCAATATTGGGTAATTCGGCGTGAGCGCCTTCTGTGGCCCTAGCAATTTTTCGTAAATATGTTGAAATGAGTAGACCTCGTGATCGATTCACATTTCGCATGTTCTAATGCTACATGATTATGTCCAGGATTACACTGCCGTAACGTCACAGTCGTAAAAAGACTTATTGCCGTATTAACGTCCATAATTGTGCGTTTAATTTGAGGGTAAAGGTGTCCGTTGGTAATAAACACAGTTGCATTATGACATTAAATGCAACGTATATCTGAGATAGCCAGCTCTTTGTAAATAGCATGCTCAAGTACTACCAAACATTCGCCTGAAGCAGACAGTATTTCCGTTATATATTGATAATGCAGTAGCAACGAATTTATCAGAAGACGTTGCTAAATTATGCACATAGGCATCGACATATATCTGATTGTAGAAGAGATTATATATAATGCATTACCATCCATCATCATGATTGATGCTCGTGATTGTTATCAATGGTTGCATTGCGTGTTCTTTGGGACGAAAAATACATCGCTTGTATATATAAATATCCAGACATTTATGTAAAAGCATGAGTAGTTTTAAAACAGGTACATGAGAACATTATATAGATCAGACGTTGATGACAGCTTACGGACGTTGGGCAGTAAGTGGACTAAATCTATGCATTAATGATCGCGATATAAAGGCGATCTTATTGCTCTCATGCGCATTAACTCTCTCATGGAACAATGTAACGGTACTATTAAAGCACGGGACAACAACACAGGATCTTTGGTGCGCAACCTTCAATCGCATTTACAAAATATCAATAGCGCAGTCGTTGATTTTAATTGTTAGCAAGACATGCAGCGGCTTTTGAATACGCATCCAAACTAGTTACATTGCTTCTAAGACGTGATCCATGAAAACGGACTCTGCATATGTCTAAACATCAGTTTATCACCGTACCGTCGTAGATTGTATTTTGTCATCCATTTGCGCAGAAAGTATGGCTTAGAAGAACATATTATGCTCCCTATCAGATATCAGGAGATGAAACAATATCAAATGCATCCGCGCTTGAGATCAGTCACATACTATTTTATCACCATGATTGATTATACCATAAACCGTGCATGCAATGGTGTCGATGATTCAGCGATTATCTCACAATTCATCACTCACTACTATTTGCCTGCTCACAGAATATATTGACAATTGTAATGTTAGATTGATATTGAAGTACATTTGGCAAATATTGCAGTTTCACGATTCACTCTGCATCACTTTATCATGTAAGTTGCAAGTTCATTTTCATTGCCAATATCTGGGTAAGCCTATTTGTGCCAATGTCGAGGGATTAACAGTGAGTGAAAGCAATGTAATAATAGCGGAACTGTTTGGTGCTTGTATTCTATATGGTTGTTGCGCTGGATTTAGACATGTGTCGACTTTTGGGTAACCAGTAGTTTTTTTCGCAACATCGCTGGACCGTAAGGGAAGCGATTCTTTCAAATGATAACTGGAAGCAAGTTGTATTAGGAATTGAATGATATCAATTTATCCTTGGTTTACAGCACTATTCCTTTGTCATGTCCGCCCTTAGAGAATGGCAGCAATATTAATTTCAAAACGACATTCGTATATCATAGTGGTTATAATCAACGTCGGTTTACCTACAATAATGCGTTATCATTCAGTTGTTTGTATCACCAAGAAACGCCTTAAGTGGGAATTAGAGAAACAGGATGTGATCTATACACGTACCCACCCTCGGCACAACTTAATCAGCTACATCTAGGGCCACTGAATATATATATATATATAAATACTCAAGAAGACGTCTTGAGTAATTCCGGCAAAGCTGTAACAAAAGGTGCTAATAAATTGCAAAAACATTTTGTTCATCTTAATTAAGTATTATTCTTGGAAGCACGCAATTATTAGCAATTAACCATATAGACTAATGTTTATTCGCTGATCAATTATTTCGTCGTGCCAAATTGTTATTTAGTTCAGGTCGAAAGTTGTATTAATTTGTTGTCACCTCGCATATTTCTACTTGCACATAAACGTACAATGCATCAATAATTACAAATTTAAAATACGATAAGTGAATAGGTAGCAATACAAACTTAATATATTTCTATGATATATGTCATGTGGGAGACAGAATGACCAATCGACTCCTGTGTTTCTTCATTCTCTACTCGGATATCAATCCATTCTCTGCCTTATTGCTGATTAAGTATTCACTTATATTGAACCATTTTATAGCACAATTAATCATGGCGCGTTTATATAGAACGTCGAGAGGCCGTAAACCGATGCTTTGTGTACATCTCAGGTTTACAAAAGGTGATGACGCTTTGCTGCCTAAGGAAGCTAGATGATTTACAGTCAATAAATCTAGACCATTATAAGAACCATCAATTTGAGGATGGGATACGTCTGCATCTTACCCAGACTTGTGGCAGTGTTTTGTCCATCACGTATGTCACAGAGCAAATGTGGATTATTGTAACGCCGGCAAACCTACAGTGCGCAATATTCTACAGTGGTTATTAGAGTAATTTTGTTTTACAACACGCAGGAAAGCTCGACAAGTTCTATTCATAAACATCTGTAGGGCCATTTAGAAAATGAACACATTGTCTTATAGGTAAATCCAGTTGACAGGAGTCGCAACAGAACGGGAATAGAAGCATCTATATATATCATCACGTTAATTCCTCAGGGAATCATCTTCACACAAATCATACTTATTAATGGCAGTTGTTTAAAATAACTGTACCCTTTTAAGTTTTCTTTCACAAGAATAATCGCAAACCTAATTATCATGGCGTAAGAACAGCAGGAGCTTCGTCTTGATATGTACCATGACAATAATCCACAAAGAGAATATACTGTAAATACTGCTCTCTACAGGCGTTCATTGGTTTGGGAGAAATATGCCACACTAAATGTTCATATAGGTGCTTGATGCAAAAGGGGTATGACGGTCCATTTTGCTGACTGCATTAGGAAATACAGAATCAATCGCACAGAGAATTTACAAAAAATCTATTATATAATGACACAGTCAATAAGCACCTTATAACAAACATACCTACACACTAAAATATGATGCGGAAATGACTTCATTATCATAACTCTACTCTTTTGATGTATGTTCGATTGACCTCACATCGACTTTGCCATAACATATCTGTGATGGTGTTTGTATGTGATAACTGGTGTCTTTGTAGGTGTATCCTTTGCCAATCCCAGCCGTACAAGTCAATGTTATTTTGCAATTAGCAGTCATGCTGTGTGATGCCTCTATGGTTTATGAAGCACAAACACGTAGGTGTATTGTAGCGCGCCAAATAGAATGCAAATTATTTATGTGATGGGCGGCAACGGATTCAGCATATAATGCAGATGTAACATTTATGGGAGTCATCTGTGCACATTTGATAAAACTACAGACCAAAACAGCAGATGCACCATATGTAGTAGCGATATACTTCACAATTCCAATTACTACATCGAGCATCATTGCGTATATTCGGTGCCGGCGATTGAACAGTCGAGTGAGCAGGCAGTTAACCCACACTCATTGTTTGTAATTGTTTACAATCCCCATTGTTGTTGCGATGCTTATACCGCCAAAGAGATGCTTCATAACACACTCAATGGTACTCACTCATGCATATGTGGATGCGAATGGGCGTCAATTGACTGCACCCTTTGCAATAATAACACTCAAAAAAGATTAATAGCATCATCAATATTTCGTTACTGTGAATGATTGGAATTAGCGGCGATGCCATATCGCCAAATCTGTTTATTCTAGGGCGAGGTGTAGTTTAAACCTTAACAAACCTTTATCGACAAGCAAACAATTTTTTGGCAATGTCTTGGTACAATATACACTAACGACCAAACTGTATCCAGCATAAGCCAAACAGCTTTTGATAGATATTTTATTACAGTTAATGATACTGTCATAATTGGCACGGACAATACATTAACATATCGAATAACGTAAGCTTGAGAATCATGTCCGTCCCTAATATGTTTTGAGTCATAATTCTTAATTGTTAGTATGTATGTATTGATATGGCTAACTTGCAATTAAACGGTGCATTAATCAATTCTCGCCACAACTGTTTACTGATCCGATGTCATGTTGTTGCCACATCCATATAGCTCGGATAATAAGATAATACTCAAAGCCACTTGGCATCCATCCAATTTTCCGTACATACACATTCAGTGTGTAACACAGCCTAGTGAAATGATAAAATCTGTTCAAATGTACCGCCCTGAAATATGTCATCAATTCCTTGTATGTAGCGCATATATGCGATTCCTTTACCAGTAATTATTGACATTAGTTTATTCATTGTACATCATTTGAACAAAGACTAAATCACAAGACAATAAATGTCCATACTATACATGACCAAAGGGATATTCAAACATATTGTGTGTTGTGAATGCAGACGTAGCATACTTATTTTGTTATTCATATTATGTATCGGGTAGAGTTAATTGGTTAAGCATGACGTCGCCGCTTATAGAGTAGTTTTTGATTTGTTTGCATTTGCGAAGATATTGTGTACATTTGTCATTATACACATGTGTGCGCTGTTTTGACATAAATCAATACATCTGGTTATCTGTAGATAACCAGGCGGCAGCTATCATTTAAAGATGCTGCAATATCATTGGCGCTATTCTACAATGACGTTTGCAATAGCTAAAAATGTGATTATAATTCAGGTTTGAAAATGTAAGTGAGATAGAAGCAAGGTAATATCTGTAGAATCAGAAAGCCATTCTGATGCCAGAAGAGACGATTGTCTCAGCATCTACGTATCAGCCACCATTTCGATCACTGCATGACTAACACAAACTATTTATTACGCATTATATTGCCATGTACCTCAGTGAAACCATCACATGATGTTATCTTATGTTTTATTATTCCGGGCCTAGTGTTTCCGAGTTCAGCTCTGTGTATGGTTTATGTTAGATATCGAATATGACATGAAGATAATCATTAAGTAGTTGCAATTTCTCGTATCACTGCCGGAAGGATGTTATAATGAGAGCCTGTTACGAAACGTTACGCGTAATGAACTGACTTCTTGGACTTATCTGACATCCGACACATCACTACAATGAATTTTTGTAGTGATGAATACCGCCAAAAACGTCATTCAACAATTATTCAATGATCTGCAAACTTTGCTACATGTGATGCATCCAATCACCATGCGGTTGGAATGTGACGTTCAACTGCTGAAAATGCTGATTATTTAAGTATCATTAGAAATGCAAAGAGCTGACAAAACAGTCCGCACAATAAAACCTAATGTTACCCTTTCAAAAATCATTATTAATGCTGGCAGTCATCATTCGAGATTGCCAGTCTACCAATTATGTATCCTTTCATCATAATAAGAGTTGTCGCACGAGATGTGATCGTAACTGCATTATACCAATACCAATATGTACTGACTATTATCCAAAATTATTGTTTAGCTAACTAAAGCCCAGCAATTTACTACCACAGTTAAGATGAGTACTCGCATTGCAATGCCACAAATATCATTCCGTCCGTAGCTTCGTTATGATGGAGACTTTATTAAAAACGTACAGAAATTGTATTGCATTACAGTCATTTGCATGTAGGTTCACAATCTCATAACTACATTGAGCACCAAAGCGTATATTTGCTGGCGATTAAAAATGTGAGTGAGCGGACAGTTTACCCACATTCAGTATCTGTAATTGTGTGCAAAGCCCATTGCTGCTGTAATGCTAATATCAACAGAAGGAGGCTTTATCACAAACTTAATGGTGCTCATGCATGCATATGTGAATACGATTGGGCATCGATTGACTTCACTAAATAACACGATAATAAAACAGTAGGAAATCAACTAGAATAACTAATTACTGTACGTACTTAACAAGCAACACCAACATATCGTTACTGTAGTGATGGCAATTGGCGGATATGCCATATTTAGGACTAGATTTTGTTTAAACTGCAACTTACCGTTATCGACAAGCATCAGTAAAGTAGTTTTGAGTGAACATAACACATTAGCTGGTAATGTTGCAGTAAAATAAACACATAAAGCCAATCTGAATCCAATGCCTTTGATAGAATAAACTCGCTCTTACATCAAACCAAATGCAGGTTAAGCCAAACATCTGTTGATGTTGCTATGTAATGATACTGTTGTAAGTGGACGAACAAAATATGATCAATGTTGGTGTTGTGTGTTAAAATATGTACATGGTTATTGTAATATGCTAGAGGAAGGGCGTGTAATATATCACATCACCCTGGTTTATATGCGCAGTGTTTTTTCGGGCGAGAAATACAACATGAAGATTGGCAAGGTTAGAAATTGCAAAGACACGGACAATGCATTTACATATCGGATTACGTAGGCTTGATAACTATGTCCGTCGCAACAATTACGGAACACTATGTCCTATGTTATTTGAGTCGTATTTCTTTATTGCTAGTGTATGTATTGATGAGGCAAATATGCAATTAAATGGTGCAATAACCAAGTCGCGCCACACATATTTGCTTATCCGTTGTCATGTTGGTCCCTCGTCTAGATAACCCGGATAGTTAGTATACAATCAAACGTGGCATCCATTCAATTTTCCGACATACACTCTCAGTGTGTAACACAACCTAGTGAAATGTAAACATCTGTTGAAATGTACCGCCCAGAATAATTTCAACAATTCCTCCAATTCAGCGTATACAGGCGAATCCTGTTGCGATAATGATCGACATCAGTTTAATCATTGGACATCATTTGGACAAAGACACAGTCACTACACGATAAATGCGCATGCTATCCACTGCAGGGCCAAAGGGATATTGTAACACACGAATGGTGTCTATAATGTGCGTGGCACATGCCGTGTGGTGTGAATGATGACTTGGTATACCCAGTTTGTTAAATTATTCAATATATTCTATTGGATTTACTTAGGAGTATATTCCTCACGTAAAGGATGTAACTTTATTTATACACGTTTAATGACAGGCGCTGTGCCTAATCATACAATCTGTTGTTTTTGAGCAGTCATTGATGACACGTTACATCAAGTGAATGTAACACGATTTATGTGAAGGTCGGTGCCCTCTCTTATCCCAACTATAAATATCTATCGATGAATTGGCCATCTAATCCAGGCCTGTAACTGTGTTTTTAGTAAATGGCTTTACTTCAGGCTTCACAATAGATTTTGAGGGTCAAAGGTCACAACAATTCACAAAAAAAGCGCCGAAATTTTTCTCACGTGGTCAGAGACATGCTACTTAAAGAGCTAGAGTTGGGGCTCATGACAGGGCCTTTCGATTCAATGCCCATGAAAAAATGTGTTGTTTCTCGCTTTGATGTAGTTTCCAAAAAAGAAACCAACAACCAATTGCGCCTGATTCATGACCTTTTGGATCTGCATTTTTTTTCTGTCAATGACTGCATTGATAACAAAAATGCCTCTGTTCAGTATAAAACCCAGGATAACATAATCACATTAATACAATCTTTTGGAGCTAGCTCCCTCATGGCAAAATGCGACATCCAAGAAACTTTCCGCATCATACTAATCGGTTCAGCAGACAGGCATCTTCTGGGGTTCTATTTTGATAAATGCTGTTCAATGGGTTGCCGTACCTATTGCAAAGTACAACTATGGAAGGGGATAAATGTTTAAGGTCGCCACGTTTTGATTAGTTTTGGGTTTGCTTGTACTTGCGAAGATATTGTCGCATCTGTCATTATACACGATAGCTCTGTTTTGACATTACTCAATCAAACTGATTAACCTTTGATTACCCGGCGGCAACTATCATTCAAAGGAGCTGCCATGCACTAGCGCTATTTGACAATGACGATTTTATGCGCCACAAAATTATGAATAATTTTAGTTTGGATATGACACTAAGATGGAAGTCAACGCCTACGCCCCACACGGTTGCCGATACAAATCCCATGTAGACACGGATATATATTCGCAAACTGGGCTGAATGGTTTGTGCAGCTACTGTTGAGTCATTGGTTAGAGAAGATTGGATCAGTCCCTTCGTATCAGCGTATACAGAGCTTGCAGTCATGCGGGTGGTAATATGCAGCTGAGGCTCATCATACTTATCCGTCTGACCGTTTGTCGTGACTAGATAATAGCGGCTAGCCAGTTTGTAACAAATCACACAGCACAGAGAACAGTCCGGCTTGAGATATATAGCGCCAACACGATACTAACACAAATCCATCCGTTCATGATAGCAATGGTGACGTAAAGCATAGAGAAGCTTCACGCGTGGAAATGAGGGACAATTGCCTATATGGTTACACGCCATATCTCTGCTCTACATGTAGCTGTTACAGTGTATTAATAGCTACAACAATCTTTGAATGTATCGTCGATATGCTTGCGAAGACCATTAAACTACCTATTTAAAACGATGATGATATTAAGGTACAATTTTTGTGACGCTGATGTACGCACCATAATTTATGATACTACGCAGCATTGACTAGCACTCCTCATGACCAGTGCGACATACTGCCCCATCCTGATATTACACCAATTATAGGCTACACAAAGGTGTTTTGATTCAATTGTGATCTCTTTATCCTATGAAATCGTCTGTACAATTTGTTCACTAACTCATGCCAATTTGAATTCGCACATGCGTCGCCAACCTTTGTGTTATGATCTGCAAAAGTGATTGAATATCCCTCTGCTGGTGTTCCTTTACGATCATTGTAGGCAGCAACTCTTTATGCATTGTTTGCTCATACATATTGCAAAGAGCACCTTATTCATGGATTACGCCGTCTCATTTCCTTAACTCATTGCTGCCAAACTAATTCGCACCAATAACCCTTTTCTAATCATGATGATAAATTTATGCAGTCTGTGATCTTGGCATGTGGGCAACGTGAAAACTCGTATTACCTTACCGAAAGGGTACTGTATGAGGCAGATTATTTTATTGTAACATGGTGGGAATGAGTTAACATATATAAAACTACTAACCCGGCGACTTTGGCTGGCAAAATAAAAGGTAAACCATTACTGGAGAAGGTTTATGGCTTGATAAGTCGCATATAGCATTAATTGACATCCTTACAAAAGATAAATGTTGTCAGTGTTTTATGATAGATGTCGAAATGGGGAACGCCACTAGTAGACAAACCAGGTGCCTTGACGTTTAAGCATTATCGAGGTGTCATGATCACCAGTTCCGTGATTTCATTGCTATCGAAGGATTAAGAAACTTACATCACAGAGTGCCATATAGTGATGAGCTTGAGAATATTAAAGAGATGTCGTACCTTCACATGACAATTGCAGTTATTTCATTTTCCAAGCTGGATATCATAAATTTAAACAAAGCGCTTGTGTATATGTTCCCACTGTCAATAACTTTCTTGAGATTTCGGTATCAGATAAGTGATCGTGTCTTCTGAATGCAGCTAATGCTACTAATGATCTGCTCACATTAATCAGCCCTATTTATGCCATCCATAACATGAGTGCCTGTCAATCACATGCTTTGCTTGGATATTGTAATTAAGACGCCTGATACAAAGCAGATACAAATGTTTACTGTTGATACTAATTGTCATTCGTTGAATTGTGCAGTAAAATTGTAAAGCGCAATGAATCATTGTGCGTTTTCTTTATCATAGTAATGGACAATGAATTGATGAATATTCACGACTTACAATCTTTGATTGACAATATATCGCGCTGCTGATGCAGTGAAAGCATTATGATAAATGCATCCATATTTATAAGGAACAATTTGCTGATTATGAAATATATATATGCCCATTAAGTTTAGGCTGGATATAGACGTTGTTCATTTATTACGAATCCCCTTATTCTATATATTTGTTTTTGAAATTATTTTGTCATATCTGTGCTGTTGAATTGAACCTAAATGGAAATATTCTTTGTAGTTACTGACAAATGTGCAATGCGCTTTCTAAATCGCAATTAACATTGTTAATGAAATAGGATCTCCTTAAACATTTACGTAATATACAGGAATTTTAAGTGGTGTCGACGATGCAACTAACAATGTCACCGACTACCTTCGACCCAGGTTTAATTGCCATAGGACGGTTATTGACGACGTAATATGAGATGAGATGGTTTTGTTACTTTTCTTAATATTTAGACTGATACCACGATTTTTTTACCTTCGGCGCTTTACCGCAAGATATATCACAAAGAATTTTAGTTTTGTCTAATCAGAGAATCTTGACAGATGTTACTACCATTTAGCCGTTATAACTGGCTCGTGGCTTACGCAGATTAAGCATTATATCATGCAAGAGTACACATTGGTTGCAATGTCTCATTTATCCTCTTCAGCTGCTTTCAAGTCATGTCACATTATCATCACCACAAACTATTGTTCTTGGGACAGATGCAGTTGGGTTATATCGACAATTCAGCCCGCTTTATCGTGGTCGTGTTATAGTTGAATAGCGTGTTATCATTGAATAACATAATAAAACATCGGAATCACAATAAATTCTCACTGTGGATACATGCATGCTGTATATAATGCTCACTTAAAATGCCTATGACATCAATTTTCCGCCAGGCATGTCATGTCTTTGTGTCGATCTGGCTAAGGAGATTGGGGCTGAAGAGCCTCAAATGCTTGAACATTCCAATCAAAAGAATGTAGCTGGTATATATTCGAATTATATTTGTCATCTGTAACTATTGGTACACAGACCGTCTTCATAACATCGATTGGTGAGTACCATTGGAACTGTAATGAATTCACGTAACTCATGTTTTTGCTTTTGAGCAATTCTTATCGATGTTACAATATCAAGCACCCTTTAAAAAGCACGATTAATCAAACTGACAAATATATCCTTTATGTAGATCTAAGACAAAGTCTGATATGTAATTCTCGTCGATGTTATAAGACCAAGCACCTTTGAAAAAGCACATTTAATACAATTGACTTATGTATCCCTTATGTATCTTAGACAGTCTGGCATGTATTATATATGTGTTTTAAACGGTTTCAAGTGCTAATGTGGAGGCTGACCAGACATGCCAAACGTCAGGAAAACGGTCTGTTGTGCAGATTAGGAAAAAGTGATGGTATAAATGGTAAATTTACTAGAAATCCCAATTTGAATGCTTTATGTTTAAATGAGGATGTGTTGACGAGAACGTACCACTTCTGCAAGTATCTTGATGGCCTATAATATTATTTACATATATGAGTATATATTCATATATCCGTAAGTATGCATACATAGATATATGAGATGATGTACAAATATATATCAGAGAGAGATATAGAGAGAGGAGAGAGAGAGGATAGATAGATAGAGAGATAGATATATATATATATATATATATATAGAGATATAGATATATATATATATATATATATATATATATATATATATATATAGATGCATATATATAGAATATATATATATATAGATATATATATATATAGAGATAGATATATATATATATATATATATAGATATATATATATAGAGGGAGATAGATATAGAGAGAGATATATATATATTTAGATCTCTCATATATATATATTTATATATATATATTTAGATATATATATATATATATATATATCTATATATGTATGATGCATACATATACATATATCTCTATATACATGTATGTATTTATATGCATATATATACATATATATTATGTATATATAAATATATATATATATATATTTATATATATATATATCTATATATATATAATTATCTATATATATATATATATATATATATATATATATATATATATATATATATATATATATATATATATATATATATATATATATATATATATATATATATATATATATATATATATATATCCAAATATAAATTAGCCGCCATTTTCACCAATCGATTAAACGACACTCGTTTCTATTATATTTTGTTCGATGAGGTCGTCTATGATGCCATTTCCATGGTGATGATGTCACGGGATAATGACTACTACATTACGTCCGAGAAAAAACAGAGCTTGTGACATGGCATCGCCACCAATTACTGTCATTCACACAAATGAGATGCTGCGTGCAGTAACTGGTTATTCTACGTGATTCTGCTTGATTTGCATTCTATTGCACAGCGTGCCGTTAATTGATGCCCATTCTCATTCAAAATATGCATGCTTGTGTAACATTAATTTTGTGATTGATCATCCTTTGGTTAATATTATCTTTGCAGCAAGATTAAGCCTTATTACTATTAATGACAGTGGGTCAACTACCTGCTCACTCGCCTGTATAATTGCCAGCTCCAAATATACCCATTGATACTCAATGTAGTAATTAGAAACCACTGACATAGTGATTAATTCCGTTGCTAATTGGGAACGATATTTACAATATCGTTATTTTCGTGCCCGTGGTTGGGAAAAGCTGAGTTCTAAATGCAGCTACACAATTATTTAGATTTTGTCTGATAGACGATGGTCTGTGCACCGTGATATTGGCAAAATGTAAACACAACATGCAAGTGCAGCAGTTACGATCACATCCCGTGTGACCATTCTCATTATGATGATTGGATACGTGAATGGTGGACTGGCAATCTCATATGAGTAATGACAGCACAAATAATTCTTTTAGCGAGCCTTACATAAAGGAATATTGGATGGACCTTTTTCATCCCTATGCATTTGTTGCGAAATTAAATAATCACCGTTTTTTAACAATTGATAATCACACTCCAACCGACAGCTCACATCATGGGGATTGGATGCATCATAAGTAGACGGGCATATGATGCAGCAATTGATGCAGCAACGTTTGCAGATTCTAGAAAAACGGTTGAATAACAACATGTTCTCGACGGTAGTCGCTACTAATTTGCTCCAAACACAGTCCATTCCATGATGTCCATTATCGAAAAACTTGTTCTACTTAACTCTTATAAACGATCAATAAGATGATAACGATATATTATCTGTCCAGCATGATGTTACCTGGTTGCGTATGTGAATGTTTGAGTTATTTTCGGTTTATTTTGACAATCTGAACTTATATCCATAGACATACTATTTGATGATCAAAGTGATATCAATCCGTGCTCAATTAACTCTCTAGCACAAGTAGATATGTGTATATGATGCTGATCTGTAAACCAAAGCAGTAAGCATCAACACTTACGAGCAATTATCGAAATTCAATCGAAGATCATTCACCAAACACCGCGATGAAATCATAAATGCAATCTTCCAGATTATCACATTCCGGTGGTCAGTCAATGATGAGATGGCACACAGACAACGATTTATCAGGTTGACAATCAACTTGAGGCCTCTGTTAACAGAATAACGAATAGTGGGCAGTCGAAAACTCCCACGATGTTATCAATGTTATCGGGGTTATGAAAGCGGGATTTAAAAAGACCCGATTGATTCTGTGGTGGTATCGCTTTTACGGTTAAAGCCAACAAGTTGTACCTCAGTCGGAAGATTTATTGCTTTAAGTATCTTTAAAAGAGTTAATTGTTTTTGAAAGTGGAAAAAGTCAGAGGCTGCTATAGCCGATCGTTCAAATTAGTTGAATAAGTTCACATGCACTTGCAAGCAAATACACATTCCTGTGATGCATTTTGGGGTAAATATCATATGCCCCCGATGCTAAGTTTTGTTCGGCACAAGGCATGTTAAGACTTTTCCGTCTGGTTAGTGTTCTAGCAGTATATCCCACGCTTATTGTGTTAAAACAAAAGATTGTTCTGAATGTGGCCTCAAATATCATACGAATAACGAGTCGGAGGTCCCCAGGAGAATACACAGACCCCATTTCTATTGTTACATTGAACATGCAAGCTTTATTAAGGAGTCCATTGCAGGTTATTTGGCTGCCCGGTTTCATGATAATTCGAAAATGTCGATGTATATCATTCTCATCATTGTGTAATTGCAAAGTAGCATCCGCTAAAGACATCATCTGCACAAAACCACTTGGAAATCATACCTGCTTACTTGATGGGGTTAAAGTTTAATATACCTAGTTTGGTGTCATCGCAAAGCGAGGCCTGATACTAATTGTGTCAAGATTAGCGAACGAACGGGATGTCTAAATACTATCTGAATTATATTTCAAAATGAATATGTAGCGATTGCTATATATACACACGTTGTACTACATTTTACACCATGGATTGTACTTAATGATGTTTATAAAAAGTGCTAAAGTTTTATACAAATGGTTTTCATCAAAATGAACACAATAATATTAATTGAAATTGCACATACAAATATTTATATCGTCCATTATAATGGCAACTTCATTAGTGCTATTTAGAAGTAACATATGAAGATACTCAGTAATGTGTAGTATAGAGCTTAACAAGATTTACATATTAAGCCATGGTTCATAGAAGGTAGTAATTAATCTTAATATTCAGGTGGCGATGACTTTGGTCAATTATCAGCTGCACGTCATTCTGCAATGAATAAGCAACTTTTATTTCGGGAACTTTCGGTATCTGTGTATCTACTCAGTTGCTGTAGAAGTCGCTGTATATGTTGATGAGGTTTTGTTTGGACTAATAAGTCAGATAGAAGATTGTAAACCGAACGCCCACGTCGACATCTAAGTGTTATGCGATAACCATACACTATAAACAAACTAAACTGGGCCGTAACTACGACACTACCTTTGCTCATCATAAACCCCTCCCTGAGTTATCGTCAGTTCAATACAATTTCATATTTAAGCTGCTTTCACTATTTTAAGGAAACGTAGAGAATATCGTCACCGACTACAAGTTAAATTCATTTTAGAGTATGGGAATTTTCCTTCTTATTTTGAAGCTGTAGACCAGGATCATTAGGGTGCATGAGAAGTATGTCGACGTTGATGCATCTGTAGTTGTATCCTAATAATGTAATATGTGCATAATGTGCTGATACTGTTGCCGCCCATAGTATCTTGCATTACTAAACTGCCTTCACTTTCGCTATATTCCATTCATGTGTTTGTGTTTCGTAAACCACAAAGAGCTCACACATTATGACTGCTATGGCACAATAACATTCATTCGTAGGGCAGAGGAATGGCAGAGGATACATCTATGCAGACTCCTGTTATCACTAACAAATCATTGGGAGGAAATGAGATTACTGAATACTGAGCCGTGTCTCACGAGCGTAACAAGTTCACTGATATGTTATGGCAGTGTCTGTGTGAGCTTAATCGATATATAGATCAAAAGAGTTGTAATAATAAAGTCATGTTTTTCTTTGTGCAGATTTTTGTCTACCGCTGCGTTCGAATATTTACGAATTGTAAGACTTTTAGCACCTGTCATTACACAACGAAGCCCAGTCATAGGAAGTCTACATCAATCGCCAAGTTCAGATAAACCGACTCTTTATCCTGCTGTGTATATACCCATGATAGAAGGCAGTCACTGTTGCTTAATCAGTTTGTCAACCGTCCCGACCTCTGTGGCTTGTTAATTGACAAATGTCATATAACACGTTAAAAACCGTAAAACTTCATTGGTGCAGCTGATAGTCTTTTCAAGGAATTGCCAAAGGACCTGCTTTTATATAATAGATGTATATACAAAATAATCCTTTAGCCACTGAGAGTCTTTGTAGGGCAATAAAGGGGCTATAGTGGCGTACTATGTACTATGTCGACAGCAATTTGCGCTGATAGTCAGCCCGTTTCAATAGGCTTTCCTTTGAAATTTCGTAATATGTTGTAGCATTTCCTTATGCAGTCAGCAGCATAGAACATCATTCCGTTTTAACATCAAGCCACTGTATGAAGATCATATGTGGCATATTTAGGACTAGATACAGCGGGAGTGAAAATATTAAGTACTCGGTCATATAATGGTTTGGCTTTATGGACTATCTGTTAATCAATTTGCTTACTTGGGCAGCAAAGCGTTATAGGTCGTCCATCAGCTTTTGTCAATGTTCTAAAGAAATGCGCAATGATTCATGATGCTGTAAAATGGTTCAATACAATGGAATACTAAACGAGCAATAAGGCAGAGAATGCATTGATGTCTGACTATAGAATGCTTACTATGTTCAGCTTTCAATCACAAGGAACTCAGACGGATGTATGGAAATAAGAATATCATCTGTGTCAATCCTAATATGTGTTGCTTTCACAGTTAAAATGGTGAGAAATATAGATATTCATTGTAATCGAATCTACCATTGCAAAACTGCGACTCGCACCACCACATACGGTGTGAATATTTACTGACAGTGCACGCATAAGCATATGCTGTGAAGCGAAACCGTTTGAATGTATAATGCAATGTGCAACGCGGTTTTTTCATTATCAGCCTGTGCAATAGTCTGATAGAAAGCTTTGCAAATACTGTTGCCTGGTTATATCTACTGTTTTGTAATTAGCTCTGTTACATTTGCTTAGGCTCATTTCACGAATTGCATATACACAAGTCGATCGGTCATTCTGTCACATAAAGCCTCGTATGGTTTGGAAACATATACTTTTTTAATTGCTACCAATTTATTTAACGTATTTAAATGTGTACTTGTTGCATTATACGTTAGTGTGCTAGCAAAATATCCAAGAGAACAACCGACTAATACAATGATATCATTGTCAAATTCCGACATGAACTATATAAAAAAAGAAAATGGCACGACATGAACTATATAAAAAAAAGAAAATGGCAAGACGAAATAATTGATCAGCATATAAACATTGGTCTATATGGTTTATTGCTGTTTATTTCCTTCTTCAACTGTTTCCAGTCAATCATTGTACGACTTTTATTTTATAATGGATACGCAACTATTGTTGCAAGGGTTTAACGCAATTACCAAGGGGATCTATCTTTATATGTATATCTATTTAGTGGCCCTAGATGTAGTTAACTACGGTGTTCCGAGTGTGAATACTTTTATCAATCGCCCACTGATTATCTAATTCTCACTTCAGGCTTCCGGTGATTTATGTCACCGATATCGCATTATTGTAGCAATTCGACATTGATTAATATCACTGGAACGTCATTGACGTCGTCATTACGATAAACGGCTGCCATCGTGAAATTGACATGGCTAATATTATCCTGTGACGGACGTGAGAGAGCAATATTTTGGTAAATCTAGAATGAAACATCAATTCCCTCGGTAATATTCTTCGATTCCTAATACATCTTGCTTCATGGCACTCAATATGTGCGAATGGTCCTAGCTCAGCAGCCGGTTAGCATTTGGAATAATTGATTGCCTAACGGTGCAGAGACAACCGTTTGTTCATGATGCCCGAAAGTCGACAACCACCATATCAAATACAAGCACAAACCGTTATGTGACTATAAATATATATATATACATATATATTTACATGCAAAAGTTGCATGAAGTGCTGTAATATCAATCTTAAATTCTCATGGTCCATATATCCTGAGAGTAGGCAGACTGTAGTGAATGATGAATGGTCGCTCAATCATCCACACCATTGCATATACGGGTTATTGTATAATCAATCATGGTGACAACACATTATATGACTGATCCCATGCACGGATATTGTTGCAGCTGCTGATACTGGATTGGGAGAACCATATGTTCTTATAAGCAGTACCCCGACAAAAAGCAATTAACGACGTAATCAATGCAGGGTCCGTGTTGATGGGCCACCTATTCGTAGCTATGCAACCCGTTTGGTCGCGTATTCTGAACCCTCTACCTGTCTTGCAACCAACTAAAAACACCGACCGTTCCATTGTCATGCCGCTAATGCGATGTAAGGTTACGCACCAAATAGAAGATCCTGTTCTGTTGTCCCGTGCTTTAATGGTCCTGGAAGAGTTACGTGTGCGCATGAATATGATTGATCGGGTTTCGTTTGAAAGAGAGAAGCAATGCGAATGAGAGCAATGAGATCACCTTTATATCGCGATCATTAATGTTGAGGTTTATTCCACTAGCTTACTGACTGACGTCGGTAAGCTAACATTAACGTACTTTCCCTCTGTTCTCGTCCCAAGGAACACGCCATGCAGCCATTCATATCAATCACGAGCATCAAACATGACGATGCATGATGATGCATTATATGCAATCTCTTCTAGAATTTGTACACACCCAGATAATCAGATAACTGTCGATGCCTTTGTGCATAATTCAATAACGTCGTAAGATAAATCCGTTGCTGCTGTTTCATTATTGATATACCATGGAAAATACTGTCGACAAGAAGTGTTAAGATGGCTCCGTCTTCGAATGCATCCTACGTTCTTAACCCCACCCCACACCATCTCACCAAGCCTTCATCTCAGTAGTCAGTACATGCTGTTCTTCCAAAACAAATATAGGCAAATTAGTTGCAGTTTGTGGAATTGTCATTTACTGTTAAACCAAATTGCAACAATATCCAAAAATGAGAGTTGTCGCATATAGCACACACCCAAGCCAGGTTCTGTAACTATAAGCCAAGTTGATGCGCCAATAAATGCATTTTCTCCTGATGCATTATCATCCACTGCACCATGCACCATGCGTCAGAGTTTGCTGCTCTTTCGTTCATTCCATTCACTATTGAAAGCATATAGTGATTACTGTTTCGTTCAATGTTTGCATAACTTAAGTAGTCATCTGCGCGTGCTGATAATATTGAATCACATGATACCTTTGAAATGTATGCAGCTACAAATGGCTTGCTTCTGATTTGGCACATTTATCATCTTAAGAATGTGCATTATCTGCACAATTTATTATGTGTATGTACGATCAAGCCGCCCCCTTACAATGGGACAAATAAATGACTTCGCAGTTTGTTGAGTCTATTTACCTCACAAGACATGACTGGCTTGTGTTAAATGGTACTTATCTATGTTTTGCTCCATTTGCCGTCGTTGGGCAGATGTCTAGACCTTTCAGCCACATAGATAAAGCAACTATTTATACGTGCATTTATAGCGGCAATAACCTCTAACTTGATCAATTCCCATATAAGTCATAACTAAATTACTTGGAGGCAGCCATATAATTTGATGATAAACTGTATGTCCATTGTGCAAGCAAATTCAGTGCGAAACACATAAATGGTAGACATGTGATTAATTTATGATCTAATGTTGTTGATCTGAATGGTTCAATGTAACTCAGGTGGAGATGCTGCAGCAATATTTCTACTGTCAAAACATGCGTTATACTACAGTATTGGAAATGATTCATTTATATCGTCGATCCGTCTGGATTGTATTGTGGTACAGGCGACGCCGTTAAATTAATTGAAGTCACATACGTATGTTGCTATCATGTGGTATATAACGTACGGGATATCAGAAATAAAGAAAGCTGTGACGTTCCCAGGAATCATCAAAGCAATCCGTAAATGACGTAGGGAAGTAAGTTCTGTCGGCCAAGGCGCCATGTTGGGTTCTGCAAAATACCATGTTCGGTACTGTTTCAGCCCTCCACGCCAACATTACGTGCAATGACACAAAAACAAACCAATCTTATTTAATTACTTGTTATGATAAAATCAAACCCACAACAAAAACTCAGTGATATATCAATTA